>JANJGN010000033.1:6086413-6376228 GCA_026770705.1 Isurus oxyrinchus
ATTCAGAAACCCCGCCCACCTGGCGCCCCCCCACGTTTCGGATATTCCTGGTGCTACTTAAAGGTGATATCCCAGTGGTTTTAAACCGTTTGAACACCGCCACTCCCGGTACATCCGTTCTTGCCCTGAAGGTGACGCTGCAATAACATAGGTACCAGTACAGCACGCCCATTGGTCCCTGGGAACCCTGGAGACCTCTCATTGACCAAAACCCAAACAGCAGAGACCATAGAGTTTTCCCCCATGTGCCATTGGCAGGGGTCTTGGCATTTTATTTACCAGAGTTTAATAGCCACTTGTCTCACCCCGCAGCCACGTCTGACTTAGAGCTGTGGTTGAGTTACAAGGTCCTTTTATTATAATAACACCCCCCTTCCCCGCCCCCCCCCTTCAGACCCCACCTCCCCAGTCTTCAATGTCCCCTTGACTGATTATTGCAGAGAGGTGTGGGGGATGGTGGTTGGTGGAGGGGATATTGAGATTGCTGCCTCTCTTTATACTGTGATTTCTGCTCCCTTTCTGGGTCTGATCTAGCCAAATGATAACGCGCTGTATCTAAACCCACGTGCACCACACTGTCTTATTAGCTCTGCCAACTTATAATTTTGGTTTTTTTTTTATTCAACAAAAAAAAACTCGTAATTAAAAGTGAAAAAGCACAAAAGCAAGGGGCACCTGGTGTGGAGAGTAGTGTTATCGTGTGTGCGTGTGTGTGTGTGTGTGTGTGTGTGTGTGGAATTTCTTTCAACTGAGAAAGAGCTTTGTCCCAGCTCATTCAGTGTCATATTCCGCTTCCCCAGACCCTCCATCCTCCTGGCCCCTCAGAGGCCTGAGGAGTTATGGGTGGACCCCGATGTCACCGGGGCTGCATTTGTTTGGGTTGTGGGGGGGGGGGGGCACCTCTGTCTGGAGGGCCACCTACAGGTACAGAAGACCTCAGCTGGGATCCTTGTTTGAGAGAGATTAGCACAACGCTGACCTCTGGTACCCAGCCTGGAAGGGTGGGGTTTGTTTGCCGAGCAGCTTAAGTCTGTAAAACTTGGGGGTGTGAAGTGACGCAACACATTGGTGGTGACTCTGCAATATTTACAGCTTCTCACCACACCACCCCCACCCTAACCTGCCCTTTGCATTTTGTGCCTTGAGCTACAATGAGGCTTAGCCATGGAGCTGGCTTCTCACCCATTGCAGCTCTGGGTGTGAGCTCTGCTCCCATTGCTCTGTCGGAGGGACAAGGGAAAGGGGAAAGGCAGGGTGCAGACCGGACCAGCCTCACAGTAGCCCAGCAGAACTGTCCCAGAATGGGAAACCGCAGCCGTCGACTCCTCTTCCCCCCCCTCCCTCCCCACCCACCCCCCTCCACAACCTTGGGAAGTTCAGCCAAGACCCTCTGGGTTTCTTTGTGAAATTTTGCACCCCCCCCCCCCCCCCCCCTTCCTGGCAGAGAAACAGGCCATTCGGCACCTACTAGCCCAGGCTGGCGTTGGTGCCTCACACTGGCCTCCTGTTTCACCCCACCCCCACCCCATGGATGTAACCCGCTGCTTTCTCCCTCCCTTCACTTGTCCCGCTCCCCCTTAAATGCATTTCTCTGTCTCGGCAGCGGTTTGCTCAGTTGGAAGCAAGCAGAAGAAAATGTTGAACGGGAGGCCATTCAGCCCATCATGTCTGTGCCCGCGCACTGAAAGCACCCTCCAATTCGCCCCAGTCCCCACTCTCCTCCCCACCCCCCCAGGGGCCCACACGTTCCAATCTTAACCCCACTCAGTTGTGAATCGGCTTGTGTAAACCTGGCCGGCTTGAAAATCAGCAGCCACAGTGAAAGCAGCCGGGTTCTCGTTCGGAGGTGGCGGGGGGGTGGGGGGGGGGCGGGGGGGTGAATAAAAACCCCAACCGGCTCACCGACCTCCTCCATGGGAAGAGAGATGCGACATTCCCGCTACCTCCCCTGACCTGCGGGGTTGACCCGTGACCTCCGAAGTCCAACCAGCGAAGCCGGTGAGTTGCCAGCACCGCCTCCCGTGGCAACTTAGAGGTGGGAACGTCGGGCTTGGGAGCGGGAGTAGGCTGTTCGGCCCCCTCTAGCCGGCTCCACCCATGCCACAAGAACATGGCTGATAGCTGATTGTGGCCTGAAACTCCACATTCCTGTCTGCTCTCCCCCGGTTTCTCCCCACCTTGACTCCCCTTTGTCAGTCAAAAACCTGTCTGAACTCTGCCTTGAATGAATAGATGAGAAATAGGGCAGTTAGGTTACTGGACTAGAAATCCAGACAGCCGGATTTATCCTCTGGGCGGGTGTGTTGTGAATCCTGCCAAAACATTTTAAATTTAAGTTTAATTTTCTTTTAAGAAAAATAGTTGAGAAAAGCCGGCGGGGTTGGGGGGGGGGGGGTGCTGCTATAAGACCATAGGAATAGGCCATTCAGGCCCATTCAGGTCTGGCCCTGCCATTGTGAGGTCATGGCTGATCTGATCACCCTCAACTCCACTGGTCTCAGTAAAAGTGAGCACGGAGCTGCTAGGTTGTTCTAAAAAGTCAACCGGTCCACCAACGTCCTTTAGGGTAGACTCAGCCTGGACCCTGTGTGTGACTCCAGACCCACCCACCTCGATGTGCTTGATTCTTAATTGCCCTCCGAAGGGGCCAGATCAATGATATCAAACTGCTGTCGTCAGCGGCTACCAGCTTCTGGAAGACGACCAGAAACGAGCTTCAGATGCCCCATTGCTGCTCTCTGGTGTTGACTTCGTATGTGGGTGGGCTGGACCTCAGTCGCTGAGGGGCAAGGTGCATTGTGATGTTAAAATGAGCTGCCACCAACCTTCACTCCCTACCGCCCCCACCCCGCCCCCGCCTCCCCAAAATTCAGCTAAGCGATGAGGATCCCACAGCGCTATTCAAAGTGCCACCTCCAAAAAACATCGGCGATGCCTGCCAGTAAGCTGAGACTCCAGCTCACGGGGCTGATCGTTTGACTTCGCTACTGTTCCCCGCTGCTTCGATTTTTCCACCCGTTACGTCTCCTCAAAGCCTGGGCCTGCGCCCACCCAAAGTCCCACATGCCCATCAGTCTCACCCACCGACCTCTGCCGCCTCAAAAAAAAAAATTAATGCCATGGTCCTTACGCTTTCGTCTCCCCCTTTAGTTTCCCTCGGTGAATGATCACTCCGTTCCATTATGTAGTTACAACACAGAAACAGCCCCTGTGGCCCAACTCGTCCATGCTGGTGTTTACCCTCTGACTGAGCCGCCTCCCACCCCCCCCCCCCCCCCCCCCCCCCCCCTTCACTCACCCTAACAGCATATCCTTCCATTCCTTTCTCCCTCGTACATTTGTCTAACTGTTAAATGCATTTCTTCTCCTATCTCCCCCCCACCCTTAGTGGAGACTATCATTTAAGCACGACCACCCCCCGATTCTCTGGAAATTCCAACCTCCAATGCACCATCTCCCTCGCTAAAATTAAATCATTTTTCAAAGCCCGTCTCAAGCCCCCAGCCCCAAATCGGTTTCCCCCGCCTTGCTCAGTGCCGTTCTATTTGTCTTCAAAATTGTGAAACACCCACCTCCACCTACCAACTACTACGACACCTTGCATCAAAAGTGCGAGATGAATGTAGTTTTAAGAAAGTCCCCAAGTGCTTCACACAGGAGGTGAATATTGGACAGAATTGTCTGACACCGAACCACGGAAGGGAGCGGATTAAAGGAGGACAAAGAGGTTTAGGGAGGGGATATTCTGGAGCTTAGGCTGCCAGGCGGTGGAGCGATGGAAATCTGACTTCTCAAGAGGCCAGAATCGCGCCCGGTACGGAGGGTTGTGGTGATGGGAAGGTGAGGGGGTGCGAGGACATTGGAGGGGTTTGTGAACAGGAATGAGATTTTTTGAGACGGAGTGGTTGCCGGACCAGCATCCTACGTGGGTCAGCGAGCACAGGAGGCGAAGTGGGTGAAGATCAGGGAGTCCTCCCATTGCCCCGAACAACCAGGCACCCTTTCCGCTGCTCATCCATCCGGTTTGCTGCACGATCCCTGTGTCGGTGGGAGGTCCAGGTCCTTCCCGCGCTGTCGGCCGAGCCTTGGATTTCCAATTTGACCTGAATGAATAATCGCCGTAACAGCACCGCGCCGAAAATTTAGATTGGGCAGCCGCAAGAAGTATCCTGTTCCTCTCAGAAACGGCGGTGAAGAGCCAGCTGCTCAGAAGATGCGTTACCAGTCAGAGCTACGATGGAGACATAGAGTCATTCTGGCTCTGACCCCTGGCTTAGGGGGAAACACACCTAAGCAAAGTGTTAAATGTCTTGCGTGCACTGTCATTTTTCTGTGCCGCGCTTAATTCCCATCAAATTTTTCCCCGTTCCAGGGAAAACCGGTCTCAAGGAACGATTTTCACCTGTGGGGAAGCTGTCGGGATCGGGCTTAACATCAGCCTAACGTCCTATCATCCCCCTTCGCGCTCCGGAGGGTGGTTTGTGGTTTTAAAGAAACCAGGTTTATAATTCTGTGGACTGAGGCCTGTGCAAATCTTATGGACTGGGGCCTGTTCCCTTTCCCCCTGCGACTGGGGCCTGTTCCCTTTCCCCTTGGGACTGGGGCCTGTTCCCTTTCCCCCTGCGACTGGGGCCTGTTCCCTTTCCCCCTGCGACTGGGGCCTGTTCCCTTTCCCCCTGCGACTGGGGCCTGTTCCCTTTCCCCCTGCGACTGGGGCCTGTTCCCTTTCCCCCTGCGACTGGGGCCTGTTCCCTTTCCCCCTGCGACTGGGGCCTGTTCCCTTTCCCCCTGCGACTGGGGCCTGTTCCCTTTCCCCCTGCGACTGGGGCCTGTTCCCTTTCCCCCTGCGACTGGGGCCTGTTCCCTTTCCCCTTGGGACTGGGGCCTGTTCCCTTTCCCCTTGGGACTGAGGCCTGTTCCCTTTCCCCCTGCGACTGGGGCCTGTTCCCTTTCCCCCTGCGACTGGGGCCTGTTCCCTTTCCCCCTGCGACTGGGGCCTGTTCCCTTTCCCCTTGCGACTGGGGCCTGTTCCCTTTCCCCCCGGGACTGAGGCCTGTTCCCTTTCCCCCCGGGACTGAGGCCTGTTCCTTTACCCCCGGGACTGAGGCCTGTTCCTTTACCCCCTGGGACTGAGGCCTGTTCCTTTACCCCCGGGACTGAGGCCTGTTCCTTTACTCCCGGGACTGAGGCCTGTTCCTTTACCCCCGGGACTGAGGTCTGTTCCTTTACCCCTGGGACTGGGGCCTGTTCCCTTCTCCCCCCCACCCCCCCGGACTGGGGCCTGTTCCCTTTCACCCCCCCTCGGGACTGGGGCTGTTCCCTTTCCCCTTGGACTGCAGCCTGTTCCCTTTCCCTCTGGGACTGGGGCCTATTGCTTTACCCCTGGGACTGGGGCCTGTTCCCTTACCCCCGGGACTGAGGCCCGTTCCCTTTCCCCATTGCCTCGTGCCCCCTTCCACAGAATAGTTTAGATTCTCTGTCACCATGATGGGCCTACCCTTTGCCACATTGTTATCTGGGAGCAGGGTGCGGGCATGGTGAGTGGATAGGTACGAAATGAAGCTGTACTTTAGATGGTGAATCACTGGGTGGGGGAGGACAGAGCTGTTGGAATTCCCTATCAGGTGAACAGATTCACTGTTAGGTCCTTGATAGGAATCAGGGTTTATCTTGATGCTGTCACAATAGCAACAAGGACGATTGATTTCTGAAGTGGGAGGTTGTCCTTAAAACAAATTCTGCTTCAACAGAAGCAAATCACGTGTAATTGGGCCTGGTCTCATCAAAGGCACCTGGAAACCCCTGTCACCAAGCGGGATTTCCAGTTCAGGATTCGAGCCTGGCCCAAAATTTTCTACCCCGCCAGCAGCTCTCCTTCATTGAAGGACCAATAGCCCGTTGAGTTTTTACAACCATCCGGAAACTTCCACGGCGATTCTCTGGTGCCCACTCGACAAATGACCATATTTAGAGGTCACGTGACCTGTGGCGGGGAAGGTTAAGTCCATCATTGTAACTGCAACTCCCATTGCCATGAAGCTCATCGTAGCCTATAAAACTGTTAAGCAGCTTGATTGGTTAGATACCGGATGTCTCCCACGGGTTGGGGAGTCCAGAATCCCTGGGATAAGGGGTCTGAGGATGAGGCAAAATTTCTTCACTCAGAGGGTTGTGAATCTTTGGAATTCTCCAACCCCAGAGAGTTGTGGAGGCTCAGTCACTGTGCATGTTCAAGATTGAGGCAAACAGGTTGATGGGTGCTAAAGGAATTAAAGAATAAGGGCAGGGAGGCGGTGGTGTGGTGATAATGTCACTGGACTCGTAATCTAGAGCAGCAGGCTTTAGGAATCCGTGTTAATAACTCTGGAATTGAAAGCTAGTCTCAGTAATGATGACCATGACAACCATCATGGATTGTCGTACAAACCCGTCCGGTTCACTAATGCCCTTTAGAAATAGTCGTTGGGTTGAACAGAACTTGAGTGTTGCCTAGAAAAGAGAGATGTCGAAGCTTTTTGTTTTGCACTCATCAGGACACCACAAGAATGCCGATATAAGAGGAAAACAACAATTTATACTGTATGTGAAGAGAGCGCTGATTGGTTGGCAAGTGGACTCTGATAGGGGCATCGCCATCCACGGCACAGTATAAATTGTTTTCCCCTGATATACTGGTATTATCGCCAGTGTCCTGATGAGTGCAAAACAAAAAACTTCGACATGTCTTTCTTTTCAACAACACTCAGTATCCTTTAGAGAAGGAAATCTGCCCTCCTTACCCGGTCTGGCCTACATGTGACTCCAGACCCACACAGCAATGTGGTTGACTCTTAACTGCCCCTCTGAAATTGCCTAGCAAGCCCAATCAGTTCAAGGGCAATTAGGGATGGGCAACACATGCTAACCTTGCCAGTGACGCCCACATCCCATGAATGAAAAGAATTCCACCATTTGGCAAGTTCACCACCAGTTTTAATATATGCTCCGATCTTCAGGGTTGGTATCACAGTGCAGAAGAGGCCCTTCGGCCCATCGAGTCTGCACCTGAGACAAGTAGATGGCTTTAAAAAAATCACAACTCTGCCATAAGTCGGTGAGAGCAGGAACTGACTGCAGAGCTGTGATCGGTGGAGCAGAGAGAGGGTGGGAGAGACCGAATCTGCGAGGAACTGCCCCCTCCAATCTCAGATCCTGTCTCTCCCGTGCTCGCTGCTCCAGCTCCTCCAATCACAGGTTGCCTCTCTCCCGTTCGTGGCTGCTCCTCCGCAGATGGAACCTGTGATTGGAGGAGGAGCAGCAAGGGCGGGAGGGAGGGAACCTCCGATTGGAGGAGCTGGAGAAAGTCATCCTGGCCACTTCCCCGGCCGCCATATGCAGGAGTCTTTTGGCTGCACCGTCACCAATTAATTCGACAGCCTCCAGGAGGCTGAGGAGGGAGTCTCCACCAGTAATGAGGCCGGAACAGGGGGTGTTCCCAACTCCGTTCCATACCTATTCCCAAAAATCCCAAACTTGGCTGTCTTCCCACGTTGGACTGGACAAGGCCCTGACTTGTGTAGCCACGCTACTCGAGTGCCCAGTGATAGAAGACGATGCACTCCCCGGCCCACAAGCTCCTATCACCCAGTGAGTGGGGAGGTGGGGGGGGGGGGGGTGAGGTGGTGGGTGACCTTTCTTTCCCTGTCAGCGTGGATCCAAGTGGCATCAGGCGAGGAGGACCCTCACCCGCCCACGGACGTCAGAGACAATGGGGGCAACAAGGAGCCAAGACCGGGGAAGGTGAAGAAATACGGGTGGGGGGGGGAGGGGAAGGGCGGAGATGGAGGAGGGGATGAGTGAGTGGATCCAGGTGGGAAGGAAGGGAATGGGCTGAGCGAATGAGGAGGAGGGGAGGAAGGAGGGAAAGGACTTGAGTGAGTGGTGGGGTGAGGAGGGAAGGAAAGGGCTGAGACTGGAGGAGGGAGGGAGAGGGGTGGGTGAATGGAGGGGTGAGGAGGGAGGGAGAGGGGTGGGTGAATGGAGGGGTGAGGAGGGAGGGAGAGGGGTGGGTGAATGGAGGGGTGAGGAGGGAGGAAGAGGGGTGGGTGAGGAGGGAAGGAAAGGGCTGAGTGGAGGGTGGGGAGGAGGGAAAGGGCTGAGTGAGTGGATTGGGAGGGAGGGCATTAGTTTGGGGGGGTGCTCAGTGGGCAGCGGGGGTATGAGTGAGTGAGAGGGAGGGGTTTGGGAAGAGGAGCTGCTGAGTGAGTGAGGGGGTAGAGGAGTTGGGAAGAGAGATTGCTGAGTGAGTGAGGGGGAGGGGGTTACAAAGGGTCTGCTGAGTGAGTGAGGGGGTAGAGGAGTTGGGAAGAGGGGCTGCTGAGTGAGTGAAGGGGTAGAGGAGTTGGGAAGAGGGGCTGCTGAGTGAGGAGGGGGTTACAAAGAGGGTCGGCTGAGTGAATGAGGGGGAGGGGTTTGGGAAGAGGGGTTGCTGAGTGAGTGAGTGAGGGGGTGGGGTTTGGAAAGGGGGGCTGCTGAGTGAGTGAGGGGGTAGAGGAGTTGGGAAGAGGGGCTGCTGAGTGAGTGAGGGGGGGTAGAGGAGTTGGGAAGAGGGGCTGCTGAGTGAGTGAGGGGGTAGAGGACTTGGGAAGAGGGGCTGCTGAGTGAGTGAGGGGGGGTAGAGGAGTTGGGATGAATGCATGGCTGTGTGGTGGGGGGTGGAGATGAGCTGGTTACAATGTGTGTGGGGGTGAGGGGAGAGGCTTCTGTCACCAGAGAATGAGGAGAGCTTGGCTCAATCCTACATGAATACATAAAATAATCATTTTAACAGAGTACTGTAAAAGCACAGATTTCCTTGTTTATGTGATGTTTTGATCTATAATACGCAAACTGTAAGATTAACGATCTGGCTGGTCCTCTGTTGCTTTCTCTGCTGCATTATTTCTGCGGACCTCTGGGTTTATGGTAATTTTCAAGAGTTTTTTTTTAAATGTGTTCATTCACGGGATGTGGGCTTCGCTGGCTAGGCCAGCATTTGTTACCCATCCCTAATTACCCCTTGAGAAGGTAGTGGTGAGATAAAATGGGGTCACACTGGAAAATATTCACTGCTACAGTCCTTTGCTTCTCTTTGCATAATCCAGCAAGGTCACATTCTGTTGTCAGGACTGATTTCATCCAGTGTTTCTTGCACTAATTGCATTGAAACAGAATGACAGTATTATTTAAACGGTGATAGATTGGGAGATATTGATGTACAAAGGGACCTGGGTGTCCTTGTACACCAATCGCTGAAAGCAAGCATGCAGGTGCAACAAGCAGCCAAGAAGGCAAATTGGTATGTTAGCCTTCATGGTGAGAGGACTTGAGTACAGGAGCAAGGGATGTCTTACTGCAGCTGTACAGAGCCTTGGGGAGACCACACCTGGAGTACTGTGTGCAGTTTTGGTCTCTTTACCTAAGAAAGGATATACTTGCCATAGAGGGGGTGCAGTGAAGGTTCACCAGACTGATTCCTGGCAGGATTGTCATATGAGGATTGAGCCAACTAACTCTACATTCACTGGAGTTTAGAAGAATGGGAGAGGGTCTTACTGAAACATATAAAATTCTGACAGGGCTGGACAGACTGGCTGCAGGGATGATGTTTCCTCTGGCTGGGTCTAGAACAAGGGGTCACAGTCTCAGGATGCGGGGTAGACCATTCAGGATTGAGATGAGGAGAAACCTCTTCACTCAGAGGGTGGTGAACCTGTGGAATTCTCTAGCACAGAGGCTGTGGAGGCCGAGTCACAGTATGATTAAGAAGGAAATAGATTTCTAAAGGCGTCAAAGGGTTTTGGGGAGAGGGCAGGAGTACGGTGTTGAGATAGAGGATCAGCCGTGATCATATTGAATGGCGGAGCAGGCTCGAAGGGCAGAATGACCTACTGCTCCTATATTTCTGTCTCTTATGAATGCTGAAACAATCCTTTGGTAGCACAGAGCTTTAGTATTGTGTAAAGAAAAAGACTCGCCTCGTCAAAGCTTTTGGTCTTGCACTCACCTGGACAATTCGCAAGAATGTCAGATGCAAAGGGAACAACAATTTATACTTCATGAGAAGAGCGCCCGTTGGTTGGCAAGTAGACTCTGGTTGGTAGAGGTAGTGCCATGGAGAATGCACCAGTTAACTGACGACTGGCAGTTATTAGAAAACTACTGTTTCCACCCACCCTGATGTCTAATAATCCCACCCATTTGAAGTAGCCCAGAAGCATAAAAAGTGTGATGATCGCAAGCGGGCTGAATCTTCCGTAGAGTGGCATTTGCCATCGGAATGCCACTCTGCTCCCTTAAACTCACTGGAGCTTACCAGACCCCCTCGAGATCGGCCTGTTGAGAAGTGTGCAGTGAGGCTGCTCCTGGGGTCCGTCCATGCAGCGCAGGACCATTGACTGAGCATGAATCCACACCCATGTTGTACGGTATGAGCTGCCATATTCTGGTAAGTTTAAATGTCGCAGCCACTTGGAGAGGAGGGAAGTGTAAGTGAGTAGGATGGGTCAGGGTGGGGTCAGGGGGGTGGTGGGATTGGGGGCGTTGTGTTGTGAAAAGGATATAAAGGCACCAATCACTCATAAGAGATTGTGTAAACACGCTATGGGTTCATTTATTGAGACGAGGCACACGAGAACATTAAGACAAAGGTACAAAGTTTGAAGACGCCAGTAGCAGAGATGTGTGTGCCGTGTTCTACTCATAGGCCAAAGTGAAACTGAGACTGAATCACATGACACACTTCCTTTCTAGTGAAGTCATGCAGCTATCCCCTTAAAGGCACATTACAACTGGCGGGGGTCGGGTTGTCAGTGTGATCGGGGGGGGGAGGGGCTTAGTCAGGGTGGGGAGTGTAGTCGGGTGATCAGTTCGGGGGGGTGGTCCTGGCAGATGGGGGAGTGTAGTCGGGACGGGGGAGGTGGTTAGGGGAAGTCAGGTGGTCGGATGGAGAGTGGGGGTGTTAGTCAGATAGTAGGGATGTAGTCAGGTAGTTGGGTCATTGGGATTGGGGAAGTCAGGTGGTCGGATCGGGAGTGGGGGGGGTGGGGTTAGTTGTGAGTTGGGGGTGTAGTCAGGTAGTTGGGTCGGGGAGGGTGGGGGAAATAGTCGGTGTTCCACTGGAGTGGGGGTGGGTGGGTTGGGGAAGGGTCGGGACCACAGTTACCCAGGAGTTTAGAACTGGTTTTAAGCCTTCTAACTTGTCCTGGGTAACTATTCTCCGGAACCATCTTAAGTCTCCGGCTTTAAATCGGAATTTCGTAGGGTTCCAGACGCAGGGGAATCACCCAACGGAACTTTAAACCTCCCGGTCAATTCCCGAGTGGTCCCTGGCATGGGACGTCTGAGAAGCTCCCCTGCGCACCTTCTGGGTCACCTCCGGAGTACGACAGCTCCGGGGAAGGGGAGACTGGGCCCCTATTCCTTGCCACCAAAAAAGCATTTCAAGCCTTTTTGTTTTTTGGCCACTCTTACCCCTCTGCGGGGTTATTGCAGGGAAGGTGGAGCTGAGGTAGAAGACCACCTTGTGATATGGCAGGGCAGGCCCGAGGGGCCGAATGGCCTCCCCTTCCTATTTCTTCTGTCCTGGGGCTCATCCAGCCTGTCAACTCTTCCGCGGCTGTCCAGCCACTAAGTTTCACTATGCTCAGCACCCCTCCCATGCTGCCCCCTACACCATTGCCAAGCCAATCAGCGAGCAAAAATGGACTTGGAAACAGGCGAACACGTCTCAAACAGGCGGAGAGCTGAGGAGCTATCCAGTGAGGGGTTCTGGAACTGTATTTCAGCTCGACACATAACCAGCAGCCCACGCCTCTGACTGAAGAGGGAAGACTGCGAGGCTGGAAGGTGAACGGCAGATAATTACCCCAAATATTACGCCAATTCTTCCCCACTCCCAACTGTCTCAGGTCCCACTGGCTCCAGTTCACACCGATGTTGAACAGCGACAACTTGCATTTAGACAGCACCTTTAATATCGTCAGACATCCCATGGCCTGTCACAGGAGCATCGTCAATCACTGAGCCACATAAACTCATGTTAGCTCAGGTGACCAAAGATTTATCAAAGAGATGGTTTCAAGGAATGTCGTAAAGGAGAAGATTGAGAATTATACCCAATCACAGAGACACGGTAGCCTGTACAAACCACATCACACTGTACCCCATACACAATCACAGGCACTGTACCCTATACCCAAAAACAGACACTACCCTGTATCCAATGACAGAGACACGGTACCCTGTACCGAATCACACAGACGCAGTAACCTGTAATAAAAACAAAAAAACTGCGGATGCTGGAAATCCAAAACAAAAACAGAATTACCTGGAAAAACTCAGCAGGTCTGGCAGCATCGGCGGAGAAGAAAAGAGTTGACGTTTCGAGTCCTCATGACCCTTCGACAGAACTTGAGTTCGAGTCCAAGAAAGAGTTGAAATATAAGTTGGTTTAAGGTGTGTGTGTGGGGGGGGCGGAGAGAGAGAGAGAGGTGGGAGGGGGTGTGGTTGTATGGACAAACAAGCAGTGATAGAAGCAGATCATCAAAAGATGTCAACAACAATAGAACAAAAGAACACATAGGTGTTAAAGTTAAAGTTGGTGATATTATCTAAACGAATGTGCTAATTAAGAATGGATGGTAGGGCACTCAAGGTACAGCTCTAGTGGGGGTGGGGGGAGCATAAAAGATTTTAAAATATTTAAAAATAATGGAAATAGGTGGGAAAAGAAAAATCTATATAATTTATTGGGGAAAAAAAAGGAAGGGGGAAACAGAAAGGGGGTGGGGATGGGGGAGGGAGCTCACGACCTAAAGTTGTTGAATTCAATATTCAGACCGGAAGGCTGTAAAGTGCCTAGTCGGAAGATGAGGTGTTGTTCCTCCAGTTTGCGTTGGGCTTCACTGGAACAATGCAGCAAGCCAAGGACAGACATGTGGGCAAGAGAGCAGGGTGGAGTGTTAAAATGGCAAACGACAGGGAGGTTTGGGTCATTCTTGTGGACAGACCGCAGGTTTTCTGCAAAGCGGTCGCCCAGTTTACGTTTGGTCTCTCCAATGTAGAGAAGACCACATTGGGAGCAACGAATGCAGTAGACTAAGTTGGGGGAAATGCAAGTGAAATGCTGCTTCACTTGAAAGGAGTGTTTGGGCCCTTGGACGGTGAGGAGAGAGGAAGTGAAGGGTCAGGTGTTACATCTTTTGCGTGGGCATGGGGTGGTGCCATAGGGGGTTGAGGAGTAGGGGGTGATGGAGGTGTGGACCAGGGTGTCCCGGAGGGAGCAATCCCTATGGAATGCTGATAGGGGGGGTGAAGGGAGGATGTATTTGGTGGTGGCATCATGCTGGAGTTGGCAGAAATGGCGGAGAATGATCCTTTGAATGCGGAGGCTGGTGGGGTGATAAGTGAGGACAAGGGGGACCCTATCATGTTTCTGGGAGGGAGGAGAAGGCATGAGAGCGGATGCGCGGGAGATGGGCCAGACACGGTTGAGGGCCCTGTCAACGACCGTGGGTGGAAAACCTCGGTTAAGGAAGAAGGAGGACATGTCAGAGGAACCGTTTTTGAAGGTAGCATCATCGGAACAGATGCGACGGAGGCGAAGGAACTGGGAGAATGGGATGGAGTCCTTACAGGAAGCGGGGTGTGAGGAGCTGTAGTCGAGGTAGCTATGGGAGTCGGTGGGTTTGTAATGGATATTGGTGGACAGTCTGTCACCAGAGATTGAGACAGAGAGGTCAAGGAAGGGAAGTGTCAGAGATGGACCACGTGAAAATGATGGAGGGGTGGAGATTGGAAGCAAAATTAATAAATTTTTCCAAGTCCCGACGAGAGCCTGAAGCGGCACCGAAGTAATCATCGATGTACCGGAGAAAGAGTTGTGGAAGGGGGCCGGGGTAGGACTGCAACAAAGAATGTTCCACATACCCCATAAAGAGACAAGCATAGCTGGGGCCCATGCGGGTACCCATAGCCACACCTTTTATTTGGAGGAAGTGAGAGGAGTTGAAGGAGAAATTGTTCAGCGTGAGAACAAGTTCAGCCAGACGGAGGAGAGTAGTGGTGGATGGGGATTGTTCGGGCCTCTGTTCGAGGAAGAAGCTAAGGGCCCTCAGACCATCCTGGTGGGGGATGGAGGTGTAGAGGGATTGGACGTCCATGGTGAAGAGGAAGCGGTTGGGGCCAGGGAACTGGAAATTGTTGATGTGACGTAAGGTGTCAGAGGAATCACGGATGAAGGTGGGAAGGGACTGGACAAGGGGAGAGAGAAGGGAGTCAAGATAACGAGAAATGAGTTCTGTGGGGCAGGAGCAAGCTGAGATGATCGGTCTACCGGGGCAGTTCTGTTTGTGGATTTTGGGTAGGAGATAGAAGCGGGCCGTCTAAGGTTGGGTGACTATCAGGTTGGAAGCTGTGGGAGGAAGATCCCCAGAGGAGATGAGGTCAGTGACAGTCCTGGAAACAATGGCTTGATGTTCAGTGGTGGGGTCATGGTCCAGGGAGAGGTAGGAGGAAGTGTCTGCGAGTTGACGCTCAGCCTCCGCGAGGTAGAGGTCAGTGCGCCAGTCAACAACAGCACCACCCTTGTCAGCGGGTTTGTTGACAATGTCAGGGTTGGACCTGAGAGAATGTAGTGCAGTAAGTTCAGAGAGAGACAGGTTAGAATGGGTGAGAGGAGCAGAGAAATTGAGATGACTAATGTCGTGCCGACAGTTCTCAATGAAAAGATCAAGAGAAGGTAAGAATCCAGAGGGAGGGGTCCAGGTGGAGGGAGAATATTGGAGATGGGTAAAGGAGAGCAGTAACCTGTGCCCATTGACTGAGACACAGTACCCTGTACCCAATCACAGAGACACAGTGCCCTGTACCCAATCACACGGACACTGTACCCTGTATCAATCACAGAGACACAGAAGGCTGTACACAACCATAGAGACGCAGAACAAAAACACAGACAAATACCTGGAAAAACTCAGCAGCTCTGGCAGCATTGGTGGAGGAGAGCACAGTTGACATTTCGAGTCCTCATGAACCTTCAACAGAACTAAGTAAAAAATAGGAAAGGGGTGAAATATAAGCTGGTTTAGGGGGTGCTGGGGGTGGGGGGTGTTGTTGGGACAAGCAGCCAGTGATAGGTGGAGATAACCAAAAGATGTCACAGACAAAAGAACAAAGAGGTGTTGAAGGTGGTGATATTATCTAATAGAATGTGCTAATTAAGGGTAGAGAGCAGGACAGCCAAGGTATAGATAGCTCTAGTAGGGGTGGAGGAAATACTAAAAGATAAAGTTAAACAATGGTTGGAAATACCCACCCACAGAGACACGGAACCTGTACACAGACACAGAGCCACTGTACCCTGTAACCAATCACAGAGACACAGTACCCAGTACCCAATCAAAGAGACTCTGTACCCCATACCCAACCAGACAAACACTAGCCCGGAGCCAATCACAGAGACACTGTACCCTGTACCCGATCACAGAGACATTGTACCCCGTACCCGATCACAGAGACACTGTACCTGATCCAATCACAGACACTGTACTCCATACCCAATCACAGAGACACTATACCCCGTATCCAATCACAGAGACACTGCACCCGTACCCGATCACAGAGACACTGTACCCGATCCAATCACAGAGACACTACACCCCGTATCCAATCACAGAGACAAGGCACACTGTACCAATCACAGAGAAACAGTACACCGTGCACAATCACAGAGACACTGTACCCCGCACCAGGTCACAAAGACATGGTACCCCATACACAATTAAAGAGACACGATAGCCCATACCCAATCACAGGGACACTGTACGCTGTACCCAATCATAGAGAAACTGCAACCGTACCCGATCACAGAGACACTGTACCCCGTACCCAATCACAGAGACACTGTACCCCATACACAATCACAGAGACACTGTACGCTGTACCCAATCATAGAGACACTGCACCTGTACCCGATCACAGAGACACTGTACCCGATCCGATCACAGAGACACTATACCCCGTATCCAATCACAGAGACACTGTACCCCGTACACAATCATAGAGACACTGTACCCAACCATGGAGACACTGTACACCATATCCAATTACAGAGGCATTCTGGACTGTGCAAAATCAGAGGATCTGTGGCCTGTACCCAATCACAGAGGCATTGTACTCCATACCCAATTTCAAAGACACTGTACCCCATACTCAAACACAGAGGCGCTGTACCCTGTACCCAATCACAGAGACACAGTAGCCATACCCAATCACAGCGACATTGTACCTCCTACCCAATCACAGAGACACTGTACCCCATAGCCAAACACAGAGACACTGTACCTCCTACCCAATCACAGAGACACCATACACTGTCTCCAATCACAGAGACACTGTAGCGCGTTCCCAATCACAGAGACACTGTACCCCGCACACAATCACAGAGACACTGTACCCCGTACCCAATCACAGAGACACCGTACTCTGTCCCTAATCACAGAGACACTGTAGCCCACAACCAGTCACAAAGACATTGTACCGCATACACAATTAAAGAGACACTGTACCCCATACCCAATCACAGGGACACTGCACCCGTACCCGATCACAGAGACACTGTACCCCGTACCCAATCACAGAGACACTGTACCCTGTACCCAATCACAGAGACACTGTACCCTGTACCCAATCACAGAGACACAGTACACCGTAGCCAAACACAGAGACACTGTACCTCCTACCCAATCACAGAGACACCGTACACTGTCTCCAATCACAGAGACACTGTAGCGCGTTCCCAATCACAGAGACACTGTACCCCGTACCCAATCACAGAGACACTGTACCCCGTACCCAATCACAGAGACACCGTACTCTGTCCCTAATCACAGAGACACTGTAGCCCACACCCAGTCACAAAGACATTGTACCGCATACACAATTAAAGAGACACTGTACCCCATACCCAATCACAGGGACACTGCACCCGTACCCGACCACAGAGACACTGTACCCCGTACCCGATCACAGAGACACTGTACCCCATACACAATCACAGAGACACTGTACGCTGTACCCACTCATAGAGACACTGCACCCGTACCCGATCACAGAGATACTGTACCCGATCCAATCACAGAGACACTATACCCCGTATCCAATCACAGAGACACTGTACCCCGTACACAATCATAGAGATGCTGTACCCAACCATGGAGACACTGTACACCATATCCAATCACAGAGGCATTCTGGACTGTGCAAAATCAGAGGATCTGTAGCCTGTACCCAGTCACAGAGGCACTGTACTCCGTACCCAATTTCAAAGACACTGTACCCCATACCCAATCACAGAGGCGCTGTACCCTGTACCCAATCACAGTGACACAGTAGCCCATACCCAATCACAGAGACATTGTACCTCCTACCCAATCACAGAGACACTGTACCCCATACCCAATCACAGAGACACTGTACCCCGTAGCCAAACACAGAGACACTGTACCTCCTACCCAATCACAGAGACACCGTATACTGTCCCCAATCACAGAGACACTGTATCGCGTTCCCAATCACAGAGACACTGTACCCCGTACCCAATCACAGAGACACCATACACTGTCTCCAATCACAGAGACACTGTATCGCGTTCCCAATCACAGAGACACTGTACCCCGTACCCAATCACAGAGACACTGTACACTGTCCCCAATTACAGAGACACTGTAGCCCATTCCCAAACACAGAGGCACTGTACACCGTACCCAATCACAAAGACATTGTACCCCATACACAATCACAGAGACACAGTATCCCGTAGCCAAACACAGAGACACTGTATCTCCTACCCAATAACACAGACACCGTACACTGTTTCCAATCACAGAGACACTGTAGCACGTTCCCAATCACAGAGACACGGGACCCTGTACCCAAACACAGAGCCACTGTACCCTGTAACGAATCACAGAGACACAGTACCCGTACCCAATCATAGAGACAATGTATGCTGTACACAATCACAGAGACGTGGTACACAGTACCCAATTACAGAGACACAGTACACCGTATACAATCACAGAGACACTGTACCCGTACACAATCAAAGAGACACTGTAAACTATACCCAATTACAGAGACACTGTACCCCATAGCCAATCACAGTGACATTGTACCTCCTACCCAATCACAGAGACACAGTATCCTGTACCCAATCACAGAGACACAGTACCTTGTAGCCAAACACAGATACACTGTGCCTACTACCCAATCACAGAGACACCAGACACTGTCCCCAATCACAGAGACACTGTACCGCGTACCCAATCACAGAGACACGGAACCTGTACACAAACACAGTGCCACTGTACCCTGTAACGAATCACAGAGACACAGTACCCGGTAACCAATCAAAGAGACTCTGTACTCCGTACCCAACCTGACAAACACTAGCCCGGAGCCAATCACAGAGAGACAGTACCCCGTACCCATCACAGAGACAAGGCACACTGTACGAATCACAGAGAGACAGTACACCATGCACAATCACAGAGACACTGTACCCCGCACCCAGTCACAAAGACATGGTAACCCATACAAAATTAAAGAGACATTATAGCCCATACCCAATCACAGGGACACTGTACGTTGTACCCAATCATAGAGAAACTGAACCCATACCCGATCACAGAGACACTGTACCCCGTACCCGATCACAGAGACACTGTACCCCATACACAATCACAGAGACACTGTAGCCTGTACCCAATCACAGAGACATTGTAACCCGTACCCAATCACAGAGACACTGTAGCCCATACCCAATCACAGAGACACAGTATCCCGTTGCCAAACACAGAGACACTGTACCTCCTACCCAATCACACAGAGACCGTACACTGTCCCTAATCATAGAGACACTGTATCGCGTTCCCAATCACAGAGATACTGTATCACGTTCCCAATCACAGAGACACAGTATCCCGTAGCCAATCACAGAGACACTGTACCTCCTACCCAATCACAGAGACACCGTACACTGTTTCCAATCACAGAGACACAGTACCCTGTACCCAATCACAGAGACACAGTACCCTGTACCCGATCACAGAGACACAGTACCCTGTACCCAATCACAGAGACACAGTACCCTGTAGCCAAACACAGAGACACTGTACCTCCTACCCAATCACACAGACACCATACACTGTCCCTAATCACAGAGATACTGTATCACGTTCCCAATCACAGAGACAATCTATCACGTTCCCAAACACAGAGACACTGTACCTCCTACCCAATCACAGAGACATTGTACCCGTACCCAATCACAGAGACACTGTACCCCATACCTAATAACAGAGACACAGTATCCTGTAGCCAAACACAGAGACACTATACCTCCTACCCAATCACACAGACACCGTACACTGTTTTCAATCACAGAGACACTGTATCGCGTTCCCAATCACAGAGACACAAGATCCTGTACCCAAACACAGAGCCACTGTACCCTGTAATGAATCAGAGACACAGTACCAGGTACCCAGTACCCAGTCAAAGAGACACTGTACCCCGTACCCAACCACAGAAAGACTACCCATGAGCCAATCAGAGAGACACTGTACCCCGTACCCAATCACAGAGATATGGTACACAGTACCCAATTACAGAGACATAGTACACTGTATACAATCACAGAGACACTGTACCTCGTACTCAATCACAGAGACACTGTACCCGTACCCAATCAAAGAGACACTGTACACTATAGCCAATCACAGAGACACTGTACCCGATCCAATCACAGAAACACTATACCCCGTATCCAATAACAGAGACATTAGACCCCATACCCAATAACAGAGATACTGTACCTCCTACCCAATAACAAAGACACAGTACCCTGTACCCAATCACAGAGACATTGTACCTGCTACCCAATCACAAAGACACAGTACCCTGTACCCAATCACAGAGACAGTGTACCCCATAGCCAATCACAGAGACATTGTACCTGCTACCCAATCACAAAGACACAGTACCCTGTACCCAATCACAGAGACACTGTACCCTGTACCCAATCACAGAGACATTGTACCTGCTACCCAATCACAAAGACACAGTACCCTGTACCCAATCACAGACACAGTACCCCGTAGCAAAACACAGAGACACTGTACCTCCTACCCAATCACAGAGACAGCATACACTGTCTCAAATCACAGAGATACTGTACCGCGTACCCAATCACAGAGACACTGTACCCTATGCCCAATTACTGATACACTCTAGCATGTTCCTAATCACAGAGACATTGTACCCGTACCCAATCACAGAGACACTGTACCCCATAGCCAATCACAGAGACATTGTACCTCCTACCCAATCACAGAGACACAGTACCCTGTACCCAATCACAGAGACACAGTATCCTGTACCCAATCACAGAGACACAGTACCCCGTAGCTAAACACAGAGACACTGTACCTCCTACCCAATCACAGAGACACCATACACTGTCCCCAATCACAGAGACACTGTACCACGTACCCAATCACAGAGACACGGAACCTGTACACAAACACCGAGCCACTGTACCCGGTAACCAATCAAAGAGACTCTACTCCGTACCCAACCAGACAAACACTAGCCCAGAGCCAATCACAGAGAGACAGTACCCCGTACCCAATCACAGAGACAAGGCACACTGTACCAATCACAGAGACACAGTACACCATGCACAATCACAGAGACACTGTTCCCCACACCCAGTCACAAAGACATGGTACCCCATACACAATTAAAGAGACACTATAGCCCATACCCAATGACAGCGACACTGTACGCTGTACCCGATCATAGAGACAGTGCACCCATACCCGATCACAGAGACACTGTACCCCGTACACAATCATAGAGACACTGTACCCTGTACCCAACCATGGAGACATTGTACCCAATCATAGAGACACTGTACACCGTACCCAATCATAGAGACAAGGTATGCTCTACCCAATCACAGAGACACCGTACACTCTTTCCAATCACAGAGACACTGTAGCGCGTTCCCAATCACAGAGACATGGGACCCTGTACCCAATCACAGAGACACAGTACCCTGTAGCCAACCATGGAGACATTGTACCCAATCACAGAGACACTGTACCCCGTACCCAATCATAGAGACAAAATATACTCTGCCCAATCACTGAGACACAGTACACAGTACCCAATTACAGAGACACAGTACACCGTATACAATCACAGAGACACTGTACCCGTACCCAATCACAGAGACACTGTACCTGTAGCCAATCACAGAGATATTGTACCTCCTACTCAATCACAGAGACACAGTACCCTGTACCCAATCGCAGACACAGAATGCTGTAGCCAGTCACAGAGATATTGTACCTCCTACCCAATAACAAAGACACAGTACCCCATAGCCAATCACAGAGACATTGTACCTGCTGCCCAATCACAAAGACACAGTACCCTGTACCCAATCACAGAGACACAGGACCCTGTACCCAATCACAGAGACACAGTACCCCGTAGCCAAACACAGAGACACTGTACCTCCTACCCAATCACAGAGACACCATACACTGTCTCAAATCACAGAGACACTGTTACCCCATGCCCAATCACACATACACTCTAGCACGTTCCCAATCACAGAGACACTGTACCACGTACCCAATCATCCTGGCACTGTGCTCCATACCCAATCATAAGGACATGGTACCCCATACACAATTAAAGAGAAACTGTACCCAATAACAGACACTGTACCCCGTACACAATCATAGAGACACTGTACCCTGTACCCAACCATGGAGACATTGTACCCAATCACAGAGACACTGTACCCTGTACCCAATCACAGAGACACTAGAGCGTACACAATCACAGAGACACTGTAAACCATACCCAATCACAGAAACACTGTGCACCACACCCAATCACAGAGACACTGTACCCGTACCCGATCACAGAGACACTGTACCCCATAGCCAATCACAGAGACACAGTACCCCGTAGCTAAACACAGAGACACTGTACCTCCTACCCAATCACAGAGACACCATACACTGTCTCCAATCACAGAGACACTGTACCGCGTACCCAATCACAGAGACACTGTACCCCGTACCCAATCACAGAGACACAGTACCCCGTAGCTAAACACAGAGACACTGTAACTCCTACCCAATCACAGAGACACCGTACCACGTACCCAATCACAGAGACACCGTACACTGTCCCCAATCACAGAGACACTGTACCGCGTACCCAATCACAGAGACACGGAACCTGTACACAAACACAGAGCCACTGTACCCTGTAACGAATCACAGAGACACAGTACCCGGTAACCAATCAAAGAGACTCTGTACCCCATACCCAACCAGACAAACACTAGCCCGGAGCCAATCACAGAGAGACAGTACCCCGTACCCAATCACAGAGACAAGGCACACTGTACCAATCACAGAGACACAGTACACCGTGCACAATCACAGAGACACTGTTCCCCACACCCAGTCACAAAGACATGGTACCCCATACACAATTAAAGAGACACGAAAGCCCATACCCAATGACAGGGACACTGTACGCTGTACCCGATCATAGAGACAGTGCACCCATACCCGATCACAGAGACACTGTACCCCGTACACAATCATAGAGACACTGTACCCTGTAGCCAACCATGGAGACATTGTACCCAATCACAGAGACACTGTACCCCGTACCCAATCATAGAGACAAAATATGCTCTACCCAATCACTGAGACACAGTACACAGTACCCAATTACAGAGACACAGTACACCATATACAATCACAGAGACACTGTACCCGTACCCAATCACAGAGACACTGTACCTGTAGCCAATCACAGAGATATTGTATCTCCTACCCAATAACAAAGACACAGTACCCTGTACCCAATCGCAGAGACACAGTACCCCATAGCCAAACACAGAGACACTGTACCCCATAGCCAATCACAGAGACATTGTACCTGCTACCCAATCACAAAGACACAGTACCCTGTACCCAATCACAGAGACACAGTACCCCATAGCCAAACACAGAGACACTGTACCTCCTACCCAATCACAGAGACAGCATACACTGTCTCAAATCACAGAGACACTGTACCCCATGCCCAATTACTGATACACTCTAGCACATTCCCAATCACAGAGGCACTGTACCCAGTACCCAATTTCAGAGACACTGTACCACATACCCAATCATCCTGGCACTGTACCCCATACCAAATCATAAGGACATGGTACCCCATACACAATTAAAGAGAAACTGTACCCAATAACAGAGACACTGTACCCCGTATACAATCATAGAGACACTGTACCCTGTACCCAACCATGGAGACATTGTACCCAATCACAGAGACACTAGAGCGTACACAATCACAGGGACACTGTACCCTGTACCCAATCACAGAGACACTAGAGCGTACACAATCACAGAGACACTGTAAACCATACCCAATCACAGAAACACTGTACACCACACCCAATCACAGAGACACTGTACCCATACCCAATCACAGAGACACTGTACCCCATAGCCAATCACAGAAACACTGTACACCACACCCAATCACAGAGACACTGTACCCATACCCAATCACAGAGACACTGTACCCCATAGCCAATCACAGAGACAGTGTACCCCATAGCCAATCACAGAGACACAGTACCCTGTACCCAATCACAGAGACACAGTACCCCGTAGCTAAACACAGAGACACTGTACCTCCTACCCAATCACAGAGACAGCATACACTGTCTCAAATCACAGAGACACTGTACCGCGTACCCAATCACAGAGACACAGTACCCCGTAGCTAAACACAGAGACACTGTACCTCCTACCCAATCATAGAGACACCATACACTGTTTCCAATCACAGAGACACTGTACCGCGTACCCAATAACAGAGACACTAGACCCCATACCCAATTATAGAGATACTGTACCCCGTACACAATCATAGAGACACAGTACCCTGTACCCAATCACAGAGACACAGTACCCCGTAGCTAAACACAGAGACACTGTACCTCCTACCCAATCACAGAGACACCAGACACTGTCCCCAATCACAGAGACACTGTACCGCGTACCCAATCACAGAGACACGGAACCTGTACACAAACACAGAGACACTGTACCCCGTAGCTAAACACAGAGACACTGTAACTCCTACCCAATCACAGAGACACTGTACACTGTCCCCAATCACAGAGACACAGTACCCTGTACCCAATCACAGAGACACTGTACCCTGTACCCAATCACAGAGACACAGTACCCTGTACCCAATCACAGAGACATTGTACCTCCTACCCAATCACAGAGACACAGTACCCTGTACCCAATCACAGAGACACAGTACCGCGTACCCAATCACAGAGACACGGAACCTGTACACAAACACAGAGCCACTGTACCCTGTAACGAATCACAGAGACACAGTACCCGGTAACCAATCAAAGAGACTCTGTACTCCGTACCCAACCAGACAAACACTAGCCCGGAGCCAATCACAGAGAGACAGTACCCCGTACCCAATCACAGAGACAAGGCACACTGTACCAATCACAGAGAAACAGTACACCATGCACAATCACAGAGACACTGTACCCCGCAGCCAGTCACAAAGACATGGTACCCCATACAGAATTAAAGAGACACGAAAGCCCATACCCAATCACAGAGAGACAGTACCCCGTACCCAATCACAGAGACACTGCACCCGATCCAATCACAGAGAGACAGTACCCCGTACCCAATCACAGAGACAAGGCACACTGTACCAATCACAAAGACACAGTACACCGTGCACAATCACAGAAACATTGTACCTCCTACCCAATCACAGAGACACAGTACCCTGTACCCAATCACAGAGACACAGTATCCCATAGCCAATCACAGAGACACTGTACCTCCTACCCAATCACACAGACACCGTACACTGTCCCTAATCACAGAGACACTGTATTTCATTCCCAATCACAGAGGCACTGTACCCAGTACCCAATTTCAGAGACACTGTACCACGTACCCAATCATCCTGGCACTGTACCCCATACCAAATCATAAGGACATGGTACCCCATACACAATTAAAGAAAAACTGTACCCAATAACAGACACTGTACCCCGTACACAATCATAGAGACACTGTACCCTGTACCCAACCATGGAGACATTGTACCCAATCACAGAGACCCTGTACCCCATAGCCAATCACAGAGACATTGTACCTCCTACCCAATCACAGAGACACAGTACCCTGTACCCAATCACAGAGACACAGTACCCTGTACCCAATCACAGAGACACAGTACCCCGTAGCTAAACACAGAGATACTGTACCTCCTACCCAATCACAGAGACACCGTACACTGTCCCCAATCACAGAGACACTGTACCACGTACCCAATCACAGAGACACGGAACCTGTACACAAACACAGAGCCACTGTACCCAGTAACCAATCAAAGAGACTCTGTACCCCGTACCCAACCAGACAAACACTAGCCCGGAGCCAATCACAGAGAGACAGTACCCCGTACCCAATCACAGAGACAAGGCACACTGTACCAATCACAGAGACACAGTACACCGTGCACAATCACAGAGACACTGTTCCCCACACCCAGTCACAAAGACATGGTACCCCATACACAATTAAAGAGACACTATAGCCCATACCCAATGACAGGGACACTGTACGCTGTACCCGATCATAGAGACAGTGCACCCATACCCGATCACAGAGACACTGTACCCCGTACACAATCATAGAGACACTGTACCCTGTACCCAACCATGGAGACATCGTTCCCAATCATAGAGACACTGTACACCGTACCCTATCATAGAGACAAGGTATGCTCTACCCAATCACAGAGACACTGTACACTGTTTCCAACACAGAGACACAGTAGCGCGTTCCCAATCACAGAGACATGGGACCCTGTACCCAATCACAGAGACACAGTACCCTGTACCCAATCACAGAGACACAGTACCCTGTACCCAATCACAGAGACACAGTACCCTGTAGCCAAACACAGAGACACTGTACCTCCTAACCAATCACACAGACACCGTACACTGTCCCTAATCACAGAGACACTGTATCGCGTTCCCAATCACAGAGACACAGTATCGCGTTCCCAATCACAGAGACACTGGACCCTGTACCCAAACACAGAGCCACTGTACCCTGTGGCCAAACACAGAGACACTGTACCTCCTACTCAATCACACAGACACCGTACACTGTCCCTAATCACTGCGACAATGTATCGCGTCCCCAATCGCAGAGACACGGGACCCTGTACCCAAACACAGAGCCACTGTACCCTGTAATGAATCACAGAGACACGGTACCCGGTACCCAGTCAAAGAGACACTGTATCCCGCACCCAACCACAGAAAGACTACCCATGAGCCAATCAGAGAGACACTGTACCCCGTACCCAATCACAGAGATATGGTACACAGTACCCAATTACAGAGACACAGTACACCGTATACAATCACAGAGACACTGTACCCCGCACTCAATCACAGAGACACTGTACCCGTACCCAATAAAAGAGACACTACACTATATCCAATTACAGAGACACTGTACGCTATACCCGTTCCCAACAATGGGGACACTGTACACCGTATCCAATCACAGAGGTACTGTATACCGTGCACAATCACAGAGAGAATGTACCCCATACCCAACCACAGAGACACTAGAGCTTACACAATCACAGAGACACTATGACACTATGACCCATTCCCAATAACAGAGACATTATACCTCGTACCCAATCACAGAGACACTGTACCCTATAGCCAATCACAGAGACATTGTACCTCCTACCCAATCACAGAGACACAGTACCCTGTACCCAATCACAGAGACACAGTACCCCGTAGCCAAACACAGAGACACTGTACCTCCTACCCAATCATAGAGACACCATACACTGTAGTAATCACAGAGACACTGTACCGCGTAGCCAATAACAGAGATACTAGACCCCATACCCAATAACAGAGACACTGTACCCCGTACACAATCAGAGAGACACTGTAACCAACCATGGAGACACTGTAGCCCATACCCAATCACAGAGACACTGTACCCCCTATCCAATAACAGAGACACTAGACCCCATACCCAATCACAGAGACACTGTACCCCATTCCCCAATCACAGAGACACTATGCACTGTATCCAATAACAGAGTCACTAGACCCCATACCCAATAACAGAGACACTGTACCCCGTACACAATCATAGAGACACTGTACACGTACCCAATCAAAGAGACACTGTACACTATACCCAATTACAGAGACACTGTACCCTGTAACCAATCACAGAGACACAGTACCCGGTAACCAATCAAAGAGACTCTGTACCCCGTGCCCAACCAGACAAACACTAGCCCGGAGCCAATCACAGAGAGACAGTACCCCACACCCAATCACAGAGACAAGGCACACTGTGCCAATCACAGAGAAACAGTACACCGTGCACAATCACAGAGACACCGTACCCCGTATCCAATAACAGAGACACTAGACCCCATACCCAATAACAGAGACACTGTACCCCGTACACAATCAGAGAGACACTGTAACCAACCATAGAGACACTGTAGCCCATACCCAATCACAGAGACACTGTACCCCGTATCCAGTAACAGAGACACTAGATCCCATACCCAATAACAGAGACGCTGTACCCCGTACACAATCAGAGAGACACTGTAACCAACCATGGAGACACTGTACACCATACCCAATCACAGAGACACTGTACCCCGTATCCAATAACAGAGACACTAGATCCCATACCCAATAACAGAGACACTGTACCCCCGTACACAATCATAGAGACACTGTACACGTACCCAATCAAAGAGACACTGTACACTATACCCAATTACAGAGACACTGTAACCCGTACCCAATCACAGAGACACTGTATGCTGTACCCAATCACAGGCATACGGTACACAGTACCCAATCACAGATACACTGCACCCCATGCCCAATCACACATACACTCTAGCCCGTTCCCAATCACAGAGGCACTGTATCCAGTACCCAATTTAAGTGACACTGTACCCCATACCCAATCACCCTGGCACTGTACCCCATACCCAATCACAGAGACACTAAAGCGTACACAATCACAGAGACACTGTACCCCATACCCAATCACAGAAACACTGTGCACCACACCCAATCACAGAGACACTGTACCCGTACCCAATCACAGAGACACTGTACCCGTACCCAATCACAGAGACACTGTACCCGTACCCAATCACAGAGACACTGTACCCCGTAGCCAAACTCAGAGACACTGTACCTCCTACCCAATCACAGAGACACCATACACTGTGCCCAATCACAGAGACACTGTGCCGCGTACCCAATCACAGAGACACTGTACACTGTCCCCAATCACAGAGACACTGTACCGCGTACCCAATCACAGAGACACGGAACCTGTACACAGACACAGAGCCACTGTACCCTGTAACGAATCACAGAGACACAGTACCCGGTAACCAATCAAAGAGACTCTATACCCCGTACCCAACCAGACAAACACAAGCCCGGAGCCAATCACAGAGAGACAGTACCCCGTACCCAATCACAGAGACAAGGCACACTGTACCAATCACAGAGAAACAGTAAACTGTGCCACAATCACAGAGACACTGTACCCCATAGCCAATCACAGAGACATTGTACCTCCTACCCAATCACAGAGACACAGTACCCTGTACCCAATCACAGAGACACAGTACACCGTAGCCAAACACAGAGACACTGTACCTCCTAACCAATCACAGAGACACCAGACACTGTCCCCAATCACAGAGACACTACCGCGTACCCAATCACAGAGACACGGAACCTGTACACAAACACAGAGCCACTGTAACCTGTAACCAATCACAGAGACACTGTACCCGTACACAATTAAAGAGACACTGTACACTATACCTAATCAAAGAGACACTGTACCCATACTCAATCACAGAGACACTGTACACCATACCCAATCACAGAGGCATTCTAGACTGTGCAAAATCACAGAGGCACTGTACCCCATAGCCAATCAGAGACACTATACCCTGTATCCAATAACAGAGGCATTTGACCCCATACCCAATAACAGAGACACTGTACCCGGTACACAATCATAGAGATACTGTACCCGTACCCAATCAAAGAGACACTGTACCTGTACCCAATCACAGAGACATTGTGCCCATACCGAATCACAGAGACACTGTACGCTGTACCCGTACCCAACCATGGGGACACTGTACACCGTACCCAATCACAGAGGTACTGTAGACCGTGCACAGAGAGAATGTAACCCACACCCAACCACAGAGACACTAAAGCTTACACAATCACAGAGACACTATGACACTATATCCCGTACCCGATATCAGAGACACTATACCCCATACTCAATAACAGAGACACTGTACCCTGTACACAATCATAGAGACACTGTACCCAACCATGGAGACACTGTACCCCGTACCCAATCACAGAGACACTGTACCCCACAACCAGTCACAAAGACATGGTACCCCATACACAATTAAAGAGACACCAAAGCCCATACCCAATCACAGGGACACTGTACGCTGTATCCAATCATAGACACTGCACCCGTACCCGATCACAGAGACACTGTACCCTGTACACAATCATAGAGACACTATACCCTGTACCCAACCATGGAGACATTGTACCCAATCACAGAGACACTGTACCCTGTACACATTCACAGAGACACTAGAGCATACACAATCACAGAGACACTGTGCACCACACTCAATCACAGAGACATTGTACCCGTACCCAATCACAGAGACACTGTACCCCATAGCCAATCAGAGAGACATTGTACCTCCTACCCAATCACAGAGGCACTGTACCTCCTACCCAATCACAGAGACACCACACACTGTCCCCAATCACAGAGACACTGTACTGCGTACCCAATCACAGAGACACGGATCCTGTACACAAACACAGAGCCACTGTGCCCTGTAACCAATCACAGAGACACAGTACCCGGTAACCAATCAAAGAGACTCTGTACCCCGTACCCAACCAGACAAACACTAGCCTGGAGCCAATCACAGAGAGACAGTACCCCATACCCAATCACAGAGACAAGGCACACTACCAATCACAGAGAAACAGTACACCGTGCACAATCACAGAGACACTGTACCCCGCACCCAGTCACAAAGACATGGTTCCCCATACACAATTACAGAGACACGATAGCCCATACCCAATCACAGGGACACTGTACGCTGTACCCGATCACAGAGACACTGTACCCCATACCCAATCACAGAGGCACTGTACCCCATACCCAATCACGGGGACACTGTACGCTGTACCCAACCATAGAGACACTGCATCCCAAACCCGATCACAGTGACACTCTACCCCGTATCCAATCACAGAGACACTGTAGCCCATAACCAATCACAGAGACACTGTACCCCATACCCGATCACAGAGACACTGTACACCACACCCAATCACAGAGACACTGTAGCCCATAACCAATCACAGAGACACTGTAACCCATACCCGATCACAGAGGCACTGTAACCCATACCCAATCACAGAGACACTGTAACCCATACCCAATCACAGAGACACTGTAACCCATACCCGATCACAGAGACACTGTAACCCGTACCCAATCACAGAGATACTGTAACCCGTACCCAATCACAGAGACACTGTAACCCGTACCCAATCACAGAGATACTGTAACCCGTACCCAATCACAGAGATACTGTAGCCCATACCCAATCATAGAGACATTGCACCCCATACCCGATCACAGAGACACTGTACCCCATACCCAATCACAGAGACACTGTACCCCGTACCCAATCATAGAGACACTGTACCCCATACCCAATCACAGAGACACTGTACCCCGTACCCAATCATAGAGACACTGTAGCCCGTACCCAATCACAGAGACACTGTACCCCATAGCCAATCACAGGGACACAGTATCCCGTACCAATCACAGAGACACAGTACCCTGTACCCAATCACAGAGACACAGTATCCCGTAGCCAAACACAGAGACACTGTACCTCCTACCCAATCACAGAGACACCAGACACTGTCCCCAATCACAGAGACACCATACACTGTTTCCAATCACAGAGACACTGTAGCGCGTTCCCAATCACAGAGACACAGTACACTGTACCCAATCACAGGGATATGTTACACAGTACCCAATCACAGAGATACTGTACCCCGTACCCAATCATAAAGACACTGTAGCCCGTACCCAATCACAGAGACACTGTACCCCATAGCCAATCACAGGGACACAGTATCCCGTACCCAATCACAGGGACACAGTACCCTGTACCCAATCACAGAGACACAGTATCCTGTACCCAATCACAGAGACACAGTATCACATAGCCAAACACAGAGACACTGTACCTCCTACCCAATCACAGAGACACCATACACTGTTTCCAATCACAGAGACACTGTAGCGCGTTCCCAATCACAGAGACACAGTACACTGTACCCAATCACAGGGATATGTTACACAGTACCCAATCACAGAGATACTGTACCCGTACCCAATCACAGAGACACTGTATCGCGTTCCCGAACACAGAGACACGGGATCCTGTACACAAACACAGAGCCACTGTACCCTATAACGAATCACAGAGACACAGTACCCGGTAACCAATCAAAGAGACTCTGTACCCCGTACCCAACCAGACAAACACTAGCCCGGAGCCAATCACAGAGAGACAGTACCCCGTACCCAATCACAGAGACAAGGCACACTGTACCAATCACAGAGAAACAGTACACCGTGCACAATCACAGAGACACGGAACCTGTACACAAACACAGAGCCACTGTACCCTGTAATGAATCACAGAGACACGGTACCCGGTAACCAGTCAAAGAGACACTGTACCCCACACCCAACCACAGAAAGACTACTCATGAGCCAATCATAGAGACACTGCACCCTGTAATCAATCACAGAGACACAGTACCCAGTACCCAATCATAGAGTCACTGCAGCCCGTAATCAATCACAGAGACACTGTACCCATACCTAACCACTGAGACACTAGAGCGTACACAATCACAGAGCTACTGTACCCCATACCCAATCACAGAGACACTATACCCTGTATCCAATAACAGAGACACTAGACCCCATACCCAATAACAGAGACACTGTACCCCGTACACAATCATAGAGACACTGTACCCAACCATGGAGACACTGTACACCATACCCAATCACAGAGGCACTCTAGACTGTGCAAAATCACAGAGACACAGTACCCTGTACCCAATCACAGAGACACAGTACCCTGTAGCCAAATACAGAGAAACTGTACCTCCTACCCAATTACAGAGACACTGTACACTGTCCCCAATCACAGAGACACCTACACTGTCCCCAATCACAGAGATGCTGTACTGCATACCCAATCACAGAGACACAGAACCAGTACACAAACACAGAGCCACTGTACCCTGTAACGAATCACAGAGACACTGTACCCTGTACCCAATCACAGAGACACAGTACCCTGTACCCAATCACAGGGACACAGTACCCTGTAGCCAAACACAGAGAAACTGTACCTCCTACCCAATTACAGAGACACTGTACACTGTCCCCAATCACAGAGACACCTACACTGTTCCCAATCACAGAGACACTCTACAGCGTACCCAATCACAGAGACACGGAACCTGTACACAAACACAGAGCCACTGTACCCTGTAACGAATCACAGAGATACTGTACCCTGTACCCAATCACAGAGACACAGTACCCTGTACCCAATCACAGGGACATAGTACCCTGTAGCCAAACACAGAGAAACTGTACCTCCTATCCAATTACAGAGACACTGTACACTGTCCCCAATCACAGAGACACCTACACTGTCCCCAATCACAGAGACACAGTACCCTGTACCCAATCACAGAGACACAGTACCCTGTACCCAATCACAGAGACACAGTACCCTGTACCCAATCACAGGGACACAGTACCCTGTAGCCAAACACAGAGAAATTTTACCTCCTACCCAATTACAGAGACACCACACACTGTCCCCAATCACAGAGACACTGTACTGCGTACTCAATCACAGAGACACGGATCCTGTACACAAACACAGAGCCACTGTGCCCTGTAACCAATCACAGAGACACAGTACCCGGTAACCAATCAAAGAGACTCTGTACTCCGTACCCAACCAGACAAACACTAGCCTGGAGCCAATCACAGAGAGAGACAGTACCCCGTACCCAATCACAGAGACAAGGCACACTGTACCAATCACAGAGAAACAGTACACCGTGCACCATCACAGAGACACTGTACCCCACACCCAGTCACAAAGACGTGGTACCCCATACACAATTAAAGAGACACCATAACCTGTACCCAATCACAGAGACACTGTACGTTGTACCCAATCATAGAGACACTGCACCCCGTAATCAATCACAGAGACACCGAGCCCGATCCAATTACAGAGACACTGTATGCTGTACCCAGCCACAGAGACACTGTACCCATACCTAACCACAGAGACACTAGAGTGTACACAATCACAGAGATACTGTAGCCCGTACACAATCATAGAGACGCTGTACCCAACCATGGAGACACTGTACACCTTACCCAGTCACAGAGGCATTGTAGACCATGCAAAATCTCGAAGGCTTTGTACCCCATACACAATCACAGGGACATAGTACACCATATACAATTAAAGAGAAACTATACCCTGTACCCAATTACAGAGACACTGTACCACATACACAATCAGAGAGACCCTGTACCCTGTACCCAATCATGGAGACACTGTACCCAATCACAGACACACAGTACCCCGTACCCAATCACAGAGACACTGGAGCGTACACAATCACAGAGACACTGTACCATGGAGACACTGTACCCAATCACAGATAAACTGTACCCCATACCCAATCACAGAGACACGGTACCTGGTACCCAATCGCAGAGACACTGTATCCACTACCCAATCACAGAGACACCGTATGCTGTACCCAATCACAGAGATACTGTACCCGTATCCAATTTCAGAGACACTGTACCCCATAACCAATCACAGAAGCGCTGTACCACATACCCAATCACAGAGCCACTGGATCCATACCCAATCACAAAGACACTGTACCCATACACAATCACAAAGACATGGTACCCCAAAAACAATTAAAGAGACACTATATCCCATACCCGATCAAAGAGACACTGTGCCCGTACCCAATCACAGAGACACTGTACCTCATACCCGATCACAGAGACACTGTACACCATACACAATCACGGAGACACAGTATCCCGTACTCAATTACAGAGACACTGTGCCCTTACCCAATCACAAAGGCACTGTACGCTGTACCCAATCACAGGGACACTGTACCCGTACCCAATCGCAGAAGTGCTGTACCGCATACCCAATCACAGTGACACTGTACCCATACCCAATCACAAAGATGTGGTTACCCCATACACAATTAAAGAGACACAAGACCCCGTATCCAATAAGAGAGACACTGTACCCCGTACACAATCCTAGAGACATGGTACCCGATACCCAATCACAGAGACACTGCCCCATGCCCAATCCCGGTGACACTGTATCCCGTACCCAACCACAAAGACACTGTACTCCGTACTCAATCACAGAGACACCGTACCTCATACCCAATCATAGAAACACTGTACGCAGTACCCAATCACAGAGACACCGTACTCCATGATTGGGTACGGGGTATAGTGTCTCATAGAAACACTGTACCCCTTACCCAATCACAGAGGCACTCTACCCTATACCCGTTTATGGATCCACTTTACCCTGTAATGAATCACAGAGACACAATACCCCGTATTCAATTTCAGAGACACTGTAGCCCATACACAATCACAGAGACACTGTACCTGTACCCAATCACCGAGACACTGTACCCATACCCAATCACAGAGACACTGTATCCATATCCAATCACAGGAACACTGTACCCATACCCAATCACAGGAAACTGTACCCACACCCAATCACAGGAACACTGTACACATACTCAATCACAAAGACATGGTACCCCATACACAGTTAAAGAGGTACTATACCCCGTACCCAATTACAGAGACACTGTACACCGTACCCAATCACAGAGACACTGTATGTTGTACCCAATCATAGAGACACTGCACCCCGTAATCAATCACAGAGACACTGTGCCCGATCCAATTACAGAGACACTGTATGCTGTACCCAACCACAGAGACACTGTACCCATACATAACCACAGAGACACTAGAGTGTACACAATCACAGAGATACTGTAGCCCATACACAATCATAGAGACACTGTACCCAACCATGGAGACACTGCACACCGTACCCAATCACAGAGGCATTGTAGACCATGCAAAATCTCGAAGACTTTGTACCCCATACCCAATCACAGGGACATAGTACCCCATAAACAATTAAAGAGAAACTATACCCTGTACCCGATCACAGAGACACTGGAGCGTACACAATCACAGAGACATTGTACCATGGAGACATTGTACCCAATCACAGAGACACTGTACCCCATTCCCAATCACAGAGACACGGTACCCGGTATCCAATCGCAGAGACACTGTATCCACTACCCGATCACAGAGACACTGTAGCCTGTACCCAATCACAGAGGCACTGTACCCCGTACCCAATTTCAGAGACAGTGTACCCCATACCCAATCACAGAAGCGCTGTACCGCATACCCAATCACAGTGACACTGTATCCATACCCAATCACAGAGACACTGTACCCTTACCCAATTTCAGAGACACTGTACCCCATACCCAATCACAGAAGCGCTGTACCACATACCTAATCACAGAGACACTGTATCCGTACCCAATCACAAAGACACTGCACCCGTACACAATCACAGAGACACTGCACCTGTACCCAATCACAAAGACATGGTACCCCAAAAACAATTAAAGAGACACTATATCCCATACCCGATCAAAGAGACACTGTGCCCGTACCCAATCACAGAGACACTGTACCTCGTACCCAATCACAGAGACACTGTACACCATACACAATCACAGAGACACTGTACCCCGCACCCAATCACAGAGACACAGTACCCCGTAATCAATCACAGAGACACAGTACCCCATACTCAGTCACAGAGACACTGTGCCCTTACCCAATCACAAAGGCACTGTACACTGTACCCAATCACAGGGACACTGTACCCGTACCCAATCACAAAGACGTGGTTACCCTATACACAATTAAAGAGACACTATACCCCGTACCCAATAAGAGAGACACTGTACCCCGTACACAATCATAGAGACACAGTACCCAGTATCCAATCACAGAGACACCGTACCTCATACCCAATCATAGAAACACTGTACCCCGTACCCAATCACAGAGACACTCTACCCCATACTCAATTACAGGGAGACAGTACCCCGAACCCAATAACAGAAACACTGTATGCAGTACCCAATCACAGAGACACCGTACCCCATGATTGGGTACGGGGTATAGTGTCTCATAGAAACACTGTACCCCCTTACCCAATCACAGAGACAATCTACCCTATACCTGTTTATGGAGCCACTGTACCCTGTAATGAATCACAGAGACACAGTACCCCATAATCAATCACAGAGACACTGTACCCCGTACTCAATTTCAGAGACACTGTACCCCATACACAATCACAAAGACACTGTACCTGTACCCAATCACCGAGACACTGTACCCGTACCCAATCACAGAGATACTGTACGCTGTACCCAGTCACAGAGACACTGTACCCGAACCCAACCATGGAGACACTCATGGAGTACTCAATCACAGGGAGACTGTACCCATACCCAATAACAGAGACACTGTATTCCGTACACAATCACAGAGACACTGTACCCCGTACCCAATCACAGAGACACTAGAGCGTATGCAATCACAGAGACACTGTAGCCCATACAAAAGCACAGAGACACTGTACCCCGTACCCAATCACAGAGACACTAGAGCCTATGCAATCACAGAGACACTGTACTCCATACCCAATTTCAGAGACACTATACCTGGTACCCAATCACAGAGTCACTGTACCCCATGCCCAATCAGAGACACTAGCCCATACCCAATCGCAGAGACACGGTAGACAATCCCCGATCACAGGGACACTGTACCCGCTACCCAATCACAGAGACACTGTACCCTGTACCCAATCACAGAGACACTGTACCCGCTACTCAATCACAGAGACACTGTACCCTGTACCCAATCACAGAGACACTGTACTCTGTACCCAATCACAGAGACACTGTACCCTGTACCCAATCACAGAGACACTGTACCCGCTACCCAATCACAGAGACACTGTAGCCCACGCCCAGTCAGAGGGACACTGTACCGCATTCCTAGTCCCGTGGACACTGTACCCCATTCCTAGTCCCGTGGACACCTTACCATATTCCTTGTCACAGGGACACTGTACCCTGTCCAAGTCACTGGGACACTGTACCCCATTCCCAGTCACAGCGACACTATACCCTATTCCCAGTCACAGAGACACGGTACACTATTCTCAGTCACATGGACACTGTACACAATTCCCAATCATCAAGACTCTGTACCCCATTCCCTGTCACAGATACACTGTACAGAATTCCCAGTAACAGAGACATTGTACCCCATTCCCAGTCACAGACACAATGTACCCCATTCCCTGTCACAGAGACACTGTTCCCCATTCCCAGTCACAGAGACACTGTACCCCATTCCCAGTCACAGACATGCTGTACCCCATTCCCAGCTACAGGCATACTGTACCCCATTCCCTGTCACAGAGACACTGTACCCCATTCCCAGTCACAGACACACTGTACCCCATTCCCAGTCACAGCGACACTGTACCCTATTCCCAGTCACAGAGACACGGTACACCATTCTCCGTCACACGGACAATTTACCCAGTTCACAAACATCGAGACTCTGTACCCCATTCCCAGTCACAGACATAGTGAACCCCATTCCCAGTGACAGACACACTGTACCCTTTCCCAGTCACAGACATACTGTACCCCATTCCCAGTCACAGACACACTGTACCCCATACCCTGTCACACAGAGACTGTACCCCATTCCCAGAGACACTGTACCCCATTCCCAGTCACAGACATACTGTACCCCATTCCCAGCTACAGACATACTGTACCCCATTCCCAAACACAGGGACACTGTACCCGATTCCCAGTCAGACACTGTACCCCATTCCCTGTCACAGGGACACTGCACCCCATTCTCATTCACAGGGAAACTGTACCCCATTCCCAGTCACAGGGACACTGTACCAAATTCCCAGTCTCAGAGACAATGTACCCCATTCCCAGTCACAGACATACTGTACCCCATTCCCAGTCACTGAGATACTGTACCCCATTCCCAGTCACAAACACACTGTACCCCATTCCCAGACACAGGGACACTGTACCCAATTACCTGTCACAGAGACACTGTTTCCCATTCCTAGTCACAGAGACACTGTACCCCATTCCCAGTCACAGACATGCTGTACCCCATTCCCAGCTACAGGCATACTGTACCCCATTCCACGTCACAGAGACACTGTACCCCATTCCCAGTCACAGACACACTGTACCCCATTCCCGGTCACAGGGACACAGTGCCCCATTCCCATTCACAGAGACACTGTAGCCTATTCCCAGTCACAGAGACACTGTACCCCATTCCCAGTCACAGAGACATTGTACCCTGTTCCCTGTCACAGAGACACTGTTCCCCATTCCCAGTCACAGGGACACTGTACCCCATTCCCAGTCACAGAGACACTGTATCCCATTCCCAGTCACAGGGACACTGCACCCAATTCCCAGTCTCAGAGACACTGTACCCCATTCCCAGTCACAGGGACACTGTACCCCATTCCCAGTCACAGCGACACTGTACCCTATTCCCAGTCACAGAGACACGGTACACCATTCTCCGTCACACGGACAATGTACCCAGTTCACAATCATCGAGACTCTGTACCCCATTCCCAGTCACAGACATACTGAACCCCATTCCCAGTGACAGACACACTGTACCCCTTTCCCAGTCACAGACATACTGTACCCCATTCCCAGTCACAGACACACTGTACCCCATACCCTGTCACAGAGAGACTGTACACCATTCCCAGAGACACTGTACCCCATTCCCAGTCACAGACATGCTGTACCCCATTCCCAGCTACAGGCATACTGTACCCCATTCCCTGTCACAGAGACACTGTACCCCATTCCCAGTCACAGAGACACTGTACCCCATTCCCAGCTATAGACATACTGTACCCCATTCCCGGTCACAGGGACACAGTGCCCCATTCCCATTCACGGAGACACTGTAGCCTATTCCCAGTCACAGAGACACTGTACCCCATTCCCAGTCACAGAGACACTATACCCTGTTCCCTGTCACAGAGACACTGTTCCCCATTCCCAGTCACAGGGACACTGTACCCCATTCCCCGTCACAGAGACACTGTATCCCATTCCCAGTCACAGGGACACTGCACCCAATTCCCAGTCTCAGAGACACTGTACCCCATTCCCAGTCACAGGGACACTGTACCCCATTCCCAGTCACAGCGACACTGTACCCTATTCCCAGTCACAGAGACACGGTACACCATTCTCCGTCACACGGACAATGTACCCAGTTCACAATCATCGAGACTCTGTACCCCATTCCCAGTCACAGACATACTGAACGCCATTCCCAGTGACAGAAACACTGTACCCCTTACCCAGTCACAGACATACTGTACCCCATTCCCAGTCACAGACACACTGTACCCCAGACCCTGTCACACAGAGACTGTACCCCATTCCCAGAGACACTGTACCCCATTCCCAGTCACAGACATACTGCACCCCATTCCCAAACACAGGGACACTGTACCGATTCCCAGTCAGACACTGTACCCCATTCCCTGTCACAGGGACACTGCACCCCATTCTCATTCACAGAGACACTGTACCCAGTTCCCAGTCACAGGGTCACTGTGCCCCATTCCCAGTCACAGAGACACTGTACTCCATTCCCAGTCACAGGGAAACTGTACCCCATTCCCAGTCACAGAGACACTGTACCAAATTCCCAGTCTCAGAGAAAATGTACCCCATTCCCAGTCACAGAGATACTGTACCCGATTCCCAGTCACTGAGATACTGTACCCCATTCCCAGTCACAAACACACTGTACCCCATTCCCAGTCACAGGGACACTGTACCCAATTCCCTGTCACAGGGACACTGTACCCAATTCCCAGTCTCAGAGACACAGTACCCCATTCCCAGTCATAGACATACTGTACCCCATTCCCAGCTACAGACATACTGTACCCCATTCCCAGTCACAGGGACACTGTATTCCATTGCCAGTTACAGACGCTGTACCCCATTCCCAGTCACAGGGACACTGTACCACATTCCCAGTCACAGACACTGTACCCCATTCCCTGTCACAGCGACACTGTACCCCATTCCCAGTATTAGACATACTGTACCCCATTCACAGTCACAGAAGCACTGCTCTCCATTCCCAGTCACAGGGACACTGAACCCCATTCCCAGTCACAGAGACACTGTACCCCATTCCCAGTCACAGGGACACTGTACCCAATTCCCAGTCTCAGAGACACTGTACCCCATTCCCAGTCACAGAGCTACTGTACCCCATTCCCAGTCACAGAGACACTGTACCCAATTCCCATTCACAGAGACATAGTACCCCATTCCTAGTCACAGGGACACTGTACCCCATTCCCAGTCACAGGGACACTGTACCCCATTCCCAGTCACAGGCACACTGTACCCCATTCTCAGTCACAGAGACACTGTACGACATTCCCAGTCACAGGGACACTGTACCCAATTCCCAGTCACAGACATTCTGTACCCCATTCCCAGCTACAGACATACTGCACCCCATTCCCAGTCAAAGGGACACTGTACCCCATTCCCAGTCACAGAGATACTGTACCCCATTCCCAGTCACAGAGACACTGTACCCAATTCCCAGTCACAGAGACATAGTACCCCATTCCTAGTCACAGGGACACTGTACCCCATTCCCAGTCACAGGGACACTGTACACAATTACCAGTCTCAGAGACACTGTACCCCATTCCCAGTCATAGAGACACTGTGCGCCATTCCCAGTCAAAGGGATACTGTACCCCATTCCCAGTCACAGCGATAATGTACAGCATTCCCAGTCACAGACAGAGTATACCCCATTCCCAGACACAGACATACTGAACCCCATTCCCAGTCACAGAGACACTGTACACCATTCCCAGTCACAGAGACACTGTACCCCATTCCCAGTCACAGACATGCTGTATCCCATTCCCAGCTACAGAAATACTGTACCCCATTCCCAATCACAGGGACACTGTACCCCATTCGCGGTCACAGGGACACAGTGCGCCATTCCCAGTCACAGGGACACTGTACCCAATTCCCAGTCACAGAGACACTGGACCCCATTCCCAGTCACAGAGATACTGTACCCCATTCCCTGTCACAGGGACACTTTACCCCGTTCTCATTCACAGAGACACTGTACCCCATTCCCAGTCACAGAGACACTGTACCCCATTCCTAGTCACAGACATACTGTACCCCATTCCAAGCTACAGACATACTGTACCCCATTCCCAGATAGACATACTGTACCCCATTCCCAGTCACAGGGACACTGTGCCCCATTCCCAGAGACACTGTACCCAGTTCCCAGTCACAGAGACACTGTTCCCAATTTCCGGTCACAGGGACACTGTACCCAATTCCCAGTCACAGGCACACTGTACCCCATTGTCATTCACAAAGACACTGTACCCTGTTCCCAGTCACAGATACACTGTACCCCATTCCCAGTCACAGGGACACTGTACCCAAGTCCCAGTCTCAGAAACACTGTACCCCATTCCCAGTCACAGAGATACTGTACCCCATTCCCGGTCACTGAGACATTATACTGCATTCCCAAGTCACAGACACACTGTACCCCATTCCCTGTCACAGAGAAACTGTACCCCATTCCCAGTCACAGACATTCTGTACCCCATTCCCAGCTACAGACATACTGTACCCCATTCCCAGTCAAATGGACACTGTACCCCATTCCCAGTCACAGAAACACTGTACCCCATTCCCAGTCACAGGCACACTGTACCCCATTCCCTGTCACAGAGACACTGTACCCCATTCCCAGTCGCAGACATACTGTACCCCATTCCCAGCTACAGAAATACTGAACCCCATTCCCAGTCAAAGGGACACTGCACCCCATTCCCAGTCACAGAGACACTGTACCCCATTCCCAGTCACAGGGACACTGTACCCAATTCCCAGTCTCAGAGACACTGTACCCCATTCCCAGTCACAGACATACTGTACCCCATTCCCAGTCACAGAGACACTGCACCCCATTCCCAGTCACAGAGACACTGTACCCAATTTCCAGTCACAGGGACACTCTACCCAATTCCCAGTCTCAGAGACATTGTACCCAATTCCCAGTCACAGAGATACTGTACCCTGTTCCCAGTCACAGAGACACTGTACCCCATTCCCAATCAAAGGGACACTGTGCCCCCATCCCATTTAGAGACACTGTACCCTGTTCCCAGTCACAGGGACACTGTACCCCATTCCCAGTCACAGAGACACTGTACCCCATTCCCAGTCACAGAGATACTGTACCCCATTCCCAGTCACAGAGATACTGTACCCCATTCCCAGTCACAAAGACACTGTACCCCAGTCCCAGTCACAGGGACACTGTACCCAATTCCCTGTCACAGGGACACTGTACAAAATTCCCAGTCTCAGAAACACTGTACCCCATTCCCAGTCATAGACATACTGTACCCCATTCCCAGCTACAGACATACTGTACCCCATTCCCAGTCACAGGGACACTGTATTCCATTCCCAGTTAAAGACACTGTACCCCATTCCCAGTCACAGGGACACTGTACCTCATTCCCAGTCACAGACACTGTACCCAATTCCCAGTCACAGAGACACTGTACCCCATTCCCAGTCACAGAAATACTGTACTCCATTCCCAGTCACAGAGATACTGTACCCCATTCCCAGTCACAGGGACACTGTACCCAACTCCCAGTCACAAGGACACTGTACCCCATTCCCAGTCACAGGGACACTGTACTCAATTCCCAGTCTCAGAGACACTGTGCCCCATTCCCAGTCAAAGGGATACTGTACCCCATTCCCAGTCACAGAGATACTGTACAGCATTCCCAGTCACAGACATACTGTACCCCATTCCCAGTCACAGAGACACTGTACCCCATTCCCAGTCACAGAGACACTGTACCCCATTCCCAGTCACAGACATGCTGTATCCCATTCCCAGCTACAGAAATACTGTACCCCATTCCCAGTCACAGGGACACTGTACCCCATTCCCGGTCACAGGGACACAGTGCGCCATTCCCAGTCACAGGGACACTGTACGGAATTCCCAGTCACAGAGACACTGTACCCCATTCGAAGTCACAGAGACACTGTACCCCATTCCCAGTCACAGGGACACTGTACCCAATTCCCAGTCTCAGAGACACTGTACCCCATTCCCAGTCACAGACATACTGTACCCCATTCCCAGTCACAGAGACACTGTACCCCATTTCCAGTCACAGGGACACTCTACCCAATTCCCTGTCTCAGAGACATTGTACCCAATTCCCAGTCACAGAGATACTGTACCCTGTTCCCAGTCACAGAGACACTGTACCCCATTCCCAATCAAAGGGACACTGTGCCCCCATCCCATTTAGAGACACTGTACCCTGTTCCCAGTCACAGGGACACTGTACCCCATTCCCAGTCACAGGGACACTGTACCCCATTCCCAGTCACAGAGATACTGTACCCCATTCCCAGTCACAGAGATACTGTACCCCATTCCCAGTCACAAAGACACTGTACCCCAGTCCCAGTCACAGGGACACTGTACCCAATTCCCTGTCACAGGGACACTGTACACAATTCCCAGTCTCAGAAACACTGTACCCCATTCCCAGTCATAGACATACTGTACCCCATTCCCAGCTACAGACATACTGTACCCCATTCCCAGTCACAGGGACACTGTATTCCATTCCCAGTTACAGACACTGTACCCCATTCCCAGTCACAGGGACACTGTACCCCATTCCCAGTCACAGACACTGTACCCAATTCCCAGTCACAGGGACACTGTACCCCATTCCCAGTCACAGAGACACTGTACCCCATTTCCAGTCTCAGAGACACTGTACCCCATTCCCAGTCACAGACATACTGTACTCCATTCCCAGTCACAGAGATATTGTACCCCCTTCCCAGTCACAGGGACACTGTACCCAACTCCCAGTCACAAGGACACTGTACCCCATTCCCAGTCACAGGGACACTGTACTCAATTCCCAGTCTCAGAGACACTGTACCCCATTCCCAGTCATAGAGACACTGTACCTCATTCCCAGTCACAGACACTGTACCCAATTCCCAGTGACAGAGACACTGTACCCCATTTCCAGTCTCAGAGACACTGTACCCCATTCCCAGTCACAGAAATACTGTACTCCATTCCCAGTCACAGAGATACTGTACCCCATTCCCAGTCACAGGGACACTGTACCCCATTCCCGGTCACAGGGACACTGTGCGGAATTCCCAGTCACAGAGACACTTTACCCCATTCTCATTCACAGAGACACTGTACCGCATTCCCTGTCACAGGGACACATTACCCCATTCTCATTCACAGAGATACTGTACCCCATTCCCTGTCACAGGGACACTTTACCCCATTCTCATTCACAAAGACACTGTACCGTGTTCCCAGTCACAGAGACACTGTACCCCATTTCCAGTCACAGAGACACTGTACCCCATTCCTAGTCACAGACATACTGTACCCCATTCCCAGCTACAGACATACTGTACCCCATTCCCAGCTACAGACATACTGTACCCAATTCCCAGTCACAGGGACACTGTACTTAATTCCCATCTCAGAGACACTGTACCCCATTCCCAGTCACAGGGACACTGTACCCAATTCCCAGTCACAGGCACACTGTACCCCATTCTCATCCACAAAGACACTGTACACTGTTACCAGTAACAGAGACACGGTACCCCATTCCCAGTCACAGGCACACTGTACCCCATTCTCAGTCACAGAGACACTGTACCCCATTCCCAGTCACAGGGACACTGTACCCAATTCCCAGTCACAGACATTCTGTACCCTATTCCCAGCTCCAGACATACTGTACCCCATTCCCAGTCAAAGGGACACTGTACCCTGTTCCCAGTCACAGAGACAGTGTACCCCATTCCAGGTCACAGGCACACTGTACCCCATTCCCTGTCACAGAGACACTGTACCCCATTCCCAGTCACAGACAGACTGTACCCCATTCCCAGCAACAGAAATACTGTACCCCATTCCCAGTCAAAGGGACACTGTACCCAATTTCCAGTAACAGAGACACTGTACCCCATTCCCAGTCACAGGGACACTGTACCCAATTCCCAGTCTCAGAGACACTGTACTCCATTCCCAGTCACAGACATACTGTACCCCATTCCCAGTCACAGAGATACTGTACCCCATTCCCAGTCACAGAGACACTGTACCCCATTCCCAGTCACAGGCACACTGTACCCCATTCCCTGTCACAGAGACACTGTACCCCATTCTCAGTCACAGACATACTAGACCCCATTCCCAGCTACAGAAATACTGTACCCCATTCCCAGTCAAAGGGACACTGTACCCCATTCCCAGTCACAGAGACACTGTACCCCATCCCCAGTCACAGGGACACTGTACCCAATTCCCAGTCTCAGAGACACTGTACCCCATTCCCAGTCACAGACATACTGTACCCCATTCCCAGTCACAGAGATACTGTACCCCATTCCCAGTCACAGAGACACTGTACCCAATTCCCAGTCACAGGGACACTGTATCCCATTCCCAGTCACAGGGACACTGTATCCCATTCCCAGTCACAGAGACACTGTACCCCATTTCCAGTCACAGGGACACTGTACTCAATTCCCAGTCACAGAGACACTGTACCTCATTCCCAGTCATAGAGACACTGTGCCCCATTCCCAGTCAAAGGGATACTGTACCCTATTCCCAGTCACAGAGATACTGTACAGCATTCCCAGTCACAGACACACTATACCCCATTCCCAGATCAGAGACATACTGTACCCCATTCCCAGTCACAGAGATACTGTCCCCCATTCTGAATCACAGAGACACTGTACCCCATTCGCAGTCACAGACATGCTGTATCCCATTCCCAGCTACAGACATACTGTACCCCATTCCCAGTCACAGGGACACTGTACCACATTCCCGGTCACAGGGACACAGTGCACCATTCCCAGTCACAGAGACACTGCACACAATTCCCAGTCAAAGGGACACTGTACCCCATTCCCAGTCACAGAGACACTGTACCCCATTCCAGGTCACAGGCACACTGTACCCCATTCCCTGTCACAGAGACACTGTACGCCATTCCCAGTCACAGACATACTGTACCCCATTCCCAGCTACAGAAATACTGTACCCCATTCAATCAAAGGGACACTGTACCCCATTCCCAGTCACAGAGACACTGTACCCCATTCCCAGTCACAGGGACACTGTACCCAATTCCCAGTCTCAGAGACACTGTACCCCATTCCCTGTCACAGACATACTGTACCCCATTCCCAGTCACAGAGATACTGTACCCCATTCCCAGTCACAGAGACACTGTACCCCATTCCCTGTCACAGAGACACTGTACCCCATTCTCAGTCACAGACATACTAGACCCAATTCCCAGCTACAGAAATACTGTACCCCATTCCCAGTCAAAGGGACACTGTACCCCATTCCCAGTCACAGAGACACTGTACCCCATCACCAGTCACAGGGACACTGTACCCAATTCCCAGTCTCAGAGACACTGTACACCATTCCCAGTCACAGACATACTGTACCCCATTCCCAGTCACAGAGACACTGTACCCAATTCCCAGTCACAAGGACACTGTACCCCATTCCCAATCAAAGGGACACTGTGCCCCCATCCCATTTAGAGACACTGTACCCTGTTCCCAGTCACAGGGACACTGTACCCCATTCCCAGTCACAGGGACACTGTACCCCATTCCCAGTCACAGAGATACTGTACCCCATTCCCAGTCACAGAGATACTGTACCCCATTCCCAGTCACAAAGACACTGTACCCCAGTCCCAGTCACAGGGACACTGTACCCAATTCCCTGTCACAGGGACACTGTACACAATTCCCAGTCTCAGAAACACTGTACCCCATTCCCAGTCATAGACATACTGTACCCCATTCCCAGCTACAGACATACTGTACCCCATTCCCAGTCACAGGGACACTGTATTCCATTCCCAGTTACAGACACTGTACCCCATTCCCAGTCACAGGGACACTGTACCCCATTCCCAGTCACAGACACTGTACCCAATTCCCAGTCACAGGGACACTGTACCCCATTCCCAGTCACAGAGACACTGTACCCCATTTCCAGTCTCAGAGACACTGTACCCCATTCCCAGTCACAGACATACTGTACTCCATTCCCAGTCACAGAGATACTGTACCCCCTTCCCAGTCACAGGGACACTGTACCCAACTCCCAGTCACAAGGACACTGTACCCCATTCCCAGTCACAGGGACACTGTACTCAATTCCCAGTCTCAGAGACACTGTACCCCATTCCCAGTCATAGAGACACTGTACCTCATTCCCAGTCACAGACACTGTACCCAATTCCCAGTGACAGAGACACTGTACCCCATTTCCAGTCTCAGAGACACTGTACCCCATTCCCAGTCACAGAAATACTGTACTCCATTCCCAGTCACAGAGATACTGTACCCCATTCCCAGTCACAGGGACACTGTACCCCATTCCCGGTCACAGGGACACTGTGCGGAATTCCCAGTCACAGAGACACTTTACCCCATTCTCATTCACAGAGACACTGTACCGCATTCCCTGTCACAGGGACACATTACCCCATTCTCATTCACAGAGATACTGTACCCCATTCCCTGTCACAGGGACACTTTACCCCATTCTCATTCACAAAGACACTGTACCGTGTTCCCAGTCACAGAGACACTGTACCCCATTTCCAGTCACAGAGACACTGAACCCCATTCCTAGTCACAGACATACTGTACCCCATTCCCAGCTACAGACATACTGTACCCCATTCCCAGCTACAGACATACTGTACCCAATTCCCAGTCACAGGGACACTGTACTTAATTCCCATCTCAGAGACACTGTACCCCATTCCCAGTCACAGGGACACTGTACCCAATTCCCAGTCACAGGCACACTGTACCCCATTCTCATCCACAAAGACACTGTACACTGTTACCAGTAACAGAGACACGGTACCCCATTCCCAGTCACAGGCACACTGTACCCCATTCTCAGTCACAGAGACACTGTACCCCATTCCCAGTCACAGGGACACTGTACCCAATTCCCAGTCACAGACATTCTGTACCCTATTCCCAGCTCCAGACATACTGTACCCCATTCCCAGTCAAAGGGACACTGTACCCTGTTCCCAGTCACAGAGACACTGTACCCCATTCCAGGTCACAGGCACACTGTACCCCATTCCCTGTCACAGAGACACTGTACCCTATTCCCAGTCACAGACAGACTGTACCCCATTCCCAGCAACAGAAATACTGTACCCCATTCCCAGTCAAAGGGACACTGTACCCAATTTCCAGTAACAGAGACACTGTACCCCATTCCCAGTCACAGGGACACTGTACCCAATTCCCAGTCTCAGAGACACTGTACTCCATTCCCAGTCACAGACATACTGTACCCCATTCCCAGTCACAGAGATACTGTACCCCATTCCCAGTCACAGAGACACTGTACCCCATTCCCAGTCACAGGCACACTGTACCCCATTCCCTGTCACAGAGACACTGTACCCCATTCTCAGTCACAGACATACTAGACCCCATTCCCAGCTACAGAAATACTGTACCCCATTCCCAGTCAAAGGGACACTGTACCCCATTCCCAGTCACAGAGACACTGTACCCCATCCCCAGTCACAGGGACACTGTACCCAATTCCCAGTCTCAGAGACACTGTACCCCATTCCCAGTCACAGACATACTGTACCCCATTCCCAGTCACAGAGATACTGTACCCCATTCCCAGTCACAGAGACACTGTACCCAATTCCCAGTCACAGGGACACTGTATCCCATTCCCAGTCACAGGGACACTGTATCCCATTCCCAGTCACAGAGACACTGTACCCCATTTCCAGTCACAGGGACACTGTACTCAATTCCCAGTCACAGAGACACTGTACCTCATTCCCAGTCATAGAGACACTGTGCCCCATTCCCAGTCAAAGGGATACTGTACCCTATTCCCAGTCACAGAGATACTGTACAGCATTCCCAGTCACAGACACACTATACCCCATTCCCAGATCAGAGACATACTGTACCCCATTCCCAGTCACAGAGATACTGTCCCCCATTCTGAATCACAGAGACACTGTACCCCATTCGCAGTCACAGACATGCTGTATCCCATTCCCAGCTACAGACATACTGTACCCCATTCCCAGTCACAGGGACACTGTACCACATTCCCGGTCACAGGGACACAGTGCACCATTCCCAGTCACAGAGACACTGCACACAATTCCCAGTCAAAGGGACACTGTACCCCATTCCCAGTCACAGAGACACTGTACCCCATTCCAGGTCACAGGCACACTGTACCCCATTCCCTGTCACAGAGACACTGTACGCCATTCCCAGTCACAGACATACTGTACCCCATTCCCAGCTACAGAAATACTGTACCCCATTCAATCAAAGGGACACTGTACCCCATTCCCAGTCACAGAGACACTGTACCCCATTCCCAGTCACAGGGACACTGTACCCAATTCCCAGTCTCAGAGACACTGTACCCCATTCCCTGTCACAGACATACTGTACCCCATTCCCAGTCACAGAGATACTGTACCCCATTCCCAGTCACAGAGACACTGTACCCCATTCCCTGTCACAGAGACACTGTACCCCATTCTCAGTCACAGACATACTAGACCCAATTCCCAGCTACAGAAATACTGTACCCCATTCCCAGTCAAAGGGACACTGTACCCCATTCCCAGTCACAGAGACACTGTACCCCATCACCAGTCACAGGGACACTGTACCCAATTCCCAGTCTCAGAGACACTGTACACCATTCCCAGTCACAGACATACTGTACCCCATTCCCAGTCACAGAGACACTGTACCCAATTCCCAGTCACAAGGACACTGTACCCCATTCCCAGTCACAGGGACACTGTACTCAATTCCCAGTCTCAGAGACACTGTGCCCCATTCCCAGTCAAAGGGATACTGTACCCCATTCCCAGTCACAGAGATACTGTACAGCATTCCCAGTCACAGACATACTGTACCCCATTCCCAGTCACAGAGACACTGTACCCCATTCCCAGTCACAGAGACACTGTACCCCATTCCCAGTCACAGACATGCTGTATCCCATTCCCAGCTACAGAAATACTGTACCCCATTCCCAGTCACAGGGACACTGTACCCCATTCCCGGTCACAGGGACACAGTGCGCCATTCCCAGTCACAGGGACACTGTACGGAATTCCCAGTCACAGAGACACTGTACCCCATTCGAAGTCACAGAGACACTGTACCCCATTCCCAGTCACAGGGACACTGTACCCAATTCCCAGTCTCAGAGACACTGTACCCCATTTCCAGTCACAGACATACTGTACCCCATTCCCAGTCACAGAGACACTGTACCCCATTCCCAGTCACAGAGACACTGTACCCAATTTCCAGTCACAGGGACACTCTACCCAATTCCCTGTCTCAGAGACATTGTACCCAATTCCCAGTCACAGAGATACTGTACCCTGTTCCCAGTCACAGAGACACTGTACCCCATTCCCAATCAAAGGGACACTGTGCCCCCATCCCATTTAGAGACACTGTACCCTGTTCCCAGTCACAGGGACACTGTACCCCATTCCCAGTCACAGGGACACTGTACCCCATTCCCAGTCACAGAGATACTGTACCCCATTCCCAGTCACAGAGATACTGTACCCCATTCCCAGTCACAAAGACACTGTACCCCAGTCCCAGTCACAGGGACACTGTACCCAATTCCCTGTCACAGGGACACTGTACACAATTCCCAGTCTCAGAAACACTGTACCCCATTCCCAGTCATAGACATACTGTACCCCATTCCCAGCTACAGACATACTGTACCCCATTCCCAGTCACAGGGTCACTGTATTCCATTCCCAGTTACAGACACTGTACCCCATTCCCAGTCACAGGGACACTGTACCCCATTCCCAGTCACAGACACTGTACCCAATTCCCAGTCACAGGGACACTGTACCCCATTCCCAGTCACAGAGACACTGTACCCCATTTCCAGTCTCAGAGACACTGTACCCCATTCCCAGTCACAGTCCATTCCCAGTCACAGAGATACTGTAACCCTTCCCAGTCACAGGGACACTGTACCCAACTCCCAGTCACAAGGACACTGTACCCCATTCCCAGTCACAGGGACACTGTACTCAATTCCCAGTCTCAGAGACACTGTACCCCATTCCCAGTCATAGAGACACTGTACCTCATTCCCAGTCACAGACACTGTACCCAATTCCCAGTCACAGAGACACTGTACCCCATTTCCAGTCTCAGAGACACTGTACCCCATTCCCAGTCACAGAAATACTGTACTCCATTCCCAGTCACAGAGATACTGTACCCCATTCCCAGTCACAGGGACACTGTACCCCATTCCCGGTCACAGGGACACTGTGCGGATTTCCCAGTCACAGGGACACTTTACCCCATTCTCATTCACAGAGACACTGTACCGCATTCCCTGTCACAGGGACACATTACCCCATTCTCATTCACAGAGACACTGTACCCCATTCCCTGTCACAGGGACACTTTACCCCATTCTCATTCACAAAGACACTGTACCGTGTTCCCAGTCACAGAGACACTGTACCCCATTCCCAGTCACAGAGACACTGTACCCCATTCCTAGTCACAGACATACTGTACCCCATTCCCAGCTACAGACATACTGTACCCCATTCCCAGCTACAGACATACTGTACCCAATTCCCAGTCACAGGGACACTGTACTTAATTCCCATCTCAGAGACACTGTACCCCATTCCCAGTCACAGGGACACTGTACCCAATTCCCAGTCACAGGCACACTGTACCCCATTCTCATCCACAAAGACACTGTACACTGTTACCAGTAACAGAGACACGGTACCCCATTCCCAGTCACAGGCACACTGTACCCCATTCTCAGTCACAGAGACACTGTACCCCATTCCCAGTCACAGGGACACTGTACCCAATTCCCAGTCACAGACATTCTGTACCCTATTCCCAGCTCCAGACATACTGTACCCCATTCCCAGTCAAAGGGACACTGTACCCTGTTCCCAGTCACAGAGACACTGTACCCCATTCCAGGTCACAGGCACACTGTACCCCATTCCCTGTCACAGAGACACTGTACCCCATTCCCAGTCACAGACAGACTGTACCCCATTCCCAGCAACAGAAATACTGTACCCCATTCCCAGTCAAAGGGACACTGTACCCAATTCCCAGTAACAGAGACACTGTACCCCATTCCCAGTCACAGGGACACTGTACCCAATTCCCAGTCTCAGAGACACTGTACTCCATTCCCAGTCACAGACATACTGTACCCCATTCCCAGTCACAGAGATACTGTACCCCATTCCCAGTCACAGAGACACTGTACCCCATTCCCAGTCACAGGCACACTGTACCCCATTCCCTGTCACAGAGACACTGTACCCCATTCTCAGTCACAGACATACTAGACCCCATTCCCAGCTACAGAAATACTGTACCCCATTCCCAGTCAAAGGGACACTGTACCCCATTCCCAGTCACAGAGACACTGTACCCCATTTCCAGTCACAGGGACACTGTACTCAATTCCCAGTCACAGAGACACTGTACCCCATTCCCTGTCACAGACATACTGTACCCCATTCCCAGTCACAGAGATACTGTACCCCATTCCCAGTCACAGAGACACTGTACCCCATTCCCTGTCACAGAGACACTGTACCCCATTCTCAGTCACAGACATACTAGACCCAATTCCCAGCTACAGAAATACTGTACCCCATTCCCAGTCAAAGGGACACTGTACCCCATTCCCAGTCACAGAGACACTGTACCCCATCACCAGTCACAGGGACACTGTACCCAATTCCCAGTCTCAGAGACACTGTACACCATTCCCAGTCACAGACATACTGTACCCCATTCCCAGTCACAGAGACACTGTACCCAATTCCCAGTCACAAGGACACTGTACCCCATTCCCAGTCACAGGGACACTGTACTCAATTCCCAGTCTCAGAGACACTGTGCCCCATTCCCAGTCAAAGGGATACTGTACCCCATTCCCAGTCACAGAGATACTGTACAGCATTCCCAGTCACAGACATACTGTACCCCATTCCCAGTCACAGAGACACTGTACCCCATTCCCAGTCACAGACATGCTGTATCCCATTCCCAGCTACAGAAATACTGTACCCCATTCCCAGTCACAGGGACACTGTACCCCATTCCCGGTCACAGGGACACAGTGCGCCATTCCCAGTCACAGGGACACTGTACGGAATTCCCAGTCACAGAGACACTGTACCCCATTCGAAGTCACAGAGACACTGTACCCCATTCCCAGTCACAGGGACACTGTACCCAATTCCCAGTCTCAGATACACTGTACTCCATTTCCAGTCACAGACATACTGTACCCCATTCCCAGTCACAGAGACACTGTACCCCATTCCCAGTCACAGAGACACTGTACCCAATTTCCAGTCACAGGGACACTCTACCCAATTCCCTGTCTCAGAGACATTGTACCCAATTCCCAGTCACAGAGATACTGTACCCTGTTCCCAGTCACAGAGACACTGTACCCCATTCCCAATCAAAGGGACACTGTGCCCCCATCCCATTTAGAGACACTGTACCCTGTTCCCAGTCACAGGGACACTGTACCCCATTCCCAGTCACAGGGACACTGTACCCCATTCCCAGTCACAGAGATACTGTACCCCATTCCCAGTCACAGAGATACTGTACCCCATTCCCAGTCACAAAGACACTGTACCCCAGTCCCAGTCACAGGGACACTGTACCCAATTCCCTGTCACAGGGACACTGTACACAATTCCCAGTCTCAGAAACACTGTACCCCATTCCCAGTCATAGACATACTGTACCCCATTCCCAGCTACAGACATACTGTACCCCATTCCCAGTCACAGGGACACTGTATTCCATTCCCAGTTACAGACACTGTACCCCATTCCCAGTCACAGGGACACTGTACCCCATTCCCAGTCACAGACACTGTACCCAATTCCCAGTCACAGGGACACTGTACCCCATTCCCAGTCACAGAGACACTGTACCCCATTTCCAGTCTCAGAGACACTGTACCCCATTCCCAGTCACAGACATACTGTACTCCATTCCCAGTCACAGAGATACTGTAACCCTTCCCAGTCACAGGGACACTGTACCCAACTCCCAGTCACAAGGACACTGTACCCCATTCCCAGTCACAGGGACACTGTACTCAATTCCCAGTCTCAGAGACACTGTACCCCATTCCCAGTCACAGAGACACTGTACCCCATTCCCAGTCACAGAGACACTGTACCCCATTCCTAGTCACAGACATACTGTACCCCATTCCCAGCTACAGACATACTGTACCCCATTCCCAGCTACAGACATACTGTACCCAATTCCCAGTCACAGGGACACTGTACTTAATTCCCATCTCAGAGACACTGTACCCCATTCCCAGTCACAGGGACACTGTACCCAATTCCCAGTCACAGGCACACTGTACCCCATTCTCATCCACAAAGACACTGTACACTGTTACCAGTAACAGAGACACGGTACCCCATTCCCAGTCACAGGCACACTGTACCCCATTCTCAGTCACAGAGACACTGTACCCCATTCCCAGTCACAGGGACACTGTACCCAATTCCCAGTCACAGACATTCTGTACCCTATTCCCAGCTCCAGACATACTGTACCCCATTCCCAGTCAAAGGGACACTGTACCCTGTTCCCAGTCACAGAGACACTGTACCCCATTCCAGGTCACAGGCACACTGTACCCCATTCCCTGTCACAGAGACACTGTACCCCATTCCCAGTCACAGACAGACTGTACCCCATTCCCAGCAACAGAAATACTGTACCCCATTCCCAGTCAAAGGGACACTGTACCCAATTCCCAGTAACAGAGACACTGTACCCCATTCCCAGTCACAGGGACACTGTACCCAATTCCCAGTCTCAGAGACACTGTACTCCATTCCCAGTCACAGACATACTGTACCCCATTCCCAGTCACAGAGATACTGTACCCCATTCCCAGTCACAGAGACACTGTACCCCATTCCCAGTCACAGGCACACTGTACCCCATTCCCTGTCACAGAGACACTGTACCCCATTCTCAGTCACAGACATACTAGACCCCATTCCCAGCTACAGAAATACTGTACCCCATTCCCAGTCAAAGGGACACTGTACCCCATTCCCAGTCACAGAGACACTGTACCCCATCCCCAGTCACAGGGACACTGTACCCAATTCCCAGTCTCAGAGACACTGTACCCCATTCCCAGTCACAGACATACTGTACCCCATTCCCAGTCACAGAGATACTGTACCCCATTCCCAGTCACAGAGACACTGTACCCAATTCCCAGTCACAGGGACACTGTATCCCATTCCCAGTCACAGGGACACTGTATCCCATTCCCAGTCACAGAGACACTGTACCCCATTTCCAGTCACAGGGACACTGTACTCAATTCCCAGTCACAGAGACACTGTACCCCATTCCCTGTCACAGACATACTGTACCCCATTCCCAGTCACAGAGATACTGTACCCCATTCCCAGTCACAGAGACACTGTACCCCATTCCCTTTCACAGAGACACTGTACCCCATTCTCAGTCACAGACATACTAGACCCAATTCCCAGCTACAGAAATACTGTACCCCATTCCCAGTCAAAGGGACACTGTACCCCATTCCCAGTCACAGAGACACTGTACCCCATCACCAGTCACAGGGACACTGTACCCAATTCCCAGTCTCAGAGACACTGTACACCATTCCCAGTCACAGACATACTGTACCCCATTCCCAGTCACAGAGACACTGTACCCAATTCCCAGTCACAAGGACACTGTACCCCATTCCCAGTCACAGGGACACTGTACTCAATTCCCAGTCTCAGAGACACTGTGCCCCATTCCCAGTCAAAGGGATACTGTACCCCATTCCCAGTCACAGAGATACTGTACAGCATTCCCAGTCACAGACATACTGTACCCCATTCCCAGTCACAGAGACACTGTACCCCATTCCCAGTCACAGACATGCTGTATCCCATTCCCAGCTACAGAAATACTGTACCCCATTCCCAGTCACAGGGACACTGTACCCCATTCCCGGTCACAGGGACACAGTGCGCCATTCCCAGTCACAGGGACACTGTACGGAATTCCCAGTCACAGAGACACTGTACCCCATTCGAAGTCACAGAGACACTGTACCCCATTCCCAGTCACAGAGACACTGTACCCAATTTCCAGTCACAGGGACACTCTACCCAATTCCCTGTCTCAGAGACATTGTACCCAATTCCCAGTCACAGAGATACTGTACCCTGTTCCCAGTCACAGAGACACTGTACCCCATTCCCAATCAAAGGGACACTGTGCCCCCATCCCATTTAGAGACACTGTACCCTGTTCCCAGTCACAGGGACACTGTACCCCATTCCCAGTCACAGGGACACTGTACCCCATTCCCAGTCACAGAGATACTGTACCCCATTCCCAGTCACAGAGATACTGTACCCCATTCCCAGTCACAAAGACACTGTACCCCAGTCCCAGTCACAGGGACACTGTACCCAATTCCCTGTCACAGGGACACTGTACACAATTCCCAGTCTCAGAAACACTGTACCCCATTCCCAGTCATAGACATACTGTACCCCATTCCCAGCTACAGACATACTGTACCCCATTCCCAGTCACAGGGACACTGTATTCCATTCCCAGTTACAGACACTGTACCCCATTCCCAGTCACAGGGACACTGTACCCCATTCCCAGTCACAGACACTGTACCCAATTCCCAGTCACAGGGACACTGTACCCCATTCCCAGTCACAGAGACACTGTACCCCATTTCCAGTCTCAGAGACACTGTACCCCATTCCCAGTCACAGACATACTGTACTCCATTCCCAGTCACAGAGATACTGTAACCCTTCCCAGTCACAGGGACACTGTACCCAACTCCCAGTCACAAGGACACTGTACCCCATTCCCAGTCACAGGGACACTGTACTCAATTCCCAGTCTCAGAGACACTGTACCCCATTCCCAGTCATAGAGACACTGTACCTCATTCCCAGTCACAGACACTGTACCCAATTCCCAGTCACAGAGACACTGTACCCCATTTCCAGTCTCAGAGACACTGTACCCCATTCCCAGTCACAGAAATACTGTACTCCATTCCCAGTCACAGAGATACTGTACCCCATTCCCAGTCACAGGGACACTGTACCCCATTCCCGGTCACAGGGACACTGTGCGGAATTCCCAGTCACAGGGACACTTTACCCCATTCTCATTCACAGAGACACTGTACCGCATTCCCTGTCACAGGGACACATTACCCCATTCTCATTCACAGAGACACTGTACCCCATTCCCTGTCACAGGGACACTTTACCCCATTCTCATTCACAAAGACACTGTACCGTGTTCCCAGTCACAGAGACACTGTACCCCATTCCCAGTCACAGAGACACTGTACCCCATTCCTAGTCACAGACATACTGTACCCCATTCCCAGCTACAGACATACTGTACCCCATTCCCAGCTACAGACATACTGTACCCAATTCCCAGTCACAGGGACACTGTACTTAATTCCCATCTCAGAGACACTGTACCCCATTCCCAGTCACAGGGACACTGTACCCAATTCCCAGTCACAGGCACACTGTACCCCATTCTCATCCACAAAGACACTGTACACTGTTACCAGTAACAGAGACACGGTACCCCATTCCCAGTCACAGGCACACTGTACCCCATTCTCAGTCACAGAGACACTGTACCCCATTCCCAGTCACAGGGACACTGTACCCAATTCCCAGTCACAGACATTCTGTACCCTATTCCCAGCTCCAGACATACTGTACCCCATTCCCAGTCAAAGGGACACTGTACCCTGTTCCCAGTCACAGAGACACTGTACCCCATTCCAGGTCACAGGCACACTGTACCCCATTCCCTGTCACAGAGACACTGTACCCCATTCCCAGTCACAGACAGACTGTACCCCATTCCCAGCAACAGAAATACTGTACCCCATTCCCAGTCAAAGGGACACTGTACCCAATTCCCAGTAACAGAGACACTGTACCCCATTCCCAGTCACAGGGACACTGTACCCAATTCCCAGTCTCAGAGACACTGTACTCCATTCCCAGTCACAGACATACTGTACCCCATTCCCAGTCACAGAGATACTGTACCCCATTCCCAGTCACAGAGACACTGTACCCCATTCCCAGTCACAGGCACACTGTACCCCATTCCCTGTCACAGAGACACTGTACCCCATTCTCAGTCACAGACATACTAGACCCCATTCCCAGCTACAGAAATACTGTACCCCATTCCCAGTCAAAGGGACACTGTACCCCATTCCCAGTCACAGAGACACTGTACCCCATCCCCAGTCACAGGGACACTGTACCCAATTCCCAGTCTCAGAGACACTGTACCCCATTCCCAGTCACAGACATACTGTACCCCATTCCCAGTCACAGAGATACTGTACCCCATTCCCAGTCACAGAGACACTGTACCCAATTCCCAGTCACAGGGACACTGTATCCCATTCCCAGTCACAGGGACACTGTATCCCATTCCCAGTCACAGAGACACTGTACCCCATTTCCAGTCACAGGGACACTATACCCCATTCCCAGATCAGAGACATACTGTACCCCATTCCCAGTCACAGAGATACTGTACCTCATTCCCAGTCATAGAGACACTGTACCCCATTCCCAGATCAGAGACATACTGTACCCCATTCCCAGTCACAGAGATACTGTACCCCATTCTGAATCACAGAGACACTGTACCCCATTCGCAGTCACAGACATGCTGTATCCCATTCCCAGGTACAGACATACTGTACCCCATTCCCAGTCACAGGGACACTGTACCACATTCCCGGTCACAGGGACACAGTGCACCATTCCCAGTCACAGAGACACTGCACACAATACCCAGTCAAAGGGACACTGAACCCAGTTCCCAGTCACAGACATTCTGTACCCTATTCCCAGCTACAGACATACTGTACCCCATTCCCAGTCAAAGGGACACTGTACCCCATTCCCAATCACAGAGACACTGTACCCCATTCCAGGTCACAGGCACACTGTACCCCATTCCCTGTCACAGAGACACTGTACGCCATTCCCAGTCACAGACATACTGTACCCCATTCCCAGCTACAGAAATACTGTACCCCATTCAATCAAAGGGACACTGTACCCCATTCCCAGTCACAGAGACACTGTACCCCATTCCCAGTCACAGGGACGCTGTACCCAATTCCCAGTATCAGAGACACTGTACCCCATTCCCAGTCACAGACATACTGTACCCCATTCCCAGTCACAGAGATACTGTACCCCATTCCCAGTCACAGAGACACTGTACCCCATTCCCTGTCACAGAGACAGTGTACCCCATTCTCAGTCACAGACATACTAGACCCAATTCCCAGCTACAGAAATACTGTACCCCATTCCCAGTCAAAGGGACACTGTACCCCATTCCCAGTCACAGAGACACTGTACCCCATCACCAGTCACAGGAACACTGTACCCAATTCCCAGTCTCAGAGACACTGTACACCATTCCCAGTCACAGACATACTGTACCCCATTCCCAGTCACAGAGACACTGTACCCAATTCCCAGTCACAAGGACACTGTACCCCATTCCCAGTCACAGGGACACTGTACTCAATTCCCAGTCTCAGAGACACTGTGCCCCATTCCCAGTCAAAGGAATACTGTACCCCATTCCCAGTCACAGAGATACTGTACAGCATTCCCAGTCACAGACATACTGTACCCCATTCCCAGTCACAGAGACACTGTACCCCATTCCCAGTCACAGAGACACTGTACCCCATTCCCAGTCACAGACATGCTGTATCCCATTCCAAGCTACAGAAATACTGTACCCCATTCCCAGTCACAGGGACACTGTACCCCATTCCCGGTCACAGGGACACAGTGCGCCATTCCCAGTCACAGGGACACTGTACGGAATTCCCAGTCACAGAGACACTGTACCCCATTCGAAGTCACAGAGACACTGTACCCCATTCCCAGTCACAGGGACACTGTACCCAATTCCCAGTCTCAGAGACACTGTACCCCATTCCCAGTCACAGACATACTGTACCCCATTCCCAGTCACAGAGACACTGTACCCCATTCCCAGTCACAGATACACTGTACTCCATTTCCAGTCACAGACATACTGTACCCCATTCCCAGTCACAGAGACACTGTACCCCATTCCCAGTCACAGAGACACTGTACCCAATTTCCAGTCACAGGGACACTCTACCAAATTCCCTGTCTCAGAGACATTGTACCCAATTCCCAGTCACAGAGATACTGTACCCTGTTCCCAGTCACAGAGACACTGTACCCCATTCCCAATCAAAGGGACACTGTGCCCCCATCCCATTTAGAGACACTGTACCCTGTTCCCAGTCACAGGGACACTGTACCCCATTCCCAGTCACAGGGACACTGTACCCCATTCCCAGTCACAGAGATACTGTACCCCATTCCCAGTCACAGAGATACTGTACCCCATTCCCAGTCACAAAGACACTGTACCCCAGTCCCAGTCACAGGGACACTGTACCCAATTCCCTGTCACAGGGACACTGTACACAATTCCCAGTCTCAGAAACACTGTACCCCATTCCCAGTCATAGACATACTGTACCCCATTCCCAGCTACAGACATACTGTACCCCATTCCCAGTCACAGGGACACTGTATTCCATTCCCAGTTACAGACACTGTACCCCATTCCCAGTCACAGGGACACTGTACCCCATTCCCAGTCACAGACACTGTACCCAATTCCCAGTCACAGGGACACTGTACCCCATTCCCAGTCACAGAGACACTGTACCCCATTTCCAGTCTCAGAGACACTGTACCCCATTCCCAGTCACAGACATACTGTACTCCATTCCCAGTCACAGAGATACTGTAACCCTTCCCAGTCACAGGGACACTGTACCCAACTCCCAGTCACAAGGACACTGTACCCCATTCCCAGTCACAGGGACACTGTACTCAATTCCCAGTCTCAGAGACACTGTACCCCATTCCCAGTCATAGAGACACTGTACCTCATTCCCAGTCACAGACACTGTACCCAATTCCCAGTCACAGAGACACTGTACCCCATTTCCAGTCTCAGAGACACTGTACCCCATTCCCAGTCACAGAAATACTGTACTCCATTCCCAGTCACAGAGATACTGTACCCCATTCCCAGTCACAGGGACACTGTACCCCATTCCCGGTCACAGGGACACTGTGCGGAATTCCCAGTCACAGGGACACTTTACCCCATTCTCATTCACAGAGACACTGTACCGCATTCCCTGTCACAGGGACACATTACCCCATTCTCATTCACAGAGACACTGTACCCCATTCCCTGTCACAGGGACACTTTACCCCATTCTCATTCACAAAGACACTGTACCGTGTTCCCAGTCACAGAGACACTGTACCCCATTCCCAGTCACAGAGACACTGTACCCCATTCCTAGTCACAGACATACTGTACCCCATTCCCAGCTACAGACATACTGTACCCCATTCCCAGCTACAGACATACTGTACCCAATTCCCAGTCACAGGGACACTGTACTTAATTCCCATCTCAGAGACACTGTACCCCATTCCCAGTCACAGGGACACTGTACCCAATTCCCAGTCACAGGCACACTGTACCCCATTCTCATCCACAAAGACACTGTACACTGTTACCAGTAACAGAGACACGGTACCCCATTCCCAGTCACAGGCACACTGTACCCCATTCTCAGTCACAGAGACACTGTACCCCATTCCCAGTCACAGGGACACTGTACCCAATTCCCAGTCACAGACATTCTGTACCCTATTCCCAGCTCCAGACATACTGTACCCCATTCCCAGTCAAAGGGACACTGTACCCTGTTCCCAGTCACAGAGACACTGTACCCCATTCCAGGTCACAGGCACACTGTACCCCATTCCCTGTCACAGAGACACTGTACCCCATTCCCAGTCACAGACAGACTGTACCCCATTCCCAGCAACAGAAATACTGTACCCCATTCCCAGTCAAAGGGACACTGTACCCAATTCCCAGTAACAGAGACACTGTACCCCATTCCCAGTCACAGGGACACTGTACCCAATTCCCAGTCTCAGAGACACTGTACTCCATTCCCAGTCACAGACATACTGTACCCCATTCCCAGTCACAGAGATACTGTACCCCATTCCCAGTCACAGAGACACTGTACCCCATTCCCAGTCACAGGCACACTGTACCCCATTCCCTGTCACAGAGACACTGTACCCCATTCTCAGTCACAGACATACTAGACCCCATTCCCAGCTACAGAAATACTGTACCCCATTCCCAGTCAAAGGGACACTGTACCCCATTCCCAGTCACAGAGACACTGTACCCCATCCCCAGTCACAGGGACACTGTACCCAATTCCCAGTCTCAGAGACACTGTACCCCATTCCCAGTCACAGACATACTGTACCCCATTCCCAGTCACAGAGATACTGTACCCCATTCCCAGTCACAGAGACACTGTACCCAATTCCCAGTCACAGGGACACTGTATCCCATTCCCAGTCACAGGGACACTGTATCCCATTCCCAGTCACAGAGACACTGTACCCCATTTCCAGTCACAGGGACACTATACCCCATTCCCAGATCAGAGACATACTGTACCCCATTCCCAGTCACAGAGATACTGTACCTCATTCCCAGTCATAGAGACACTGTACCCCATTCCCAGATCAGAGACATACTGTACCCCATTCCCAGTCACAGAGATACTGTACCCCATTCTGAATCACAGAGACACTGTACCCCATTCGCAGTCACAGACATGCTGTATCCCATTCCCAGGTACAGACATACTGTACCCCATTCCCAGTCACAGGGACACTGTACCACATTCCCGGTCACAGGGACACAGTGCACCATTCCCAGTCACAGAGACACTGCACACAATACCCAGTCAAAGGGACACTGTACCCAGTTCCCAGTCACAGACATTCTGTACCCTATTCCCAGCTACAGACATACTGTACCCCATTCCCAGTCAAAGGGACACTGTACCCCATTCCCAATCACAGAGACACTGTACCCCATTCCAGGTCACAGGCACACTGTACCCCATTCCCTGTCACAGAGACACTGTACGCCATTCCCAGTCACAGACATACTGTACCCCATTCCCAGCTACAGAAATACTGTACCCCATTCAATCAAAGGGACACTGTACCCCATTCCCAGTCACAGAGACACTGTACCCCATTCCCAGTCACAGGGACGCTGTACCCAATTCCCAGTATCAGAGACACTGTACCCCATTCCCAGTCACAGACATACTGTACCCCATTCCCAGTCACAGAGATACTGTACCCCATTCCCAGTCACAGAGACACTGTACCCCATTCCCTGTCACAGAGACAGTGTACCCCATTCTCAGTCACAGACATACTAGACCCAATTCCCAGCTACAGAAATACTGTACCCCATTCCCAGTCAAAGGGACACTGTACCCCATTCCCAGTCACAGAGACACTGTACCCCATCACCAGTCACAGGAACACTGTACCCAATTCCCAGTCTCAGAGACACTGTACACCATTCCCAGTCACAGACATACTGTACCCCATTCCCAGTCACAGAGACACTGTACCCAATTCCCAGTCACAAGGACACTGTACCCCATTCCCAGTCACAGGGACACTGTACTCAATTCCCAGTCTCAGAGACACTGTGCCCCATTCCCAGTCAAAGGAATACTGTACCCCATTCCCAGTCACAGAGATACTGTACAGCATTCCCAGTCACAGACATACTGTACCCCATTCCCAGTCACAGAGACACTGTACCCCATTCCCAGTCACAGAGACACTGTACCCCATTCCCAGTCACAGACATGCTGTATCCCATTCCAAGCTACAGAAATACTGTACCCCATTCCCAGTCACAGGGACACTGTACCCCATTCCCGGTCACAGGGACACAGTGCGCCATTCCCAGTCACAGGGACACTGTACGGAATTCCCAGTCACAGAGACACTGTACCCCATTCGAAGTCACAGAGACACTGTACCCCATTCCCAGTCACAGGGACACTGTACCCAATTCCCAGTCTCAGAGACACTGTACCCCATTCCCAGTCACAGACATACTGTACCCCATTCCCAGTCACAGAGACACTGTACCCCATTCCCAGTCACAGAGACACTGTACCCAATTTCCAGTCACAGGGACACTCTACCCAATTCCCTGTCTCAGAGACATTGTACCCAATTCCCAGTCACAGAGATACTGTACCTTGTTCCCAGTCAAGAGACACTGTACCCCATTCCCAATCAAAGGGACACTGTGCCCCCATCCCATTTAGAGACACTGTACCCTGTTCCCAGTCACAGGGACACTGTACCCCATTCTCAGTCACAGACATACTAGACCCAATTCCCAGCTACAGAAATACTGTACCCCATTCCCAGTCAAAGGGACACTGTACCCCATTCCCAGTCACAGAGACACTGTACCCCATCACCAGTCACAGGGACACTGTACCCAATTCCCAGTCTCAGAGACACTGTACACCATTCCCAGTCACAGACATACTGTACCCCATTCCCAGTCACAGAGACACTGTACCCAATTCCCAGTCACAGGGACACTGTATCCCATTCCCAGTCACAGGGACACTGTACCCCATTTCCAGTCACAGGGACACTGTACCCAATTCCCAGTCACAGGGACACTGTACTCAATTCCCAGTCACAGAGACACTGTACCTCATTCCCAGTCATAGAGACACTGTGCCCCATTCCCTCTCAAAGGGATACTGTACCCTATTCCCAGTCACAGAGATACTGTACAGCATTCCCAGTCACAGACACACTATACCCCATTCCCAGTCACAGACATACTGTACCCCATTCCCAGTCACAGAGATACTGTACCCCATTCTGAATCACAGAGACACTGTACCCCATTCCCAGTCACAGACATGCTGTATCCCATTCCCAGCTACAGACATACTGTACCCCATTCCCAGTCACAGGGACACTGTATCCCATTCCAGGTCACAGGGACACAGTGCGCCATTCCCAGTCACAGAGACACTGTACCCCATTCCCAGTCACAGAGACACTGAACCCCATTCTCATTCACAGAGACACTGTAACCCAATCCCTGTCACAGGGACACTGTACCCCATTCCCAGTCTCAGAGACACTGTACCCCATTCCCAATCACAGAGACACTGTACCCCATTCCAGGTCACAGGCACACTGTACCCCATTCCCTGTCACAGAGACACTGTACGCCATTCCCAGTCACAGACATACTGTACCCCATTCCCAGCTACAGAAATACTGTACCCCATTCAATCAAAGGGACACTGTACCCCATTCCCAGTCACAGAGACACTGTACCCCATTCCCAGTCACAGGGACGCTGTACCCAATTCCCAGTATCAGAGACACTGTACCCCATTCCCAGTCACAGACATACTGTACCCCATTCCCAGTCACAGAGATACTGTACCCCATTCCCAGTCACAGAGACACTGTACCCCATTCCCTGTCACAGAGACAGTGTACCCCATTCTCAGTCACAGACATACTAGACCCAATTCCCAGCTACAGAAATACTGTACCCCATTCCCAGTCAAAGGGACACTGTACCCCATTCCCAGTCACAGAGACACTGTACCCCATCACCAGTCACAGGAACACTGTACCCAATTCCCAGTCTCAGAGACACTGTACACCATTCCCAGTCACAGACATACTGTACCCCATTCCCAGTCACAGAGACACTGTACCCAATTCCCAGTCACAAGGACACTGTACCCCATTCCCAGTCACAGGGACACTGTACTCAATTCCCAGTCTCAGAGACACTGTGCCCCATTCCCAGTCAAAGGAATACTGTACCCCATTCCCAGTCACAGAGATACTGTACAGCATTCCCAGTCACAGACATACTGTACCCCATTCCCAGTCACAGAGACACTGTACCCCATTCCCAGTCACAGAGACACTGTACCCCATTCCCAGTCACAGACATGCTGTATCCCATTCCAAGCTACAGAAATACTGTACCCCATTCCCAGTCACAGGGACACTGTACCCCATTCCCGGTCACAGGGACACAGTGCGCCATTCCCAGTCACAGGGACACTGTACGGAATTCCCAGTCACAGAGACACTGTACCCCATTCGAAGTCACAGAGACACTGTACCCCATTCCCAGTCACAGGGACACTGTACCCAATTCCCAGTCTCAGAGACACTGTACCCCATTCCCAGTCACAGACATACTGTACCCCATTCCCAGTCACAGAGACACTGTACCCCATTCCCAGTCACAGAGACACTGTACCCAATTTCCAGTCACAGGGACACTCTACCCAATTCCCTGTCTCAGAGACATTGTACCCAATTCCCAGTCACAGAGATACTGTACCTTGTTCCCAGTCAAGAGACACTGTACCCCATTCCCAATCAAAGGGACACTGTGCCCCCATCCCATTTAGAGACACTGTACCCTGTTCCCAGTCACAGGGACACTGTACCCCATTCTCAGTCACAGACATACTAGACCCAATTCCCAGCTACAGAAATACTGTACCCCATTCCCAGTCAAAGGGACACTGTACCCCATTCCCAGTCACAGAGACACTGTACCCCATCACCAGTCACAGGGACACTGTACCCAATTCCCAGTCTCAGAGACACTGTACACCATTCCCAGTCACAGACATACTGTACCCCATTCCCAGTCACAGAGACACTGTACCCAATTCCCAGTCACAGGGACACTGTATCCCATTCCCAGTCACAGGGACACTGTACCCCATTTCCAGTCACAGGGACACTGTACCCAATTCCCAGTCACAGGGACACTGTACTCAATTCCCAGTCACAGAGACACTGTACCTCATTCCCAGTCATAGAGACACTGTGCCCCATTCCCTCTCAAAGGGATACTGTACCCTATTCCCAGTCACAGAGATACTGTACAGCATTCCCAGTCACAGACACACTATACCCCATTCCCAGTCACAGACATACTGTACCCCATTCCCAGTCACAGAGATACTGTACCCCATTCTGAATCACAGAGACACTGTACCCCATTCCCAGTCACAGACATGCTGTATCCCATTCCCAGCTACAGACATACTGTACCCCATTCCCAGTCACAGGGACACTGTATCCCATTCCAGGTCACAGGGACACAGTGCGCCATTCCCAGTCACAGAGACACTGTACCCCATTCCCAGTCACAGAGACACTGAACCCCATTCTCATTCACAGAGACACTGTAACCCAATCCCTGTCACAGGGACACTGTACCCCATTCCCAGTCTCAGAGACACTGTACCCCATTCCCAGTCATAGAGACACTGTACCCCATTCCCAGTCTCAGAGACACGGTACCCCATTCCCAGTCATAGACATACTGTACGCCATTCCCAGTCACAGAGACACTGTACCCCATTCCCAGTCACAGAGACACTGTACCCCATTCCCAGTCACAGAGATACTGTACCCCATTCCCAGTCATAGACATACTGTACCCCATTCCAGTCACAGAGATACTGTACCCCATTCCCAGTCACAGAGACACTGTACCCCATTCCCAGTCATAGACATACTGTACCCCATTCCCAGTCACAGAGACACTGTACCCCATTCCCAGTCACAGACATGCTGTATCCCATTCCCAGCTACAGACATACTGTACCCATTCTCAGTCACAGGGACACTGTGCCCCATTCCCGGTCACAGGGACACAGTGCGCCATTCCCAGTCACAGGGACACTGTAGCCAATTCCCAGTCACAGAGACACTGTACCCCATTCCCAGTCATAGACATACTGTACCCCATTCCCTGTCACAGGGACACTTCACCCCATTCTCATTCACAGAGACACTGTACCCCATTCCCTGTCACAGGGACACTATAACTCATTCTCATTCACAAAGACACTGTACCCCATTCCCTGTCACAGAGACACTGTACCCCATTCCCAGTCACAGACATACTGTACTCCATTCCCAGTCACAGAGAGACTGTACCCCATTCCCAGTCACAGAGACACTGTACCCCATTCCCAGTCACAGACATACTATACTCCATTCCCAGTCACAGAGATACTGTACCCCATTCCCAGTCACAGAGACAGTGTACCCAATTCCCAGTCACAGGCACACTGTACCCCATTCCCTGTCACAGAGACACTGTACCCCATTCCCAGTCACAGGGACACTGTACCCCATTCCCAGTCACAGAGACACTGTACCCCATTTCCAGTCACAGGGACACTCTACACAATTCCCAGTCTCAGAGGCATTGTACCCTGTTCCCAGTCAGAGATACTGTACCCTGTTCCCAGTCACAGGGACACTGTGCCCCCATCCCATTTAGAGACACTGTACCCTGTTCCCAGTCACAGGGACACTGTACCCCATTCGCAGTCACAGGGACACTGAACCCAATTCCCAGTCACCGAGATACTGTACCCCATTCCCAGTCACAGAGATACTGTACCCCATTCCCAGTGACAAAGACACTGTACCCCAGTCCCAGTCACAGGGAGACTGTACCCAATTCCCTGTCACAGGGACACTGTACACAATTCCCAGTCTCAGAGACACTGTACCCCATTCCCTGTCACAGACATACTGTACCCCAATCCCAGTCACTGAGACACTGTACCCCATTCCCACTCACAGAGACACTGTACCCCATTCCCAGTCACAGACATGCTGCATCCCATTCCCAGCTACAGACATACTGTACCCCATTCCCAGTCAAAGGGACACTGTACCCCATTCCCGGTCACAGGGACGCAGTTTGCCATTCCCAGTCACAGGGACACTGTACCCAATTCCCAGTCACAGAGACACTGTACCCCATTCCCAGTCACAGAGATACTGTACCCCATTCCCTGTCGCAGGGACACTTTACCCCATTCTCATTCACAGAGACACTGTTCCCCATTCCCTGTCACAGGGACACTGTACCCCATTCCCAGTTACAGACGTACTGTACCCCATTCCCAGCTACAGACATACTGTACCCCATTCCCAGTCACAGGGACACTGTACCCAATTCCCTGTCTCAGAGACACTGTACCCCATTCCCAGTCACAGGGACACTGTACCCAATTACGAGTCTCAGAGACACTGTACCCCATTCCCAGTCACAGAGATACTGTACCCCATTCCCAGTCACAGAGACACTGTACCCCATTCCCAGTCACAGGCACACTGTACCCCATTCCCTGTAACAGAGAGACTGTACCCCATTCCCAGTCACAGACATACTGTACCCCATTCCCAGCTACAGAAATACTGTACCCAAGCCCCAGTCAAAGGGACACTGTACCCCATTCCCAGTCACAGAGATACTGTACCCCATTCCCAGTCACAGAGACACTGTACCCAATTCCCAGTCACAGGTACACTGTATCCCATTCCCAGTCACAGACACACTGTACCCAATTCCCAATCACAGAGACACTGTACCCCATTTCCAGTCACAGGGACACTCTACTCAATTCCCAGTCTCAGAGACATTGTACCCTATTCCCAGAAACAGAGATACTGTACCATGTTCCCTGTCACAGAGGCACTGTACCCCATTCCCAGTCACAGGGACACTGTGCCCCCATCCCATTTAGAGACATTGTACCCTGTTCCCATCACAGATACACTGTACCCCATTCCCAGTCACAGAGACACTGTACCCCATTCCCTGTCACAGGGACACTGTACCTCATTCTCATTCACAAAGACACTGTACCCTGTTCCCAGTCACAGAGACACTGTACCCCATTCCCAGTCACAGAGATACTGTACCCCATTCCCAGTCACTGAGACACTCTACTGCATTCCCAGTCAGACACACTGTACCCCATTCCCTCTCACAGAGACACTGTACCCCATTCCCAGTCACAGAGAAACTGTACCCCATTCTCAGTCACAGAGACACTGTACCCCATTCCCAGTCACAGGGACACTGTACCTAATTCCCAGTCACAGAGACACTGTACCCCATTTCCAGTCACAGGGACACTCTACCCAATTCCCAGTCTCAGAGACACTGTACCCTATTCCCAGTCACAGAGATACTGCACCCCATTCCCAGTCACAGAGACACTGTACCCAATTCACAGTCACAGGGACACTGTACCCCATTCCCAGTCACAGAGACACTGTAGCCCATTTCCAGTCTCAGAGACACTGTACCCCATTCCCAGTCACAGACATACTGTACCCCATTCCCAGTCACAGAGATACTGTACCCCATTCCCAGTCACAGAGACACTGTACCCAATTCCCAGTCACAGGGACACTATATCCCATTCCCAGTCACAGGGACACTGTACCCTGTTCCCAGTTTCAGAGACACTGTACCCCATTCACAGTCACAGAGATGCTGTACCCCATTCCCAGTCACTGAGACACTATACTGCATTCGCAGTACACAGACAAACTGTACCCCATTCCCAATCACAGAGTCACTGTACCCCATTCCCAGTCACAGAGACACTGGACCCCATTCCCAGTCACAGGGACACTGTACCCCATTCTCAGTCACAGAGACATTGTACCCCATTCCCAGTCATGGACATACTGTACCCCATTCCCAGCTACAGACATACTGTACACCATTCCCAGTCACAGGGACACTGTACCCAATTCCCAGTCACAGAAACACTGTACCCCATTCCCTGACACAGAGATACTGTACCCCTTTCCCAGTCACTGAGACACTATACTGCATTCCCAGTCACAGACACACTGTACCCCATTCCCTGTCACAGAGACACTGTACCCCATTCCCAGTCACAAACATACTGTACCCCATTCCCAGCTATAGACATACTGTACCCCACTCCCAGTCAAAGGGACACTGTACCCCATTCCCAGTCACAGAGACACTGTACCCCATTCCCAGTCACAGGGACACTGTACCCAATTCCCAGTCTCAGAGACACTGTACCCCATTCCCAGTCACAGGGACACTGTACCCCATTCACAGTCACAGAGACACTGTACCCCATTTCCAGTCTCAGAGTCACTGTACCCCACTCCCAGTCATAGACATACTGTACCCCATTCCCAGTCACAGAGATACTGTACCCCATTCCCAGTCAAAGAGACACTGTACCCAATTCCCAGTCACAGGGACACTGTATCCCATTCCCAGTCACAGAGGCACTGTACCCTGTTCCCAGTCTCAAAGACACTGTTCCCCATTCCCAGTCACAGAGATGCTGTACCCCATTCCCAGTCACTGAGAGACGATACTGCATTCCCAGTCACAGACACACTGTACCCCATTCCCAGTCACAGAGACACTGTACCCCATTCCCACTCACAGATACAGTGTACCCCATTCCCAGTCACAGGGACACTGTACCCAATTCCCAGTCTCAGAGATACTGTACCCCATTCCCAGTCATAGACATACTGTACCCCATTCCCAGTCACAGACATACGGTAACCCATTCCCAGTCACAGAGACACTGTACCCAATTCCCAGTCACAGGGTCACTGTATCCCATTCCCAGTCACAGGGACACTGTACCCCATTGCCAGTCACAGGGACACCCTACCCAATTCCCAGTCTCAGAGACATTGTACCCTATTCCCAGTCACAGAGATACTGTACCCTGTTCCCAGTCACAGAGACACTATACCCCATTCCCAGTCAGAGGGACACTGTGCCCCCATCCCATTTAGAGACACTGTACCCAGTTCCCAGTCACAGGGACACTGTACCCCATTCCCAGTCACAGGGACACTGTACCCAATTCCCAGTCTCAGAGACACTGTACCCCATTCCCAGTCACAGAGATACTGTACCCCATTCCCTGTCACAGAGATACTGTACCCCATTCCCAGTCACAAAGACACTGTACCCCAGTCCCAGTCACAGGGACACTGTACCAAATTCCCAGTCTCAGAGACACTGTACCCCATTCCCAGTCATAGACATACTGTACCCCATTCCCAGCTACAGACATACTGTACCCCATTCCCAGTCACAGGAACACTGTATTCCATTCCCAGTTACAGATACTGTACCCCATTCCCAGTCACAGGGACACTGTACCCCATTCGAGGTCACAGACACTGTACCCCATTCCCTGTCACAGCGACACTGTACCCCAATCCCAGTCACAGAGACACTGTACCCCATTCCCAGTCACAGGGACACTGTACCCCATTCCCAGTCACAGAGACACTGTACCCCATTCCCAGTCACAGGGACACTGTAAAAATTCCCAGTCTCAGAGACACTGTACCCCATTCCCAGTCACAGAAATACTGTACCCCATTTCCAGTCACAGAGACACTGTACCCCATTCCCAGTCACAGGGACACAGTACCCCATTCTCAGTCACAGGGACACTATATCCCATTCCCAGTCACAGAGACACTGTACCCCATTCCCAGTTTCAGAGACACTGTACCCCATTCACAGTCACAGAGATGCTGTACCCCATTCCCAGTCACTGAGACACTATACTGCATTCGCAGTACACAGACAAACTGTACCCCATTCCCAATCACAGAGACACTGTACCCCATTCCCAGTCACAGAGACACTGTACCCCATTCCCAGTCACAGGGACACTGTACCCCATTCTCAGTCACAGAGACACTGTACCCCATTCCCAGTCATGGACATACTGTACCCCATTCCCAGCTACAGACATACTGTACACCATTCCCAGTCACAGGGACACTGTACCCAATTCCCAGTCTCAGAAACACTGTACCCCATTCCCAGTCACAGAGATACTGTACCCCATTCCCAGTCACTGAGACACTATACTGCATTCCCAGTCACAGACACACTGTACCCCATTCCCTGTCACAGAGACACTGTACCCCATTCCCAGTCACAAACATACGGTACCCCATTCCCAGCTATAGACATACTGTACCCCACTCCCAGTCAAAGGGACACTGTACCCCATTCCCAGTCACAGAGACACTGTACCCCATTCCCAGACACAGGGACACTGTACCCAATTCCCAGTCTCAGAGACACTGTACCCCATTCCCAGTCACAGGGAAACTGTACCCCATTCCCAGTCACAGAGACACTCTACCCCATTTCCAGTCTCAGAGTCACTGTACCCCAAACCCAGTCATAGACATACTGTACCCCATTCCCAGTCACAGACATACTGTACCCCATTCCCAGTCACAGAGACACTGTACCCAATTCCCAGTCACAGGTACACTGTATCCCATTCCCAGTCACAGAGGCACTGTACCCTGTTCCCAGTCTCAGAGACACTGTACCCCATTCCCAGTCACAGAGATGCTGTACCGATTTCCCAGTCACTGAGAGACTATACTGCATTCCCAGTCACAGACACACTGTACCCCATTCCCAGTCACAGAGACACTGTACCCCATTCCCAGTCACAGATACAGTGTACCCCATTCCCAGTCACAGGGACACTGTACCCAATTCCCAGTCTCAGAGATACTGTACCCCATTCCCAGTCACAGACATACTGTACCCCATTCCCAGTCACAGAGATACGGTAACCCATTCCCAGTCACAGAGACACTGTACCCAATTCCCAGTCACAGGGTCACTGTATCCCATTCCCAGTCACAGGGACACTGTACCCCATTTCCAGTCACAGGGACACTCTACACAATTCCCAGTCTCCGAGACATTGTACCCTATTCCCAGTCACAGAGATACTGTACCCTGTACCCAGTCACAGAGACACTATACCCCATTCCCAGTCACAGGGACACTGTGCCCCCATCCCATTTAGGGACACTGTACACTGTTCCCAGTCACAGGGACACTGTACCCATTCCCAGTCACAGGGACACTGTACCCAATATTCAGTCTCAGAGACACTGTACCCCATTCCCAGTCACATGGATACTGTACCCCATTCCCTGTCACAGAGATACTGTACCCCATTCCCAGTCACAAAGACACTGTACCCCAGTCCCAGTCACAGGGACACTGTACCCAATTCCCTGTCACAGGGACACTGTACCCAATTCCCAGTCTCAGAGACACTGTACCCCATTCCCAGTCATAGACATACTGTACCCCATTCCCAGCTACAGACATACTGTACCCCATTCCCAGTCACAGGAACACTGTATTCCATTCCCAGTTACAGATACTGTACACCATTCCCAGTCACAGGGACACAGTACCCCATTCGAGGTCACAGACACTGTACCCCATTCCCTGTCACAGCGACACTGTACCCCAATCCCAGTCACAGAGACACTGTACCCCATTCCCAGTCACAGACACACTGTACCCCATTCCCTGTCACAGAGACACTGTACCCCATTCCCAGTCACAAACATACTGTACCCCATTCCCAGCTATAGACATACTGTACCCCACTCCCAGTCAAAGGGACACTGTACCCCATTCCCAGTCACAGAGACACTGTACCCCATTCCCAGTCACAGGGACACTGTACCCCATTCCCAGTCTCAGAGACACTGTACCCCATTCCCAGTCACAGGGACACTGTACCCCATTCCCAGTCACAGAGACACTCTACCCCATTTCCAGTCTCAGAGTCACTGTACCCCATTCCCAGTCATAGACATACTGTACCCCATTCCCAGTCACAGAGATACTGTACCCCATTCCCAGTCAAAGAGACACTGTACCCAATTCCCAGTCACAGGGACACTGTATCCCATTCCCAGTCACAGAGGCACTGTCCCCTGTTCCCAGTCTCAGAGACACTGTACCCCATTCCCAGTCACAGAGATGCTGTACCCCATTCCCAGTCACTGAGAGACTATACTGCATTCCCAGTCACAGACACACTGTACCCCATTCCCAGTCACAGAGACACTGTACCCCATTCCCACTCACAGATACAGTGTACCCCATTCCCAGTCACAGGGACACTGTACCCAATTCCCAGTCTCAGAGATACTGTACCCCATTCCCAGTCACAGACATACTGTACACCATTCCCAGTCACAGAGATACGGTAACCCATTCCCAGTCACAGAGACACTGTACCCAATTCCCAGTCACAGGGTCACTGTATCCCATTCCCAGTCACAGGGACACTGTACCCCATTTCCAGTCACCGGGACACTCTACACAATTTCCAGTCTCAGAGACATTGTACCCTATTCCCAGTCACAGAGATACTGTACCCTGTTCCCAGTCACGGAGACACTATACCCCATTCCCAGTCACAGGGACACTGTGCCCCCATCCCATTTAGAGACACTGTACCCTGTTCCCAGTCACAGGGACACTGTACCCCATTCCCAGTCACAGGGACACTGTACCCAATTCCCAGTCTCAGAGACACTGTACCCCATTCCCAGTCACATGGATACTGTACCCCATTCCCTGTCACAGAGATACTGTACCCCATTCTCAGTCACAAAGACACTGTACCCCAGTCCCAGTCACAAGGACACTGTACCCAATTCCCTGTCACAGGGACACTGTACCCAATTCCCAGTCTCAGAGACACTGTACCCCATTCCCAGTCATAGACATACTGTACCCCATTCCCAGCTACAGACATACTGTACCCCATTCCCAGTCACAGGAACACTGTATTCCATTCCCAGTTACAGATACTGTACACCATTCCCAGTCACAGGGACACTGTACCCCATTCGAGGTCACAGACACTGTACCCCATTCCCTGTCACAGCGACACTGTACCCCAATCCCAATCACAGAGACACTGTACCCCATTCCAAGTCACAGACACACTGTACCCCATTCCCTGTCACAGAGATACTGTACCCCATTCCCAGTCACAAACATACTGTACCCCATTCCCAGCTATAGACATACTGTACCCCACTCCCAGTCAAAGGGACACTGTAGCCCATTCCCAGTCACAGAGACACTGTACCCCATTCCCAGTCACAGGGACACTGTACCCAATTCCCAGTCTCAGAGACACTGTACCCCATTCCCAGTCACAGGGACACTGTACCCCATTCCCAGTCACAGAGACACTCTACCCCATTTCCAGTCTCAGAGTCACTGTACCCCAAACCCAGTCATAGAAATACTGTACCCCATTCCCAGTCACAGACATACTGTACCCCATTCCCAGTCACAGAGACACTGTACCCAATTCCCAGTCACAGGTACACTGTATCCCATTCCCAGTCACAGAGGCACTGTACCCTGTTCCCAGTCTCAGAGACACTGTACCCCATTCCCAGTCACAGAGATGCTGTACCGATTTCCCAGTCATTGAGAGACTATACTGCATTCCCAGTCACAGACACACTGTACCCCATTCCCAGTCACAGAGACACTGTACCCCATTCCCAGTCACAGATACAGTGTACCCCATTCCCAGTCACAGGGACACTGTACCCAATTCCCAGTCTCAGAGATACTGTACCCCATTCCCAGTCACAGACATACTGTACCCCATTCCCAGTCACAGAGATACGGTAACCCATTCCCAGTCACAGAGACACTGTACCCAATTCCCAGTCACAGGGTCACTGTATCCCATTCCCAGTCACAGGGACACTGTACCCCATTTCCAGTCACAGGGACACTCTACACAATTCCCAGTCTCCGAGACATTGTACCCTATTCCCAGTCACAGAGATACTGTACCCTGTTCCCAGTCACAGAGACACTATACCCCATTCCCAGTCACAGGGACACTGTGCCCCCATCCCATTTAGAGACACTGTACACTGTTCCCAGTCACAGGGACACTGTACCCATTCCCAGTCACAGGGACACTGTACCCAATATTCAGTCTCAGAGACACTGTACCCCATTCCCAGTCACATGGATACTGTACCCCATTCCCTGTCACAGAGATACTGTACCCCATTCCCAGTCACAAAGACACTGTACCCCAGTCCCAGTCACAGGGACACTGTACCCAATTCCCTGTCACAGGGACACTGTACCCAATTCCCAGTCTCAGAGACACTGTACCCCATTCCCAGTCATAGACATACTGTACCCCATTCCCAGCTACAGACATACTGTACCCCATTCCCAGTCACAGGAACACTGTATTCCATTCCCAGTTACAGATACTGTACACCATTCCCAGTCACAGGGACACTGTACCCCATTCGAGGTCACAGACACTGTACCCCATTCCCTGTCACAGCGACACTGTACCCCAATCCCAGTCACAGAGACACTGTACCCCATTCCCAGTCACAGACACACTGTACCACATTCCCTGTCACAGAGACACTGTACCCCATTCCCAGTCACAAACATACTGTACCCCATTCCCAGCTATAGACATACTGTACCCCACTCCCAGTCAAAGGGACACTGTACCCCATTCCCAGTCACAGAGACACTGTACCCCATTCCCAGTCACAGGGACACTGTACCCCATTCCCAGTCTCAGAGACACTGTACCCCATTCCCAGTCACAGGGACACTGTACCCCATTCCCAGTCACAGAGACACTCTACCCCATTTCCAGTCTCAGAGTCACTGTACCCCATTCCCAGTCATAGACATACTGTACCCCATTCCCAGTCACAGAGATACTGTACCCCATTCCCAGTCAAAGAGACACTGTACCCAATTCCCAGTCACAGGGACACTGTATCCCATTCCCAGTCACAGAGGCACTGTACCCTGTTCCCAGTCTCAGAGACACTGTACCCCATTCCCAGTCACAGAGATGCTGTACCCCATTCCCAGTCACTGAGAGACTATACTGCATTCCCAGTCACAGACACACTGTACCCCATTCCCAGTCACAGAGACACTGTACCCCATTCCCACTCACAGATACAGTGTACCCCATTCCCAGTCACAGGGACACTGTACCCAATTCCCAGTCTCAGAGATACTGTACGCCATTCCCAGTCACAGACATACTGTACACCATTCCCAGTCACAGAGATACGGTAACCCATTCCCAGTCACAGAGACACTGTACCCAATTCCCAGTCACAGGGTCACTGTATCCCATTCCCAGTCACAGGGACACTGTACCCCATTTCCAGTCACAGGAACACTCTACCCAATTCCCAGTCTCAGAGACATTGTACCCTATTCCCAGTCACAGAGATACTGTACCCTGTTCCCAGTCACGGAGACACTATACCCCATTCCCAGTCACAGGGACACTGTGCCCCCATCCCATTTAGAGACACTGTACCCTGTTCCCAGTCACAGGGACACTGTACCCCATTCCCAGTCACAGGGACACTGTACCCAATTCCCAGTCTCAGAGACACTGTACCCCATTCCCAGTCACATGGATACTGTACCCCATTCCCTGTCACAGAGATACTGTACCCCATTCCCAGTCACAAAGACACTGTACCCCAGTCCCAGTCACAGGGACACTGTACCCAATTCCCTGTCACAGGGACACTGTACCCAATTCCCAGTCTCAGAGACACTGTACCCCATTCCCAGTCATAGACATACTGTACCCCATTCCCAGCTACAGACATACTGTACCCCATTCCCAGTCACAGGAACACTGTATTCCATTCCCAGTTACAGATACTGTACACCATTCCCAGTCACAGGGACACTGTACCCCATTCGAGGTCACAGACACTGTACCCCATTCCCTGTCACAGCGACACTGTACCCCAATCCCAATCACAGAGACACTGTACCCCATTCCAAGTCACAGACACACTGTACCCCATTCCCTGTCACAAAGATACTGTACCCCATTCCCAGTCACAAACATACTGTACCCCATTCCCAGCTATAGACATACTGTACCCCACTCCCAGTCAAAGGGACACTGTAGCCCATTCCCAGTCACAGAGACACTGTACCCCATTCCCAGTCACAGGGACACTGTACCAAATTCCCAGTCTCAGAGACACTGTACCCCATTCCCAGTCATAGACATACTGTACCCCATTCCCAGCTACAGACATACTGTACCCCATTCCCAGTCACAGGAACACTGTATTCCATTCCCAGTTACAGATACTGTACCCCATTCCCAGTCACAGGGACACTGTACCCCATTCGAGGTCACAGACACTGTACCCCATTCCCTGTCACAGCGACACTGTACCCCAATCCCAGTCACAGAGACACTGTACCCCATTCCCAGTCACAGGGACACTGTACCCCATTCCCAGTCACAGAGACACTGTACCCCATTCCCAGTCACAGGGACACTGTAAAAATTCCCAGTCTCAGAGACACTGTACCCCATTCCCAGTCACAGAAATACTGTACCCCATTCCCAGTCACAGAGACACTGTAACCCATTCCCAGTCACAGGGACACAGTACCCCATTCTCAGTCACAGGGACACTATATCCCATTCCCAGTCACAGAGACACTGTACCCCATTCCCAGTTTCAGAGACACTGTACCCCATTCACAGTCACAGAGATGCTGTACCCCATTCCCAGTCACTGAGACACTATACTGCATTCGCAGTACACAGACAAACTGTACCCCATTCCCAATCACAGAGACACTGTACCCCATTCCCAGTCACAGAGACACTGTACCCCATTCCCAGTCACAGGGACACTGTACCCCATTCTCAGTCACAGAGACACTGTACCCCATTCCCAGTCATGGACATACTGTACCCCATTCCCAGCTACAGACATACTGTACACCATTCCCAGTCACAGGGACACTGTACCCAATTCCCAGTCTCAGAAACACTGTACCCCATTCCCAGTCACAGAGATACTGTACCCTGTTCCCAGTCACGGAGACACTATACCCCATTCCCAGTCACAGGGACACTGTGCCCCCATCCCATTTAGAGACACTGTACCCTGTTCCCAGTCACAGGGACACTGTACCCCATTCCCAGTCACAGGGACACTGTACCCAATTCCCAGTCTCAGAGACACTGTACCCCATTCCCAGTCACATGGATACTGTACCCCATTCCCTGTCACAGAGATACTGTACCCCATTCCCAGTCACAAAGACACTGTACCCCAGTCCCAGTCACAGGGACACTGTACCCAATTCCCTGTCACAGGGACACTGTACCCAATTCCCAGTCTCAGAGACACTGTACCCCATTCCCAGTCATAGACATACTGTACCCCATTCCCAGCTACAGACATACTGTACCCCATTCCCAGTCACAGGAACACTGTATTCCATTCCCAGTTACAGATACTGTACACCATTCCCAGTCACAGGGACACTGTACCCCATTCGAGGTCACAGACACTGTACCCCATTCCCTGTCACAGCGACACTGTACCCCAATCCCAATCACAGAGACACTGTACCCCATTCCAAGTCACAGACACACTGTACCCCATTCCCTGTCACAGAGATACTGTACCCCATTCCCAGTCACAAACATACTGTACCCCATTCCCAGCTATAGACATACTGTACCCCACTCCCAGTCAAAGGGACACTGTACCCCATTCCCAGTCACAGAGACACTGTACCCCATTCCCAGTCACAGGGACACTGTACCCAATTCCCAGTCTCAGAGACACTGTACCCCATTCCCAGTCACAGGGACACTGTACCCCATTCCCAGTCACAGAGACACTCTACCCCATTTCCAGTCTCAGAGTCACTGTACCCCAAACCCAGTCATAGACATACTGTACCCCATTCCCAGTCACAGACATACTGTACCCCATTCCCAGTCACAGAGACACTGTACCCAATTCCCAGTCACAGGTACACTGTATCCCATTCCCAGTCACAGAGGCACTGTACCCCATTCCCAGTCACAGAGATGCTGTACCGATTTCCCAGTCATTGAGAGACTATACTGCATTCCCAGTCACAGACACACTGTACCCCATTCCCAGTCACAGAGACACTGTACCCCATTCCCAGTCACAGATACAGTGTACCCCATTCCCAGTCACAGGGACACTGTACCCAATTCCCAGTCTCAGAGATACTGTACCCCATTCCCAGTCACAGACATACTGTACACCATTCCCAGTCACAGAGATACGGTAACCCATTCCCAGTCACAGAGACACTGTACCCAATTCCCAGTCACAGGGTCACTGTATCCCATTCCCAGTCACAGGGACACTGTACCCCATTTCCAGTCACAGGGACACTCTACACAATTCCCAGTCTCCGAGACATTGTACCCTATTCCCAGTCACAGAGATACTGTACCCTGTTCCCAGTCACAGAGACACTATACCCCATTCCCAGTCACAGGGACACTGTGCCCCCATCCCATTTAGAGACACTGTACACTGTTCCCAGTCACAGGGACACTGTACCCATTCCCAGTCACAGGGACACTATACCCAATATTCAGTCTCAGAGACACTGTACCCCATTCCCAGTCACATGGATACTGTACCCCATTCCCTGTCACAGAGATACTGTACCCCATTCCCAGTCACAAAGACACTGTACCCCAGTCCCAGTCACAGGGACACTGTACCCAATTCCCTGTCACAGGGACACTGTACCCAATTCCCAGTCTCAGAGACACTGTACCCCATTCCCAGTCATAGACATACTGTACCCCATTCCCAGCTACAGACATACTGTACCCCATTCCCAGTCACAGGAACACTGTATTCCATTCCCAGTTACAGATACTGTACACCATTCCCAGTCACAGGGACACTGTACCCCATTCGAGGTCACAGACACTGTACCCCATTCCCTGTCACAGCGACACTGTACCCCAATCCCAGTCACAGAGACACTGTACCCCATTCCCAGTCACAGACACACTGTACCACATTCCCTGTCACAGAGACACTGTACCCCATTCCCAGTCACAAACATACTGTACCCCATTCCCAGCTATAGACATACTGTACCCCACTCCCAGTCAAAGGGACACTGTACCCCATTCCCAGTCACAGAGACACTGTACCCCATTCCCAGTCACAGGGACACTGTACCCCATTCCCAGTCTCAGAGACACTGTACCCCATTCCCAGTCACAGGGACACTGTACCCCATTCCCAGTCACAGAGACACTCTACCCCATTTCCAGTCTCAGAGTCACTGTACCCCATTCCCAGTCATAGACATACTGTACCCCATTCCCAGTCACAGAGATACTGTACCCCATTCCCAGTCAAAGAGACACTGTACCCAATTCCCAGTCACAGGGACACTGTATCCCATTCCCAGTCACAGAGGCACTGTACCCTGTTCCCAGTCTCAGAGACACTGTACCCCATTCCCAGTCACAGAGATGCTGTACCCCATTCCCAGTCACTGAGAGACTATACTGCATTCCAAGTCACAGACACACTGTACCCCATTCCCAGTCACAGAGACACTGTACCCCATTCCCACTCACAGATACAGTGTACCCCATTCCCAGTCACAGGGACACTGTACCCAATTCCCAGTCTCAGAGATACTGTACCCCATTCCCAGTCACAGACATACTGTACACCATTCCCAGTCACAGAGATACGGTAACCCATTCCCAGTCACAGAGACACTGTACCCAATTCCCAGTCACAGGGTCACTGTATCCCATTCCCAGTCACAGGGACACTGTACCCCATTTCCAGTCACAGGAACACTCTACCCAATTCCCAGTCTCAGAGACATTGTACCCTATTCCCAGTCACAGAGATACTGTACCCTGTTCCCAGTCACGGAGACACTATACCCCATTCCCAGTCACAGGGACACTGTGCCCCCATCCCATTTAGAGACACTGTACCCTGTTCCCAGTCACAGGGACACTGTACCCCATTCCCAGTCACAGGGACACTGTACCCAATTCCCAGTCTCAGAGACACTGTACCCTGTTCCCAGTCACATGGATACTGTACCCCATTCCCTGTCACAGAGATACTGTACCCCATTCCCAGTCACAAAGACACTGTACCCCAGTCCCAGTCACAGGGACACTGTACCCAATTCCCTGTCACAGGGACACTGTACCCAATTCCCAGTCTCAGAGACACTGTACCCCATTCCCAGTCATAGACATACTGTACCCCATTCCCAGCTACAGACATACTGTACCCCATTCCCAGTCACAGGAACACTGTATTCCATTCCCAGTTACAGATACTGTACACCATTCCCAGTCACAGGGACACTGTACCCCATTCGAGGTCACAGACACTGTACCCCATTCCCTGTCACAGCGACACTGTACCCCAATCCCAATCACAGAGACACTGTACCCCATTCCAAGTCACAGACACACTGTACCCCATTCCCTGTCACAAAGATACTGTACCCCATTCCCAGTCACAAACATACTGTACCCCATTCCCAGCTATAGACATACTGTACCCCACTCCCAGTCAAAGGGACACTGTAGCCCATTCCCAGTCACAGAGACACTGTACCCCATTCCCAGTCACAGGGACACTGTACCCAATTCCCAGTCTCAGAGACACTGTACCCCATTCCCAGTCACAGGGACATTGTACCCCATTCCCAGTCACAGAGACACTGTACCCAATTTCCAGTCTCAGAGTCACTGTACCCCATTCCCAGTCATAGACATACTGTACCCCATTCCGAGTCACAGAGATACTGTACCCCATTCCCAGTCAAAGAGACACTGTACCCAATTCCCAGTCACAGGGACACTGTATCCCATTCCCAGTCACAGAGGCACTGTACCCTGTTCCAGTCTCAGAGACACTGTACCCCATTCCCAGTCACAGAGATGCTGTACCCCATTCCCAGTCACTGAGAGACTATACTGCATTCCCCGTCACAGACACACTGTACCCCATTCCCAGTCACAGAGACACTGTACCCCATTCCCACTCACAGATACAGTGTACCCCATTCCCAGTCACAGGGACACTGTACCCAATTCCCAGTCTCAGAGATACTGTACCCCATTCCCAGTCACAGACATACTGTACCCCATTCCCAGTCACAGAGATAACGTAACCCATTCCCAGTCACAGAGACACTGTACCCAATTCCCAGTCACAGGGTCACTGTATCCCATTCCCAGTCACAGGGACACTGTACCCCATTTCCAGTCACAGGGACACTCTACCCAATTCCCAGTCTCAGAGACATTGTACCCTATTCCCAGTCACAGAGATACTGTACCCTGTTCCCAGTCACAGAGACACTATACCCCATTCCCAGTCACAGGGACACTGTGCCCCCATCCCATTGAGAGACACTGTACCCTGTTCCCAGTCAAAGGGACACTGTACCCCATTCCCAGTCACAGGGACACTGTACCCCATTCCCAGTCACAGAGACACTGTACCCCATTTCCAGTCTCAGAGTTACTGTACCCCATTCCCAGTCATAGACATACTGTACCCCATTCCCAGTCACAGAGATACTGTACCCCATTCCCAGTCAAAGAGACACTGTACCCAATTCCCAGTCACAGGTACACTGTATCCCATTCCCAGTCACAGAGGCACTGTACCCTGTTCGCAGTCTCAGAGACACTGTACCCCATTCCCAGTCACAGAGATGCTGTACCCCATTCCCAGTCACTGAGAGAATATACTGCATTCCCAGTCACAGACACACTGTACCCCATTCCCAGTCACAGAGACACTGTACCCCATTCCCAGTCACAGATACAGTGTACCCCATTCCCAGTCACAGGGACACTGTACCCAATTCCCAGTCTCAGAGATACTGTACCCCATTCCAAGTCACAGACATACTGTACCCCATTCCCAGTCACAGAGATACGGTAACCCATTCCCAGTCACAGAGACACAGTACCCAATTCCCAGTCACAGGGTCACTGTATCCCATTCCCAGTCACAGGGACACTGTACCCCATTTCCAGTCACAGGGACACTCTACCCAATTCCCAGTCTCAGAGACATTGTACCCTATTCCCAGTCACAGAGATACTGTACCCTGTTCCCAGTCACAGAGACACTATACCCCATTCCCAGTCACAGGGACACTGTGCCCCCATCCCATTTAGAGACACTGTACCCTGTTCCCAGTCACAGGGACACTGTACCCCATTCCCAGTCACAGGGACACTGTACCCAATTCCCAGTCTCAGAGACACTGTACCCCATTCCCAGTCACATGGATACTGTACCCCATTCCCTGTCACAGAGATACTGTTCCCCATTCCCAGTCACAAAGACACTGTACCCCAGTCCCAGTCACAGGGACACTGTACCCAATTCCCTGTCACAGGGTCACTGTACCCAATTCCCAGTCTCAGAGACACTGTACCCCATTCCCAGTCATAGACATACTGTACCCCATTCCCAGCTACAGACATACTGTACCCCATTCCCAGTCACAGGAACACTGTATTCCATTCCCAGTTACAGATACTGTACCCCATTCCCAGTCACAGGGACACTGTACCCCATTCGAGGTCACAGACACTGTACCCCATTCTCTGTCACAGCGACACTGTACCCCAATCCCAGTCACAGAGACACTGTACCCCATTCCCAGTCACAGGGACGCTGTACCTCATTCCCAGTCACAGAGACACTGTACCCCATTCCCAGTCACAGGGACACTGTAAAAATTCCCAGTCTCAGAGACACTGTGCCCCATTCCCAGTCACAGAAATACTGTACCCCATTCCCAGTCACAGAGACACTGTACCCCATTCCCAGTCACAGGGACACAGTACCCCATTCTCAGTCACAGAGACACTGTACTCCATTCCCAGTCACAGGGACACTGTACCCCATTCCCAGTCACAGAGACACTGTACCCCATTTCCAGTAACAGGGACACTCTACCCAATTCCCAGTCTCAGAGACATTGTACCCTATTCCCAGTCACAGAGATACTGTACACTGTTCCCAGTCACAGAGACACTATACCCCATTCCCAATCACAGAGATACTGTACCCCATTCCCAGTCACAGAGACACTGTACCCAATTCCCAGTCACAGGGACACTGTACCCCATTCCCAGTCACAGGGACACTGTACCCCATTCCCAGTCACAGGGACACTGTAAAAATTCCCAGTCTCAGAGACACTGTACCCCATTCCCAGTCACAGAAATACTGTACCCCATTCCCAGTCACAGAGACACTGTACCCCTTTCCCAGTCACAGGGACACAGTACCCCATTCTCAGTCACAGGGACACTATATCCCATTCCCAGTCACAGAGACACTGTACCCTGTTCCCAGTCTCAGAGACACTGTACCCCATTCACAGTCACAGAGATGCTGTACCCCATTCCCAGTCACTGAGACACTATACTGCATTCGCAGTACACAGACAAACTGTACCCCATTCCCAATCACAGAGACACTGTACCCCATTCCCAGTCACAGAGACACTGTACCCCATTCCCAGTCACAGGGACACTGTACCCCATTCTCAGTCACAGAGACACTGTACCCCATTCCCAGTCATGGACATACTGCACCCCATTCCCAGCTACAGACATACTGTACACCATTCCCAGTCACAGGGACACTGTACCCAATTCCCAGTCTCAGAAACACTGTACCCCATTCCCAGTCACAGAGATACTGTACCCAATTCCCAGTCACTGAGACACTATACTGCATTCCCAGTCACAGACACACTGTACCCCATTCCCTGTCACAGAGACACTGTACCCCATTCCCAGTCACAAACATACTGTACCCTATTCCCAGCTATAGACATACTGTACCCCACTCCCAGTCAAAGGGACACTGTACCCCATTCCCAGTCAAAGAGACACTGTACCCCAATCCCAGTCACAGGGACACTGTACCCCATTCCCAGTCACAGAGACACTGTACCCCATTTCCAGTCTCAGAGTCACTGTACCCCATTCCCAGTCATAGACATACTGTACCCCATTCCCAGTCACAGAGATACAGTACCCCATTCCCAGTCACAGAGACACTGTACCCAATTCCCAGTCACAGGTACACTGTATCCCATTCCCAATCACAGAGGCACTGTACACTGTTCCCAGTCTCAGAGACACTGTACCCCATTCCCAGTCACAGAGACACTGTACCCCATTTCCAGTCTCAGAGACACTGTACCCCATTCCAAGTCACAGACACACTGTACCCCATTCCCTGTCACAGAGATACTGTACCCCATTCCCAGTCACAAACATACTGTACCCCATTCCCAGCTATAGACATACTGTACCCCACTCCCAGTCAAAGGGACACTGTAGCCCATTCCCAGTCACAGAGACACTGTACCCCATTCCCAGTCACAGGGACACTGTACCCAATTCCCAGTCTCAGAGACACTGTACCCCATTCCCAGTCACAGGGACACTGTACCCCATTCCCAGTCACAGAGACACTCTACCCCATTTCCAGTCTCAGAGTCACTGTACCCCAAACCCAGTCATAGAAATACTGTACCCCATTCCCAGTCACAGACATACTGTACCCCATTCCCAGTCACAGAGACACTGTACCCAATTCCCAGTCACAGGTACACTGTATCCCATTCCCAGTCACAGAGGCACTGTACCCTGTTCCCAGTCTCAGAGACACTGTACCCCATTCCCAGTCACAGAGATGCTGTACCGATTTCCCAGTCATTGAGAGACTATACTGCATTCCCAGTCACAGACACACTGTACCCCATTCCCAGTCACAGAGACACTGTACCCCATTCCCAGTCACAGATACAGTGTACCCCATTCCCTGTCACAGGGACACTGTACCCAATTCCCAGTCTCAGAGATACTGTACCCCATTCCCAGTCACAGACATACTGTACCCCATTCCCAGTCACAGAGATACGGTAACCCATTCCCAGTCACAGAGACACTGTACCCAATTCCCAGTCACAGGGTCACTGTATCCCATTCCCAGTCACAGGGACACTGTACCCCATTTCCAGTCACAGGGACACTCTACACAATTCCCAGTCTCCGAGACATTGTACCCTATTCCCAGTCACAGAGATACTGTACCCTGTTCCCAGTCACAGAGACACTATACCCCATTCCCAGTCACAGGGACACTGTGCCCCCATCCCATTTAGAGACACTGTACACTGTTCCCAGTCACAGGGACACTGTACCCATTCCCAGTCACAGGGACACTGTACCCAATATTCAGTCTCAGAGACACTGTACCCCATTCCCAGTCACATGGATACTGTACCCCATTCCCTGTCACAGAGATACTGTACCCCATTCCCAGTCACAAAGACACTGTACCCCAGTCCCAGTCACAGGGACACTGTACCCAATTCCCTGTCACAGGGACACTGTACCCAATTCCCAGTCTCAGAGACACTGTACCCCATTCCCAGTCATAGACATACTGTACCCCATTCCCAGCTACAGACATACTGTACCCCATTCCCAGTCACAGGAACACTGTATTCCATTCCCAGTTACAGATACTGTACACCATTCCCAGTCACAGGGACACTGTACCCCATTCGAGGTCACAGACACTGTACCCCATTCCCTGTCACAGCGACACTGTACCCCAATCCCAGTCACAGAGACACTGTACCCCATTCCCAGTCACAGACACACTGTACCACATTCCCTGTCACAGAGACACTGTACCCCATTCCCAGTCACAAACATACTGTACCCCATTCCCAGCTATAGACATACTGTACCCCACTCCCAGTCAAAGGGACACTGTAAACCATTCCCAGTCACAGAGACACTGTACCCCATTCCCAGTCACAGGGACACTGTACCCCATTCCCAGTCTCAGAGACACTGTACCCCATTCCCAGTCACAGGGACACTGTACCCCATTCCCAGTCACAGAGACACTCTACCCCATTTCCAGTCTCAGAGTCACTGTACCCCATTCCCAGTCATAGACATACTGTACCCCATTCCCAGTCACAGAGATACTGTACCCCATTCCCAGTCAAAGAGACACTGTACCCAATTCCCAGTCACAGGGACACTGTATCCCATTCCCAGTCACAGAGGCACTGTACCCTGTTCCCAGTCTCAGAGACACTGTACCCCATTCCCAGTCACAGAGATGCTGTACCCCATTCCCAGTCACTGAGAGACTATACTGCATTCCCAGTCACAGACACACTGTACCCCATTCCCAGTCACAGAGACACTGTACCCCATTCCCACTCACAGATACAGTGTACCCCATTCCCAGTCACAGGGACACTGTACCCAATTCCCAGTCTCAGAGATACTGTACCCCATTCCCAGTCACAGACATACTGTACACCATTCCCAGTCACAGAGATACGGTAACCCATTCCCAGTCACAGAGACACTGTACCCAATTCCCAGTCACAGGGTCACTGTATCCCATTCCCAGTCACAGGGACACTGTACCCCATTTCCAGTCACAGGAACACTCTACCCAATTCCCAGTCTCAGAGACATTGTACCCTATTCCCAGTCACAGAGATACTGTACCCTGTTCCCAGTCACGGAGACACTATACCCCATTCCCAGTCACAGGGACACTGTGCCCCCATCCCATTTAGAGACACTGTACCCTGTTCCCAGTCACAGGGACACTGTACCCCATTCCCAGTCACAGGGACACTGTACCCAATTCCCAGTCTCAGAGACACTGTACCCCATTCCCAGTCACATGGATACTGTACCCCATTCCCTGTCACAGAGATACTGTACCCCATTCCCAGTCACAAAGACACTGTACCCCAGTCCCAGTCACAGGGACACTGTACCCAATTCCCTGTCACAGGGACACTGTACCCAATTCCCAGTCTCAGAGACACTGTACCCCATTCCCAGTCATAGACATACTGTACCCCATTCCCAGCTACAGACATACTGTACCCCATTCCCAGTCACAGGAACACTGTATTCCATTCCCAGTTACAGATACTGTACACCATTCCCAGTCACAGGGACACTGTACCCCATTCGAGGTCACAGACACTGTACCCCATTCCCTGTCACAGCGACACTGTACCCCAATCCCAATCACAGAGACACTGTACCCCATTCCAAGTCACAGACACACTGTACCCCATTCCCTGTCACAAAGATACTGTACCCCATTCCCAGTCACAAACATACTGTACCCCATTCCCAGCTATAGACATACTGTACCCCACTCCCAGTCAAAGGGACACTGTAGCCCATTCCCAGTCACAGAGACACTGTACCCCATTCCCAGTCACAGGGACACTGTACCAAATTCCCAGTCTCAGAGACACTGTACCCCATTCCCAGTCATAGACATACTGTACCCCATTCCCAGCTACAGACATACTGTACCCCATTCCCAGTCACAGGAACACTGTATTCCATTCCCAGTTACAGATACTGTACCCCATTCCCAGTCACAGGGACACTGTACCCCATTCGAGGTCACAGACACTGTACCCCATTCCCTGTCACAGCGACACTGTACCCCAATCCCAGTCACAGAGACACTGTACCCCATTCCCAGTCACAGGGACACTGTACCCCATTCCCAGTCACAGAGACACTGTACCCCATTCCCAGTCACAGGGACACTGTAAAAATTCCCAGTCTCAGAGACACTGTACCCCATTCCCAGTCACAGAAATACTGTACCCCATTCCCAGTCACAGAGACACTGTAACCCATTCCCAGTCACAGGGACACAGTACCCCATTCTCAGTCACAGGGACACTATATCCCATTCCCAGTCACAGAGACACTGTACCCCATTCCCAGTTTCAGAGACACTGTACCCCATTCACAGTCACAGAGATGCTGTACCCCATTCCCAGTCACTGAGACACTATACTGCATTCGCAGTACACAGACAAACTGTACCCCATTCCCAATCACAGAGACACTGTACCCCATTCCCAGTCACAGAGACACTGTACCCCATTCCCAGTCCCAGGGACACTGTACCCCATTCTCAGTCACAGAGACACTGTACCCCATTCCCAGTCATGGACATACTGTACCCCATTCCCAGCTACAGACATACTGTACACCATTCCCAGTCACAGGGACACTGTACCCAATTCCCAGTCTCAGAAACACTGTACCCCATTCCCAGTCACAGAGATACTGTACCCCATTCCCAGTCACTGAGACACTATACTGCATTCCCAGTCACAGACACACTGTACCCCATTCCCTGTCACAGAGACACTGTACACCATTCCCAGTCACAAACATACGGTACCCCATTCCCAGCTATAGACATACTGTACCCCACTCCCAGTCAAAGGGACACTGTACCCCATTCCCAGTCACAGAGACACTGTACCCCATTCCCAGTCACAGGGACACTGTACCCAATTCCCAGTCTCAGAGACACTGTACCCCATTCCCAGTCACAGGGACACTGTACCCCATTCCCAGTCACAGAGACACTCTACCCCATTTCCAGTCTCAGAGTCACTGTACCCCAAACCCAGTCATAGACATACTGTACCCCATTCCCAGTCACAGACATACTGTACCCCATTCCCAGTCACAGAGACACTGTACCCAATTCCCAGTCACAGGTACACTGTATCCCATTCCCAGTCACAGAGGCACTGTACCCTGTTCCCAGTCTCAGAGACACTGTACCCCATTCCCAGTCACAGAGATGCTGTACCGATTTCCCAGTCACTGAGAGACTATACTGCATTCCCAGTCACAGACACACTGTACCCCATTCCCAGTCACAGAGACACTGTACCCCATTCCCAGTCACAGATACAGTGTACCCCATTCCCAGTCACAGGGACACTGTACCCAATTCCCAGTCTCAGAGATACTGTACCCCATTCCCAGTCACAGACATACTGTACCCCATTCCCAGTCACAGAGATACGGTAACCCATTCCCAGTCACAGAGACACTGTACCCAATTCCCAGTCACAGGGTCACTGTATCCCATTCCCAGTCACAGGGACACTGTACCCCATTTCCAGTCACAGGGACACTCTACACAATTCCCAGTCTCCGAGACATTGTACCCTATTCCCAGTCACAGAGATACTGTACCCTGTTCCCAGTCACAGAGACACTATACCCCATTCCCAGTCACAGGGACACTGTGCCCCCATCCCATTTAGGGACACTGTACACTGTTCCCAGTCACAGGGACACTGTACCCATTCCCAGTCACAGGGACACTGTACCCAATATTCAGTCTCAGAGACACTGTACCCCATTCCCAGTCACATGGATACTGTACCCCATTCCCTGTCACAGAGATACTGTACCCCATTCCCAGTCACAAAGACACTGTACCCCAGTCCCAGTCACAGGGACACTGTACCCAATTCCCTGTCACAGGGACACTGTACCCAATTCCCAGTCTCAGAGACACTGTACCCCATTCCCAGTCATAGACATACTGTACCCCATTCCCAGCTACAGACATACTGTACCCCATTCCCAGTCACAGGAACACTGTATTCCATTCCCAGTTACAGATACTGTACACCACTCCCAGTCACAGGGACACTGTACCCCATTCGAGGTCACAGACACTGTACCCCATTCCCTGTCACAGCGACACTGTACCCCAATCCCAGTCACAGAGACACTGTACCCCATTCCCAGTCACAGACACACTGTACCCCATTCCCTGTCACAGAGACACTGTACCCCATTCCCAGTCACAAACATACTGTACCCCATTCCCAGCTATAGACATACTGTACCCCACTCCCAGTCAAAGGGACACTGTACCCCATTCCCAGTCACAGAGACACTGTACCCCATTCCCAGTCACAGGGACACTGTACCCCATTCCCAGTCTCAGAGACACTGTACCCCATTCCCAGTCACAGGGACACTGTACCCCATTCCCAGTCACAGAGACACTCTACCCCATTTCCAGTCTCAGAGTCACTGTACCCCATTCCCAGTCATAGACATACTGTACCCCATTCCCAGTCACAGAGATACTGTACCCCATTCCCAGTCAAAGAGACACTGTACCCAATTCCCAGTCACAGGGACACTGTATCCCATTCCCAGTCACAGAGGCACTGTACCCTGGTCCCAGTCTCAGAGACACTGTACCCCATTCCCAGTCACAGAGATGCTGTACCCCATTCCCAGTCACTGAGAGACTATACTGCATTCCCAGTCACAGACACACTGTACCCCATTCCCAGTCACAGAGACACTGTACCCCATTCCCACTCACAGATACAGTGTACCCCATTCCCAGTCACAGGGACACTGTACCCAATTCCCAGTCTCAGAGATACTGTACCCCATTCCCAGTCACAGACATACTGTACACCATTCCCAGTCACAGAGATACGGTAACCCATTCCCAGTCACAGAGACACTGTACCCAATTCCCAGTCACAGGGTCACTGTATCCCATTCCCAGTCACAGGGACACTGTACCCCATTTCCAGTCACCGGGACACTCTACACAATTCCCAGTCTCAGAGACATTGTACCCTATTCCCAGTCACAGAGATACTGTACCCTGTTCCCAGTCACGGAGACACTATACCCCATTCCCAGTCACAGGGACACTGTGCCCCCATCCCATTTAGAGACACTGTACCCTGTTCCCAGTCACAGGGACACTGTACCCCATTCCCAGTCACAGGGACACTGTACCCAATTCCCAGTCTCAGAGACACTGTACCCCATTCCCAGTCACATGGATACTGTACCCCATTCCCTGTCACAGAGATACTGTACCCCATTCCCAGTCACAAAGACACTGTACCCCAGTCTCAGTCACAGGGACACTGTACCCAATTCCCTGTCACAGGGACACTGTACCCAATTCCCAGTCTCAGAGACACTGTACCCCATTCCCAGTCATAGACATACTGTACCCCATTCCCAGCTACAGACATACTGTACCCCATTCCCAGTCACAGGAACACTGTATTCCATTCCCAGTTACAGATACTGTACACCATTCCCAGTCACAGGGACACTGTACCCCATTCGAGGTCACAGACACTGTACCCCATTCCCTGTCACAGCGACACTGTACCCCAATCCCAATCACAGAGACACTGTACCCCATTCCAAGTCACAGACACACTGTACCCCATTCCCTGTCACAGAGATACTGTACCCCATTCCCAGTCACAAACATACTGTACCCCATTCCCAGCTATAGACATACTGTACCCCACTCCCAGTCAAAGGGACACTGTACCCCATTCCCAGTCACAGAGACACTGTACCCCATTCCCAGTCACAGGGACACTGTACCCAATTCCCAGTCTCAGAGACACTGTACCCCATTCCCAGTCACAGGGACACTGTACCCCATTCCCAGTCACAGAGACACTCTACCCCATTTCCAGTCTCAGAGTCACTGTACCGCAAACCCAGTCATAGACATACTGTACCCCATTCCCAGTCACAGACATACTGTACCCCATTCCCAGTCACAGAGACACTGTACCCAATTCCCAGTCACAGGTACACTGTATCCCATTCCCAGTCACAGAGGCACTGTACCCTGTTCCCAGTCTCAGAGACACTGTACCCCATTCCCAGTCACAGAGATGCTGTACCGATTTCCCAGTCATTGAGAGACTATACTGCATTCCCAGTCACAGACACACTGTACCCCATTCCCAGTCACAGAGACACTGTACCCCATTCCCAGTCACAGATACAGTGTACCCCATTCCCAGTCACAGGGACACTGTACCCAATTCCCAGTCTCAGAGATACTGTACCCCATTCCCAGTCACAGACATACTGTACCCCATTCCCAGTCACAGAGATACGGTAACCCATTCCCAGTCACAGAGACACTGTACCCAATTCCCAGTCACAGGGTCACTGTATCCCATTCCCAGTCACAGGGACACTGTACCCCATTTCCAGTCACAGGGACACTCTACACAATTCCCAGTCTCCGAGACATTGTACCCTATTCCCAGTCACAGAGATACTGTACCCTGTTCCCAGTCACAGAGACACTATACCCCATACCCAGTCACAGGGACACTGTGCCCCCATCCCATTTAGAGACACTGTACACTGTTCCCAGTCACAGGGACACTGTACCCATTCCCAGTCACAGGGACACTGTACCCAATATTCAGTCTCAGAGACACTGTACCCCATTCCCAGTCACATGGATACTGTACCCCATTCCCTGTCACAGAGATACTGTACCCCATTCCCAGTCACAAAGACACTGTACCCCAGTCCCAGTCACAGGGACACTGTACCCAATTCCCTGTCACAGGGACACTGTACCCAATTCCCAGTCTCAGAGACACTGTACCCCATTCCCAGTCATAGACATACTGTACCCCATTCCCAGCTACAGACATACTGTACCCCATTCCCAGTCACAGGAACACTGTATTCCATTCCCAGTTACAGATACTGTACACCATTCCCAGTCACAGGGACACTGTACCCCATTCGAGGTCACAGACACTGTACCCCATTCCCTGTCACAGCGACACTGTACCCCAATCCCAGTCACAGAGACACTGTACCCCATTCCCAGTCACAGACACACTGTACCACATTCCCTGTCACAGAGACACTGTACCCCATTCCCAGTCACAAACATACTGTACCCCATTCCCAGCTATAGACATACTGTACCCCACTCCCAGTCAAAGGGACACTGTACCCCATTCCCAGTCACAGAGACACTGTACCCCATTCCCAGTCACAGGGACACTGTACCCCATTCCCAGTCTCAGAGACACTGTACCCCATTCCCACTCACAGGGACACTGTACCCCATTCCCAGTCACAGAGACACTCTACCCCATTTCCAGTCTCAGAGTCACTGTACCCCATTCCCAGTCATAGACATACTGTACCCCATTCCCAGTCACAGAGATACTGTACCCCATTCCCAGTCAAAGAGACACTGTACCCAATTCCCAGTCACAGGGACACTGTATCCCATTCCCAGTCACAGAGGCACTGTACCCTGTTCCCAGTCTCAGAGACACTGTACCCCATTCCCAGTCACAGAGATGCTGTACCCCATTCCCAGTCACTGAGAGACTATACTGCATTCCCAGTCACAGACACACTGTACCCCATTCCCAGTCACAGAGACACTGTACCCCATTCCCACTCACAGATACAGTGTACCCCATTCCCAGTCACAGGGACACTGTACCCAATTCCCAGTCTCAGAGATACTGTACCCCATTCCCAGTCACAGACATACTGTACACCATTCCCAGTCACAGAGATACGGTAACCCATTCCCAGTCACAGAGACACTGTACCCAATTCCCAGTCACAGGGTCACTGTATCCCATTCCCAGTCACAGGGACACTGTACCCCATTTCCAGTCACAGGAACACTCTACCCAATTCCCAGTCTCAGAGACATTGTACCCTATTCCCAGTCACAGAGATACTGTACCCTGTTCCCAGTCACGGAGACACTATACCCCATTCCCAGTCACAGGGACACTGTGCCCCCATCCCATTTAGAGACACTGTACCCTGTTCCCAGTCACAGGGACACTGTACCCCATTCCCAGTCACAGGGACACTGTACCCAATTCCCAGTCTCAGAGACACTGTACCCTGTTCCCAGTCACATGGATACTGTACCCCATTCCCTGTCACAGAGATACTGTACCCCATTCCCAGTCACAAAGACACTGTACCCCAGTCCCAGTCACAGGGACACTGTACCCAATTCCCTGTCACAGGGACACTGTACCCAATTCCCAGTCTCAGAGACACTGTACCCCATTCCCAGTCATAGACATACTGTACCCCATTCCCAGCTACAGACATACTGTACCCCATTCCCAGTCACAGGAACACTGTATTCCATTCCCAGTTACAGATACTGTACACCATTCCCAGTCACAGCGACACTGTACCCCATTCGAGGTCACAGACACTGTACCCCATTCCCTGTCACAGCGACACTGTACCCCAATCCCAATCACAGAGACACTGTACCCCATTCCAAGTCACAGACACACTGTACCCCATTCCCTGTCACAAAGATACTGTACCCCATTCCCAGTCACAAACATACTGTACCCCATTCCCAGCTATAGACATACTGTACCCCACTCCCAGTCAAAGGGACACTGTAGCCCATTCCCAGTCACAGAGACACTGTACCCCATTCCCAGTCACAGGGACACTGTACCCAATTCCCAGTCTCAGAGACACTGTACCCCATTCCCAGTCACAGGGACACTGTACCCCATTCCCAGTCACAGAGACTCTGTACCCAATTTCCAGTCTCAGAGTCACTGTACCCCATTCCCAGTCATAGACATACTGTACCCCATTCCGAGTCACAGAGATACTGTACCCCATTCCCAGTCAAAGAGACACTGTACCCAATTCCCAGTCACAGGGACACTGTATCCCATTCCCAGTCACAGAGGCACTGTACCCTGTTCCAGTCTCAGAGACACTGTACCCCATTCCCAGTCACAGAGATGCTGTACCCCATTCCCAGTCACTGAGAGACTATACTGCATTCCCCGTCACAGACACACTGTACCCCATTCCCAGTCACAGAGACACTGTACCCCATTCCCACTCACAGATACAGTGTACCCCATTCCCAGTCACAGGGACACTGTACCCAATTCCCAGTCTCAGAGATACTGTACCCCATTCCCAGTCACAGACATACTGTACCCCATTCCCAGTCACAGAGATAACGTAACCCATTCCCAGTCACAGAGACACTGTACCCAATTCCCAGTCACAGGGTCACTGTATCCCATTCCCAGTCACAGGGACACTGTACCCCATTTCCAGTCACAGGGACACTCTACCCAATTCCCAGTCTCAGAGACATTGTACCCTATTCCCAGTCACAGAGATACTGTACCCTGTTCCCAGTCACAGAGACACTATACCCCATTCCCAGTCACAGGGACACTGTGCCCCCATCCCATTTAGAGACACTGTACCCTGTTCCCAGTCACAGGGACACTGTACCCCATTCCCAGTCACAGGGACACTGTACCCCATTCCCAGTCACAGAGACACTGTACCCCATTTCCAGTCTCAGAGTTACTGTACCCCATTCCCAGTCATAGACATACTGTACCCCATTCCCAGTCACAGAGATACTGTACCCCATTCCCAGTCAAAGAGACACTGTACCCAATTCCCAGTCACAGGGACACTGTATCCCATTCCCAGTCACAGAGGCACTGTACCCTGTTCCCAGTCTCAGAGACACTGTACCCCATTCCCAGTCACAGAGATGCTGTACCCCATTCCCAGTCACTGAGAGAATATACTGCATTCCCAGTCACAGACACACTGTACCCCATTCCCAGTCACAGAGACACTGTACCCCATTCCCAGTCACCGATACAGTGTACCCCATTCCCAGTCACAGGGACACTGTACCCAATTCCCAGTCTCAGAGATACTGTACCCCATTCCAAGTCACAGACATACTGTACCCCATTCCCAGTCACAGAGATACGGTAACCCATTCCCAGTCACAGAGACACAGTACCCAATTCCCAGTCACAGGGTCACTGTATCCCATTCCCAGTCACAGGGACACTGTACCCCATTTCCAGTCACAGGGACACTCTACCCAATTCCCAGTCTCAGAGACATTGTACCCTATTCCCAGTCACAGAGATACTGTACCCTGTTCCCAGTCACAGAGACACTATACCCCATTCCCAGTCACAGGGACACTGTGCCCCCATCCCATTTAGAGACACTGTACCCTGTTCCCAGTCACAGGGACACTGTACCCCATTCCCAGTCACAGGGACACTGTACCCAATTCCCAGTCTCAGAGACACTGTACCCCATTCCCAGTCACATGGATACTGTACCCCATTCCCTGTCACAGAGATACTGTTCCCCATTCCCAGTCACAAAGACACTGTACCCCAGTCCCAGTCACAGGGACACTGTACCCAATTCCCTGTCACAGGGTCACTGTACCCAATTCCCAGTCTCAGAGACACTGTACCCCATTCCCAGTCATAGACATACTGTACCCCATTCCCAGCTACAGACATACTGTACCCCATTCCCAGTCACAGGAACACTGTATTCCATTCCCAGTTACAGATACTGTACCCCATTCCCAGTCACAGGGCCACTGTACCCCATTCGAGGTCACAGACACTGTACCCCATTCTCTGTCACAGCGACACTGTACCCCAATCCCAGTCACAGAGACACTGTACCCCATTCCCAGTCACAGGGACGCTGTACCTCATTCCCAGTCACAGAGACACTGTACCCCATTCCCAGTCACAGGGACACTGTAAAAATTCCCAGTCTCAGAGACACTGTGCCCCATTCCCAGTCACAGAAATACTGTACCCCATTCCCAGTCACAGAGACACTGTACCCCATTCCCAGTCACAGGGACACAGTACCCCATTCTCAGTCACAGAGACACTGTACTCCATTCCCAGTCACAGGGACACTGTACCCCATTCCCAGTCACAGAGACACTGTACCCCATTTCCAGTAACAGGGACACTCTACCCAATTCCCAGTCTCAGAGACATTGTACCCTATTCCCAGTCACAGAGATACTGTACACTGTTCCCAGTCACAGAGACACTATACCCCATTCCCAATCACAGAGATACTGTACCCCATTCCCAGTCACAGAGACACTGTACCCAATTCCCAGTCACAGGGACACTGTACCCCATTCCCAGTCACAGGGACACTGTACCCCATTCCCAGTCACAGGGACACTGTAAAAATTCCCAGTCTCAGAGACACTGTACCCCATTCCCAGTCACAGAAATACTGTACCCCATTCCCAGTCACAGAGACACTGTACCCCTTTCCCAGTCACAGGGACACAGTACCCCATTCTCAGTCACAGGGACACTATATCCCATTCCCAGTCACAGAGACACTGTACCCTGTTCCCAGTATCAGAGACACTGTACCCCATTCACAGTCACAGAGATGCTGTACCCCATTCCCAGTCACTGAGACACTATACTGCATTCGCAGTACACAGACAAACTGTACCCCATTCCCAATCACAGAGACACTGTACCCCATTCCCAGTCACAGAGACACTGTACCCCATTCCCAGTCACAGGGACACTGTACCCCATTCTCAGTCACAGAGACACTGTACCCCATTCCCAGTCATGGACATACTGTACCCCATTCCCAGCTACAGACATACTGTACACCATTCCCAGTCACAGGGACACTGTACCCAATTCCCAGTCTCAGAAACACTGTACCCCATTCCCAGTCACAGAGATACTGTACCCCATTCCCAGTCACTGAGACACTATACTGCATTCCCAGTCACAGACACACTGTACCCCATTCCCTGTCACAGAGACACTGTACCCCATTCCCAGTCACAAACATACTGTACCCCATTCCCAGCTATAGACATACTGTACCCCACTCCCAGTCAAAGGGACACTGTACCCCATTCCCAGTCAAAGAGACACTGTACTCCATTCCCAGTCACAGGGACACTGTACCCCATTCCCAGTCACAGAGACACTGTACCCCATTTCCAGTCTCAGAGTCACTGTACCCCATTCCCAGTCATAGACATACTGTACCCCATTCCCAGTCACAGAGATACAGTACCCCATTCCCAGTCACAGAGACACTGTACCCAATTCCCAGTCACAGGTACACTGTATCCCATTCCCAATCACAGAGGCACTGTACACTGTTCCCAGTCTCAGAGACACTGTACCCCATTCCCAGTCACAGAGACACTGTACCCCATTTCCAGTCTCAGAGACACTGTACCCCATTCCCAGTCAAAGACATACTGTACCCCATTCCCAGTCACAGAGATACTGTACCCCATTCCCGTTCACAGAGACACTGTACCCAATTCCCAGTCTCAGGGACAATGTATCCCATTCCCAGTCACAGAGACACTGTACCCTGTTCCCAGTCTCAGAGACACAGTACCCTATTCCCTGTCACAGACATACTGTACCCCATTCCCAGTCACAGAGATACTGTACCCCATTCCCAGTCACAGAGACACTGTACCCAATTCCCAGTCACAGGGACACTATATCCCATTCCCAGTCACAGAGACACTGTACCCTGTTCCCAGTCTCAGAGACACTGTACCCCATTCACAGTCACAGAGATGCTGTACCCCATTCCCAGTCACTGAGACACTATACTGCATTCGCAGTACACAGACAAACTGTATCCCATTCCCCATCACAGGGACACTGTACCCCATTCCCAGTCACAGAGACACTGTACCCCATTCCCAGTCACAGGGACACTGTACCCCATTCTCAGTCACAGAGACACTGTACCCCATTCCCAGTCATGGACATACTGTACCCCATTCCCAGCTACAGACATACTGTACACCATTCCCAGTCACAGGGACACTGTACCCAATTCCCAGTCTCAGAAACACTCTACCCCATTCCCAGTCACAGAGATACTGTACCCCATTCCCAGTCACTGAGACACTATACTGCATTCCCAGTCACAGACACACTGTACTCCATTCCCTGTCACAGAGGCACTGTACCCCATTCCCAGTCACAAACATACTGTACCCCATTCCCAGCTATAGAAATACTGTACCCCATTCCCAGTTAAAGGGACACTGTACCCCATTCCCAGTCACAGAGACAGTGTACCCCATTCCCAGTCACAGGGACACTGTACCCAATTCCCAGTATCAGAGACACTGTACCCCATTCCCAGTCACAGGGACACTGTACCCCATTCCTAGTCACAGAGACACTGTACCCCATTTCCAGTCACAGGGACACTCTACCCAATTCCAAGTCTCAGAGACATTGTACCCTATTCCCAGTCACGGAGATACTGTATCCCATTCCCAGTCACAGAGACACTGTACCCAATTCCCAGTCACAGGGACACTGTACCCCATTCCCAGTCACAGAGACACTATACTCCATTCCCTGTCACAGGGACACTGTACCCCATTCCCAGTCACAGAGACACTATACCCCATTCCCAGTCACAGGGACACTGTGCCCCCATCCCATTAAGAGACACTGCACCCTTTTCCCAGTCACAGGGACACTGTACCCCATTCCCAGTCACAGGGACACTGCACCCAATTCCCAGTCACAGAGACACTGTACTCAATTCCCAGTCACAGAGCCACAGTACCCCATTCCCAGTCACAGGGACACTGTACCCCATTCCCAGTCACAGGAACACTGTATCCAATTCCCAGTCACATGGACACTGTACCCAATTCCCAGTCTCAGAGACACTGTACCCCATTTCCAGTCACAGGGACACTCTACCCAATTCCCAGTCTCAGAGACATTGTACCCTATTCCCAGTCACAGAGATACTGTACCCTGTTCCCAGTCACAGAAACACTATACCACATTCCCAGTCACAGGGACACTGTGCCCCCATCCCATTTAGAGACACTGTACCCTGTTCCCAGTCGCAGGGACACTGTAACCCATTCCCAGTCACAGGGACACTGTACCCAATTCCCAGTCTCAGAGACACTGTACCCCATTCCCAGTCACAGAGATACTGTACCCCATTCCCTGTCACAGAGATACTGTACCCCATTCCCAGTCACAAGGACACTGTACCCCAGTCCCAGTCACAGAGACACTGTACCCAATTCCCTGTCACAGGGACACTGTACCCAATTCCCAGTCTCAGAGAAACTGTACCCCATTCCCAGTCATAGACATACTGTACCCCATTCCCAGCTACAGACATACTGTACCCCATTCCCAGTCACAGGGACACTGTATTCCATTCCCAGTTACAGACACTGTACCCCATGCCCTGTCACAGCGACACTGTACCCCATTCCCAGTCACAGGGACACTGTACCCCATTCGAGGTCACAGACACTGTACCCCATTCCCTGTCACAGCGACACTGTACCCCATTCCCAGTCACAGAGACACTGTACCCCATTCTCAGTCACAGAGACACTGTACTCAATTCCCAGTCACAGAGACACTGCTCTCCACTCCCAGTCACAGGGACACTGTAGGCTATTCCCAGTCACAGAGATACTGTACCCCATTCCCAGTCACAGAGACACTGTTCCCAATTGCCAGTCACAGGGACACTGTACCCCATTCCCAGTCACAGAGACACTGTACCCCATTCTCAGTCACAGAGACACTGTACCCCATTCCCAGTCATAGGCATACTGTACCCCATTCCCAGCTACAGACATACTGTACCCGATTCCCAGTCACAGGGACACTGTACCCAATTCCCAGTCTCAGAGACACTGTACCCCATTCCCAGTCACAGAGATACTGTACCCCATTCCCAGTCACTGAGACACTATACTGCATTCCCAGTCACAGACACACTGTACCCCATTCCCTGTCACAGAGACACTGTACCCCATTCCCAGTCACAGACATACTATACCCCATTCCCAGCTATAGACATCCTGTACCCCATTCCCAGTTAAAGGGACACTGTACCCCATTCCCAGTCACAGAGACAGTGTACCCCATTCCCAGTCACAGGGACACTGTACCCAATTCCCAGTATCAGAGACACTGTACCCCATTCCCAGTCACAGGGACACTGTACCCCATTCCTAGTCACAGAGACACTGTACCCCATTTCCAGTCACAGGGACACTCTACCCAATTCCAAGTCTCAGAGACATTGTACCCTATTCCCAGTCACGGAGATACTGTATCCCATTCCCAGTCACAGAGACACTGTACCCAATTCCCAGTCACAGGGACACTGTACCCCATTCCCAGTCACAGAGACACTATACTCCATTCCCTGTCACAGGGACACTGTACCCCATTCCCAGTCACAGAGACAGTGTACCCCATTCCCAGTCACAGGGACACTGTACCCAATTCCCAGTATCAGAGACACTGTACCCCATTCCCAGTCACAGGGACACTGTACCCCATTCCTAGTCACAGAGACACTGTACCCCATTCCCAGTCACAGGGACACTGTGCCCCCATCCCATTAAGAGACACTGTACCCTTTTCCCAGTCACAGGGACACTGTACCCCATTCCCAGTCACAAGGACACTGTACCCAATTCCCAGTCTCAGAGACACTGTACCCCATTCCCAGTCACAGGGACACTGTACCCCATTCCCTGTCACAGAGATACTGTACCCCATTCCCAGTCACAAAGACACTGTACCCCAGTCCCAGTCACAGGGACACTGTACCCAATTCCCTGTCACAGGGACACTGTTCCCAATTCCCAGTCTCAGAGACACTGTACCCCATTCCCAGTCGTAGACATACTGTACCCCATTCCCAGCTGCAGACATACTGTACCCCATTCCCAGTCACAGGGACACTGTATTCCATTCCCAGTTACAGACACTGTACCCCATTCCCAGTCACAGGGACACTGTACCCCATTCCCTGTCACAGCGACACTGCTCTCCATTCCCAGTCACAGGGACACTGTACCCCATTCCCAGTCACATGGACACTGTACTCAATTCCCAGTCTCAGAGACACTGTACCCCATTCCCAGTCACAGAGATACTGTACCCCATTCCCAGTCACAGAGACACTGTACACCCTTCCCAGTCACAGGGACACTGTACCCCATTCTCAGTCACAGAGACACTGTACCCCATTCCCAGTCACAGGGACACTATACCCAATCCCCAGTCACAGGGACACTGTACCCCATTCCCAGTCACAGAGACACAGTACCCCATTTCCAGTCACAGGGACACTCTACCCAATTCCCAGTCTCAGAGACATTGTACCCTATTCCCAGTCACAGAGATACTGTACCCCATTCCCAGTCACAGAGACACTGTACCCAATTCCCACTCACAGGGACACTGTACCCCATTCCCAGTCACAGAGACACTGTACCCCATTTCCAGTCTCAGAGACACTGTACCCCATTCCCAGTCACAGACATACTGTACCCTATTCCTAGTCACAGAGATACTGTACCCCATTCCCAGTCACAGAGACACTGTACCCAATTCCCAGTCTCAGGGACACTGTATCCCATTCCCAGTCACAGAGACACTGTACCCTGTTCCCAGTCTCAGAGACACTGTACTCAATTCCCAGTCACAGAAATGCTGTACCCCATTCCCAGTCACTGAGACACTATACTGCATTCCCAGTCACAGACAAACTGTACCCCATTCCCTGTCACAGAGACACTGTAACCCATTCCCAGTCACAGAGACACTGTACCCCATTCCGAGTCACAGGGACGATGTACCCCATTCTCAGTCACAGAGACACAGTACCCCATTCCCAGTCATCGACATACTGTACCCCATTCCCAGCTACAGACATACTGTACTCCATTCCCAGTCACAGGGACACTGTACCCAATTCCCAGTCACAGAGACACTGTACCCCATTCCCAGTCACAGAGATACTGTACCCCATTCCCAGTCACTGAGATACTATACTGCATTCCCAGTCACAGACACACTGTACCCCATTCCCTGTCACAGAGACACTGTACCCCATTCCCAGTCACAGACATACTATACCCCATTCCCAGCTATAGACATCCTGTACCCCATTCCCAGTCAAAGGGACACCGTACCCCATTCCCAGTCACAGAGACACTGTACCCCATTCCAAGTCACAGGGACACTGTACCCAATTCCCAGTCTCAGAGACACTGTGCCCCATTCCCTGTCACAGGGACACTGTACCCCATTCCCAGTCACAGAGTCACTGTACCCCATTTCCAGTCACAGGGACACTCTACCCAATTCCCAGTCTCAGAGACATTGTACCCTATTCCCAGTCACAGGGACACTGAATCCCATTCCCAATCACAAAGGCACTGTAACCCTTTCCCAGTTAAAGGGACACTGTACGCAATTCCCAGTCTCAGAGGCTCTGTACCCCATTCCCAGTCACAAAGACACTGTACACCATTCCCATTCACAGGGACACTGTACCCCATTCCCAGTCACAGGGACACTGTACCCCATTCCCAGTCTCAGAGACACTGTACCCCATTCCCAGTCATAGACATACTGTACCCCATTCCCAGCTACAGACATACTGTAACGCATTCCCAGTCACAGGAACACTGTACCCCATTCCCAGTCACAGACACGGTACCCCATTCCCTGTCACAGGGACACTGTACCCTATTCTCATTCACAGAGACGCTGTACCCTGTTCCCAGTCACAGCGACACTATACCCCATTCCCAGTCACAGCGACACTGTACCCCATTCCCAGTCACAGAGACACTGTTCTCCATTCCCAGTCACAGAGACACTGTACCCCATTCCCAGTCACAGGGACACTGTACTCAATTCCCTGTCTCAGAGGCTCTGTACCCAATTCCCAGTCACAAAGACACTGTACCCCATTCCCAGGGACACTGTACCCCATTCCCAGTCACAGGGACACTGTACCCAATTCCCAGTCTCACAGACACTGTACCCCATTCCCAGTCACAGGGACACTGTACCCAATTCCCAGTCACAGAGACACTGTACCCCATTCCCAGTCACAGGGACACTGTACCCAATTCCCAGTCTCACAGACACTGTACCCCATTCCCAGTCATTGACATACTGTACCCCATTCCCAGCTACAGACATACTGTACCCCATTCCCACTCACAGGGACACTTTACCCCATTCCTAGTCACAGACACTGTACCCCATTCCCTGTCACAGGGACACTGTACACCATTCTCTTTCACAGAGACGCTGTACCCTGTTCCCAGTCACAAGGACACTGTACCCAATTCCCAGTCACAGAGACACTGTTCTCCATTCCCAGTCACAGAGACACTGTACCCCATTCCCAGTCACAGGGACACTGTACCCAATTCCCTGTCTCAGAGGCTCTGTATCCAATTCCCAGTCACAAAAACACTGTACCCCATTCCCAGTCACAGGGACACAGTACCCCATTCCCAGTCACAGGGACTTTGTACCCCATTCTCAGTCTCAGAGACACTGTACCCCATTCCCAGTAACGGGGACGCTCTACCCCATTTCCAGAGACACTGTATCCAAGAGGCTCTGTATCCAATTCCCAGTCACAAATACACTGTACCCCATTCCAAATCACAGGGACACTGTACCCCATTCCCAGTCATAGACATACTGTACCCCATTCCCAGCTACAGACATACTGTACCCCATTCCCAGTCACAGGGAGACTGTACCCCATTCCCAGTCTCAGAGACACTGTACCCCATTCCCAGTCACAGAGATACTGTACCCCATTCCCAGTCACAGAGATACTGTACCCCATTCCCAGTCACAGAGACACTGTACTCAATTCCCAGTCACAGAGCCACAGTACCCCATTCCCAGTCACAGGGACACTGTACCCCATTCCCAGTCACAGGAACACTGTACCCCATTCCCAGTCTCAGGGACACTGTACACCATTCCCAGACACAGAGACACTGGACCCCATTCCCAGTCACAGGGACGCTGTACCCAATTCCCAGTAACAGAGACACTGTACCCCATTTCCAGTCACAGAGACATTGTACCCCATTCCCAGTCTCAGACACACTGTACCCCATTCTCAGTCACAGGGACCTGTAACCAATTCCCAGTCTCAGAGACACTGTACCCCATTCCCAGTCATAGACATACTGTACCCCATTCCCAGCTACAGACATACTGTACCGCATTCCCAGTCAAAGGGACACTGTACCCAATTCCCATCTCAGAGACACTGTACCCCATTCCCAGTCACAGGGACACTGTACCCAATTCCCAGTCTCAGAGACACTGTACCCCATTCCCAGGGACACTGTACCCCATTCCCAGTCACAGAGACACTGTACCCCATTCCCAGTCACAGGGACAATATACCCCATTCCCAGTCTCAGAGACACTGTACCCCATTCCCAGTCACATAGACACTGCACCCCATTCCCAGTCACAGGGACACTGTACCCCATTCTCAGTCACAGAGACACTGTACCCCATTCCCAGTCATGGACATACTGTACCCCATTCCCAGCTACAGACATACTGTACACCATTCCCAGTCACAGGGACACTGTACCCAATTCCCAGTCTCAGAAACACTGTACCCCATTCCCAGTCACAGAGATACTGTACCCCATTCCCAGTCACTGAGACACTATACTGCATTCCCAGTCACAGACACACTGTACCCGATTCCCTGTCACAGAGACACTGTACCCCATTCCCAGTCACAAACATACTGTACCCCATTCCCAGCTATAGACATACTGTACCCCATTCCCAGTTAAAGGGACACTGTACCCCATTCCCAGTCACAGAGACACTGTACCCCATTCCCAGTCACAGGGACACTGTACCCAATTCCCAGTATCAGAGACACTGTACCCCATTCCCAGTCACAGGGACACTGTACCCCATTCCTAGTCACAGAGACACTGTACCCCATTTCCAGTCACAGGGACACTCTACCCAATTCCAAGTCTCAGAGACATTGTACCCTATTCCCAGTCACAGAGATACTGTATCCCATTCCCAGTCACAGAGACACTGTACCCAATTCCCAGTCACAGGGACACTGTACCCCATTCCCAGTCAGGGAGACACTGTGCCCCCATCCCATTTAGAGACACTGTACCCAGTTCCCAGTCACAGGGACACTGTACCCCATTCCCAGTCACAGGGACACTGTACCCAATTCCCAGTCTCAGAGACACTGTACCCCATTCCCAGTCACAGAGATACTGTACCCCATTCCCTGTCACAGAGATACTGTACCCCATTCCCAGTCACAAAGACACTGTACCCCAGTCCCAGTCACAGGGACACTGTACCAAATTCCCAGTCTCAGAGACACTGTACCCCGTTCCCAGTCATAGACATACTGTACCCCATTCCCAGCTACAGACATACTGTACCCCATTCCCAGTCACAGGAACACTGTATTCCATTCCCAGTTACAGATACTGTACCCCATTCCCAGTCACAGGGACACTGTACCCCATTCGAGGTCACAGACACTGTACCCCATTCCCTGTCACAGCGACACTGTACCCCAATCCCAGTCTCAGAGACACTGTACCCCATTCCCAGTCACAGAAATACTGTACCCCATTCCCAGTCACAGAGACACTGTACCCCATTCCCAGTCACAGGGACACAGTACCCCATTCTCAGTCACAGGGACACTATATCCCATTCCCAGTCACAGAGACACTGTACCCTGTTCCCAGTTTCAGAGACACTGTACCCCATTCACAGTCACAGAGATGCTGTACCCCATTCCCAGTCACTGAGACACTATACTGCATTCGCAGTACACAGACAAACTGTACCCCATTCCCAATCACAGAGACACTGTACCCCATTCCCAGTCACAGAGACACTGTACCCCATTCCCAGTCACAGGGACACTGTACCCCATTCTCAGTCACAGAGACACTGTACCCCATTCCCAGTCATGGACATACTGTACCCCATTCCCAGCTACAGACATACTGTACACCATTCCCAGTCACAGGGACACTGTACCCAATTCCCAGTCTCAGAAACACTGTACCCCATTCCCAGTCACAGAGATACTGTACCCCATTCCCAGTCACTGAGACACTATACTGCATTCCCAGTCACAGACACACTGTACCCCATTCCCTGTCACAGAGACACTGTACCCCATTCCCAGTCACAAACATACGGTACCCCATTCCCAGCTATAGACATACTGTACCCCACTCCCAGTCAAAGGGACACTGTACCCCATTCCCAGTCACAGAGACACTGTACCCCATTCCCAGTCACAGGGACACTGTACCCAATTCCCAGTCTCAGAGACACTGTACCCCATTCCCAGTCACAGGGACACTGTACCCCATTCCCAGTCACAGAGACACTGTACCCCATTTCCAGTCTCAGAGTCACTGTACCCCAAACCCAGTCATAGACATACTGTACCCCATTCCCAGTCACAGACATACTGTACCCCATTCCCAGTCACAGAGACACTGTACCCAATTCCCAGTCACAGGTACACTGTATCCCATTCCCAGTCACAGAGGCACTGTACCCTGTTCCCAGTCTCAGAGACACTGTACCCCATTCCCAGTCACAGAGATGCTGTACCGATTTCCCAGTCACTGAGAGACTATACTGCATTCCCAGTCACAGACACACTGTACCCCATTCCCAGTCACAGAGACACTGTACCCCATTCCCAGTCACAGATACAGTGTACCCCATTCCCAGTCACAGGGACACTGTACCCAATTCCCAGTCTCAGAGATACTGTACCCCATTCCCAGTCACAGACATACTGTACCCCATTCCCAGTCACAGAGATACGGTAACCCATTCCCAGTCACAGAGACACTGTACCCAATTCCCAGTCACAGGGTCACTGTATCCCATTCCCAGTCACAGGGACACTGTACCCCATTTCCAGTCACAGGGACACTCTACACAATTCCCGGTCTCAGAGACATTGTACCCTATTCCCAGTCACAGAGATACTGTACCCTGTTCCCAGTCACAGAGACACTATACCCCATTCCCAGTCACAGGGACACTGTGCCCCCATCCCATTTAGAGACACTGTACACTGTTCCCAGTCACAGGGACACTGTACCCATTCCCAGTCACAGGGACACTGTACCCAATATTCAGTCTCAGAGACACTGTACCCCATTCCCAGTCACATGGATACTGTACCCCATTCCCTGTCACAGAGATACTGTACCCCATTCCCAGTCACAAAGACACTGTACCCCAGTCCCAGTCACAGGGACACTGTACCCAATTCCCTGTCACAGGGACACTGTACCCAATTCCCAGTCTCAGAGACACTGTACCCCATTCCCAGTCATAGACATACTGTACCCCATTCCCAGCTACAGACATACTGTACCCCATTCCCAGTCACAGGAACACTGTATTCCATTCCCAGTTACAGATACTGTACACCATTCCCAGTCACAGGGACACTGTACCCCATTCGAGGTCACAGACACTGTACCCCATTCCCTGTCACAGCGACACTGTACCCCAATCCCAGTCACAGAGACACTGTACCCCATTCCCAGTCACAGACACACTGTACCCCATTCCCTGTCACAGAGACACTGTACCCCATTCCCAGTCACAAACATACTGTACCCCATTCCCAGCTATAGACATACTGTACCCCACTCCCAGTCAAAGGGACACTGTACCCCATTCCCAGTCACAGAGACATTGTACCCCATTCCCAGTCACAGGGACACTGTACCCCATTCCCAGTCTCAGAGACACTGTACCCCATTCCCAGTCACAGGGACACTGTACCCCATTCCCAGTCACAAAGACACTGTACCCCATTCCCAGTCACAGATACAGTGTACCCCATTCCCAGTCACAGGGACACTGTACCCAATTCCCAGTCTCAGAGATACTGTACCCCATTCCCAGTCACAGACATACTGTACCCCATTCCCAGTCACAGAGATACGGTAACCCATTCCCAGTCACAGAGACACTGTACCCAATTCCCAGTCACAGGGTCACTGTATCCCATTCCCAGTCACAGGGACACTGTACCCCATTTCCAGTCACAGGGACACTCTACACAATTCCCGGTCTCCGAGACATTGTACCCTATTCCCAGTCACAGAGATACTGTACCCTGTTCCCAGTCACAGAGACACTATACCCCATTCCCAGTCACAGGGACACTGTGCCCCCATCCCATTTAGAGACACTGTACACTGTTCCCAGTCACAGGGACACTGTACCCATTCCCAGTCACAGGGACACTGTACCCAATATTCAGTCTCAGAGACACTGTACCCCATTCCCAGTCACATGGATACTGTACCCCATTCCCTGTCACAGAGATACTGTACCCCATTCCCAGTCACAAAGACACTGTACCCCAGTCCCAGTCACAGGGACACTGTACCCAATTCCCTGTCACAGGGACACTGTACCCAATTCCCAGTCTCAGAGACACTGTACCCCATTCCCAGTCATAGACATACTGTACCCCATTCCCAGCTACAGACATACTGTACCCCATTCCCAGTCACAGGAACACTGTATTCCATTCCCAGTTACAGATACTGTACACCATTCCCAGTCACAGGGACACTGTACCCCATTCGAGGTCACAGACACTGTACCCCATTCCCTGTCACAGCGACACTGTACCCCAATCCCAGTCACAGAGACACTGTACCCCATTCCCAGTCACAGACACACTGTACCCCATTCCCTGTCACAGAGACACTGTACCCCATTCCCAGTCACAAACATACTGTACCCCATTCCCAGCTATAGACATACTGTACCCCACTCCCAGTCAAAGGGACACTGTAGCCCATTCCCAGTCACAGAGACATTGTACCCCATTCCCAGTCACAGGGACACTGTACCCCATTCCCAGTCTCAGAGACACTGTACCCCATTCCCAGTCACAGGGACACTGTACCCCATTCCCAGTCACAGAGACACTCTACCCCATTTCCAGTCTCAGAGTCACTGTACCCCATTCCCAGTCATAGACATACTGTACCCCATTCCCAGTCACAGAGATACTGTACCCCATTCCCAGTCAAAGAGACACTGTACCCAATTCCCAGTCACAGGGACACTGTATCCCATTCCCAGTCACAGAGGCACTGTACCCTGTTCCCAGTCTCAGAGACACTGTACCCCATTCCCAGTCACAGAGATGCTGTACCCCATTCCCAGTCACTGAGAGACTATACTGCATTCCCAGTCACAGACACACTGTACCCCATTCCCAGTCACAGAGACACTGTACCCCATTCCCACTCACAGATACAGTGTACCCCATTCCCAGTCACAGGGACACTGTACCCAATTCCCAGTCTCAGAGATACTGTACCCCATTCCCAGTCACAGACATACTGTACACCATTCCCAGTCACAGAGATACGGTAACCCATTCCCAGTCACAGAGACACTGTACCCAATTCCCAGTCACAGGGTCACTGTATCCCATTCCCAGTCACAGGGACACTGTACCCCATTTCCAGTCACAGGGACACTCTACCCAATTCCCAGTCTCCGAGACATTGTACCCTATTCCCAGTCACAGAGATACTGTACCCTGTTCCCAGTCACGGAGACACTATACCCCATTCCCAGTCACAGGGACACTGTGCCCCCATCCCATTTAGAGACACTGTACCCTGTTCCCAGTCACAGGGACACTGTACCCCATTCCCAGTCACAGGGACACTGTACCCAATTCCCAGTCTCAGAGACACTGTACCCCATTCCCAGTCACATGGATACTGTACCCCATTCCCTGTCACAGAGATACTGTACCCCATTCCCAGTCACAAAGACACTGTACCCCAGTCCCAGTCACAGGGACACTGTACCCAATTCCCTGTCACAGGGACACTGTACCCAATTCCCAGTCTCAGAGACACTGTACCCCATTCCCAGTCATAGACATACTGTACCCCATTCCCAGCTACAGACATACTGTACCCCATTCCCAGTCACAGGAACACTGTATTCCATTCCCAGTTACAGATACTGTACACCATTCCCAGTCACAGGGACACTGTACCCCATTCGAGGTCACAGACACTGTACCCCATTCCCTGTCACAGCGACACTGTACCCCAATCCCAATCACAGAGACACTGTACCCCATTCCAAGTCACAGACACACTGTACCTCATTCCCTGTCACAGAGATACTGTACCCCATTCCCAGTCACAAACATACTGTACCCCATTCCCAGCTATAGACATACTGTACCCCACTCCCAGTCAAAGGGACACTGTACCCCATTCCCAGTCACAGAGACACTGTACCCCATTCCCAGTCACAGGGACACTGTACCCAATTCCCAGTCTCAGAGACACTGTACCCCATTCCCAGTCACAGGGACACTGTACCCCATTCCCAGTCACAGAGACACTGTACCCCATTTCCAGTCTCAGATTCACTGTACCCCAAACCCAGTCATAGACATACTGTACCCCATTCCCAGTCACAGACATACTGTACCCCATTCCCATTCACAGAGACAATGTACGCAATTCCCAGTCACAGGTACACTGTATCCCATTCCCAGTCACAGAGGCACTGTACCCTGTTCCCAGTCTCAGAGACACTGTACCCCATTCCCAGTCACAGAGATGCTGTACCGATTTCCCAGTCACTGAGAGACTATACTGCATTCCCAGTCACAGACACACTGTACCCCATTCCCAGTCACAGAGACACTGTACCCCATTCCCACTCACAGATACAGTGTACCCCATTCCCAGTCACAGACATACTGTACCCAATTCCCAGTCTCAGAGATACTGTACCCCATTCCCAGTCACAGACATACTGTACCCCATTCCCAGTCACAGAGATACGGTAACCCATTCCCAGTCACAGAGACACTGTACCCAATTCCCAGTCACAGGGTCACTGTATCCCATTCCCAGTCACAGGGACACTGTACCCCATTTCCAGTCACAGGGACACTCTACACAATTCCCAGTCTCCGAGACATTGTACCCTATTCCCAGTCACAGAGATACTGTACCCTGTTCCCAGTCACAGAGACACTATACCCCATTCCCAGTCACAGGGACACTGTGCCCCCATCCCATTTAGAGACACTGTACACTGTTCCCAGTCACAGGGACACTGTACCCATTCCCAGTCACAGGGACACTGTACCCAATATTCAGTCTCAGAGACACTGTACCCCATTCCCAGTCACATGGATACTGTACCCCATTCCCTGTCACAGAGATACTGTACCCCATTCCCAGTCACAAAGACACTGTACCCCAGTCCCAGTCACAGGGACACTGTACCCAATTCCCTGTCACAGGGACACTGTACCCAATTCCCAGTCTCAGAGACACTGTACCCCATTCCCAGTCACAGACATACTGTACCCCATTCCCAGCTACAGACGTACTGTACCCCATTCCCAGTCACAGGAACACTGTATTCCATTCCCAGTTACAGATACTGTACACCATTCCCAGTCACAGGGACACTGTACCCCATTCGAGGTCACAGACACTGTACCCCATTCCCTGTCACAGCGACACTGTACCCCAATCCCAGTCACAGAGACACTGTACCCCATTCCCAGTCACAGACACACTGTACCCCATTCCCTGTCACAGAGACACTGTACCCCATTCCCAGTCACAAACATACTGTACCCCATTCCCAGCTATAGACATACTGTACCCCACTCCCAGTCAAAGGGACACTGTACCCCATTCCCAGTCACAGAGACACTGTACCCCATTCCCAGTCACAGGGACACTGTACCCCATTCCCAGTCTCAGAGACACTGTACCCCATTCCCAGTCACAGGGACACTGTACCCCATTCCCAGTCACAGAGACACTCTACCCCATTTCCAGTCTCAGAGTCACTGTACCCCATTCCCAGTCATAGACATACTGTACCCCATTCGCAGTCACAGAGATACTGTACCCCATTCCCAGTCAAAGAGACACTGTACCCAATTCCCAGTCACAGGGACACTGTATCCCATTCCCAGTCACAGAGGCACTGTACCCTGTTCCCAGTCTCAGAGACACTGTACCCCATTCCCAGTCACAGAGATGCTGTACCCCATTCCCAGTCACTGAGAGACTATACTGCATTCCCAGTCACAGACACACTGTACCCCATTCCCAGTCACAGAGACACTGTACCCCATTCCCACTCACAGATACAGTGTACCCCATTCCCAGTCACAGGGACACTGTACCCAATTCCCAGTCTCAGAGATACTGTACCCCATTCCCAGTCACAGACATACTGTACACCATTCCCAGTCACAGAGATACGGTAACCCATTCCCAGTCACAGAGACACTGTACCCAATTCCCAGTCACAGGGTCACTGTATCCCATTCCCAGTCACAGGGACACTGTACCCCATTTCCAGTCACAGGGACACTCTACCCAATTCCCAGTCTCAGAGACATTGTACCCTATTCCCAGTCACAGAGATACTGTACCCTGTTCCCAGTCACGGAGACACTATACCCCATTCCCAGTCACAGGGACACTGTGCCCCAATCCCATTTAGAGACACTGTACCCTGTTCCCAGTCACAGGGACACTGTACCCCATTCCCAGTCACAGGGACACTGTACCCAATTCCCAGTCTCAGAGACACTGTACCCCATTCCCAGTCACATGGATACTGTACCCCATTCCCTGTCACAGAGATACTGTACCCCATTCCCAGTCACAAAGACACTGTACCCCAGTCCCAGTCACAGGGACACTGTACCCAATTCCCTGTCACAGGGACACTGTACCCAATTCCCAGTCTCAGAGACACTGTACCCCATTCCCAGTCATAGACATACTGTACCCCATTCCCAGCTACAGACATACTGTACCCCATTCCCAGTCACAGGAACACTGTATTCCATTCCCAGTTACAGATACTATACACCATTCCCAGTCACAGGGACACTGTACCCCATTCGAGGTCACAGACACTGTACCCCATTCCCTGTCACAGTGAAACTGTACCCCAATCCCAATCACAGAGACACTGTACGCCATTCCAAGTCACAGACACACTGTACCCCATTCCCTGTCACAGAGATACTGTACCCCATTCCCAGTCACAAACATACTGTACCCCATTCCCAGCTATAGACATACTGTACCCCACTCCCAGTCAAAGGGACACTGTAGCCCATTCCCAGTCACAGAGACACTGTACCCCATTCCCAGTCACAGGGACACTGTACCCAATTCCCAGTCTCAGAGACACTGTACCCCATTCCCAGTCACAGGGACACTGTACCCCATTCCCAGTCACAGAGACACTGTACCCAATTTCCAGTCTCAGAGTCACTGTACCCCATTCCCAGTCATAGACATGCTGTACCCCATTCCGAGTCACAGAGATACTGTACCCCATTCCCAGTCAAAGAGACACTGTACCCAATTCCCAGTCACAGGGACTCTGTATCCCATTCCCAGTCACAGAGGCTCTGTACCCTGTTCCAGTCTCAGAGACACTGTACCCCATTCCCAGTCACAGAGATGCTGTACCCCATTCCCAGTCACTGAGAGACTATACTGCATTCCCAGTCACAGACACACTGTACCCCATTCCCAGTCACAGAGACACTGTACCCCATTCCCACTCACAGATACAGTGTACCCCATTCCCAGTCACAGGGACACTGTACCCAATTCCCAGTCTCAGAGATACTGTACCCCATTCCCAGTCACAGACATACTGTACCCCATTCCCAGTCACAGAGATACGGTAACCCATTCCCAGTCACAGAGACACTGTACCCAATTCCCAGTCACAGGGTCACTGTATCCCATTCCCAGTCACAGGAACACTGTACCCCATTTCCAGTCACAGGGACACTCTACCCAATTCCCAGTCTCCGAGACATTGTACCCTATTCCCAGTCACAGAGATACTGTACCCTGTTCCCAGTCACAGAGACACTATACCCCATTCCCAGTCACAGGGACACTGTGCCCCCATCCCATTTAGAGACACTGTACCCTGTTCCCAGTCACAGGGACACTGTACCCCATTCCCAGTCACAGGGACACTGTACCCCATTCCCAGTCACAGAGACACTGTACCCCATTTCCAGTCTCAGAGTTACTGTACCCCATTCCCAGTCATAGACATACTGTACCCCATTCCCAGTCACAGAGATACTGTACCCCATTCCCAGTCAAAGAGACACTGTACCCAATTCCCAGTCACAGGTACACTGTATCCCATTCCCAGTCACAGAGGCACTGTACCCTGTTCCCAGTCTCAGAGACACTGTACCCCATTCCCAGTCACAGAGATGCTGTACCCCATTCCCAGTCACTGAGAGAATATACTGCATTCCCAGTCACAGACACACTGTACCCCATTCCCAGTCACAGAGACACTGTACCCCATTCCCAGTCACAGATACAGTGTACCCCATTCCCAGTCACAGGGACACTGTACCCAATTCCCAGTCTCAGAGATACTGTACCCCATTCCAAGTCACAGACATACTGTACCCCATTCCCAGTCACAGAGATACGGTAACCCATTCCCAAACACAGAGACACAGTACCCAATTCCCAGTCACAGGGTCTCTGTATCCCATTCCCAGTCACAGGGACACTGTACCCCATTTCCAGTCACAGGGACACTCTACCCAATTCCCAGTCTCAGAGACATTGTACCCTATTCCCAGTCACAGAGATACTGTACCCTGTTCCCAGTCACAGAGACACTATACCCCATTCCCAGTCACAGGGACACTGTGCCCCCATCCCATTTAGAGACACTGTACCCTGTTCCCAGTCACAGGGACACTGTACCCCATTCCCAGTCACAGGGACACTGTACCCCATTCCCAGTCACAGAGACACTGTACCCCATTTCCAGTCTCAGAGTCACTGTACCCCAAACCCAGTCATAGACATACTGTACCCCATTCCCAGTCACAGACATACTGTACCCCATTCCCAGTCACAGAGACAATGTACCCAATTCCCAGTCACAGGTACACTGTATCCCATTCCCAGTCACAGAGGCACTGTACCCTGTTCCCAGTCTCAGAGACACTGTACCCCATTCCCAGTCACAGAGATGCTGTACCGATTTCCCAGTCACTGAGAGACTATACTGCATTCCCAGTCACAGACACACTGTACCCCATTCCCAGTCACAGAGACACTGTACCCCATTCCCAGCCACAGATACAGTGTACCCCATTCCCAGTCACAGACATACTGTACCCAATTCCCAGTCTCAGAGATACTGTACCCCATTCCCAGTCACAGACATACTGTACCCCATTCCCAGTCACAGAGATACGGTAACCCATTCCCAGTCACAGAGACACTGTACCCAATTCCCAGTCACAGGGTCACTGTATCCCATTCCCAGTCACAGGGACACTGTACCCCATTTCCAGTCACAGGGACACTCTACACAATTCCCAGTCTCCGAGACATTGTACCCTATTCCCAGTCACAGAGATACTGTACCCTGTTCCCAGTCACAGAGACACTATACCCCATTCCCAGTCACAGGGACACTGTGCCCCCATCCCATTTAGAGACACTGTACACTGTTCCCAGTCACAGGGACACTGTACCCATTCCCAGTCACAGGGACACTGTACCCAATATTCAGTCTCAGAGACACTGTACCCCATTCCCAGTCACATGGATACTGTACCCCATTCCCTGTCACAGAGATACTGTACCCCATTCCCAGTCACAAAGACACTGTACCCCAGTCCCAGTCACAGGGACACTGTACCCAATTCCCTGTCACAGGGACACTGTACCCAATTCCCAGTCTCAGAGACACTGTACCCCATTCCCAGTCACAGACATACTGTACCCCATTCCCAGCTACAGACATACTGTACCCCATTCCCAGTCACAGGAACACTGTATTCCATTCCCAGTTACAGATACTGTACACCATTCCCAGTCACAGGGACACTGTACCCCATTCGAGGTCACAGACACTGTACCCCATTCCTGTCACAGCGACACTGTACCCCAATCCCAGTCACAGAGACACTGTACCCCATTCCCAGTCACAGACACACTGTACCCCATTCCCTGTCACAGAGACACTGTACCCCATTCCCAGTCACAAACATACTGTACCCCATTCCCAGCTATAGACATACTGTACCCCACTCCCAGTCAAAGGGACACTGTACCCCATTCCCAGTCACAGAGACACTGTACCCCATTCCCAGTCACAGGGACACTGTACCCCATTCCCAGTCTCAGAGACACTGTACCCCATTCCCACTCACAGGGACACTGTACCCCATTCCCAGTCACAGAGACACTCTACCCCATTTCCAGTCTCAGAGTCACTGTACCCCATTCCCAGTCATAGACATACTGTACCCCATTCGCAGTCACAGAGATACTGTACCCCATTCCCAGTCAAAGAGACACTGTACCCAATTCCCAGTCACAGGGACACTGTATCCCATTCCCAGTCACAGAGGCACTGTACCCTGGTCCCAGTCTCAGAGACACTGTACCCCATTCCCAGTCACAGAGATGCTGTACCCCATTCCCAGCCACTGAGAGACTATACTGCATTCCCAGTCACAGACACACTGTACCCCATTCCCAGTCACAGAGACACTGTACCCCATTCCCACTCACAGATACAGTGTACCCCATTCCCAGTCACAGGGACACTGTACCCAATTCCCAGTCTCAGAGATACTGTACCCCATTCCCAGTCACAGACATACTGTACACCATTCCCAGTCACAGAGATACGGTAACCCATTCCCAGTCACAGAGACACTGTACCCAATTCCCAGTCACAGGGTCACTGTATCCCATTCCCAGTCACAGGGACACTGTACCCCATTTCCAGTCACAGGGACACTCTACCCAATTCCCAGTCTCAGAGACATTGTACCCTATTCCCAGTCACAGAGATACTGTACCCTGTTCCCAGTCACGGAGACACTATACCCCATTCCCAGTCACAGGGACACTGTGCCCCCATCCCATTTAGAGACACTGTACCCTGTTCCCAGTCACAGGGACACTGTACCCCATTCCCAGTCACAGGGACACTGTACCCAATTCCCAGTCTCAGAGACACTGTACCCCATTCCCAGTCACATGGATACTGTACCCCATTCCCTGTCACAGAGATACTGTACCCCATTCCCAGTCACAAAGACACTGTACCCCAGTCCCAGTCACAGGGACACTGTACCCAATTCCCTGTCACAGGGACACTGTACCCAATTCCCAGTCTCAGAGACACTGTACCCCATTCCCAGTCATAGACATACTGTACCCCATTCCCAGCTACAGACATACTGTACCCCATTCCCAGTCACAGGAACACTGTATTCCATTCCCAGTTACAGATACTGTACACCATTCCCAGTCACAGGGACACTGTACCCCATTCGAGGTCACAGACACTGTACCCCATTCCCTGTCACAGCGACACTGTACCCCAATCCCAATCACAGAGACACTGTACCCCATTCCAAGTCACAGACACACTGTACCCCATTCCCTGTCACAGAGATACTGTACCCCATTCCCAGTCACAAACATACTGTACCCCATTCCCAGCTATAGACATACTGTACCCCACTCCCAGTCAAAGGGACACTGTAGCCCATTCCCAGTCACAGAGACACTGTACCCCATTCCCAGTCACAGGGACACTGTACCCAATTCCCAGTCTCAGAGACACTGTACCCCATTCCCAGTCACAGGGACACTGTACCCCATTCCCAGTCACAGAGACACTGTACCCAATTTCCAGTCTCAGAGTCACTGTACCCCATTCCCAGTCATAGACATACTGTACCCCATTCCGAGTCACAGAGATACTGTACCCCATTCCCAGTCAAAGAGACACTGTACCCAATTCCCAGTCACAGGGACACTGTATCCCATTCCCAGTCACAGAGGCACTGTACCCTGTTCCAGTCTCAGAGACACTGTACCCCATTCCCAGTCACAGAGATGCTGTACCCCATTCCCAGTCACTGAGAGACTATACTGCATTCCCAGTCACAGACACACTGTACCCCATTCCCAGTCACAGAGACACTGTACCCCATTCCCACTCACAGATACAGTGTACCCCATTCCCAGTCACAGGGACACTGTACCCAATTCCCAGTCTCAGAGATACTGTACCCCATTCCCAGTCACAGACATACTGTACCCCATTCCCAGTCACAGAGATACGGTAACCCATTCCCAGTCACAGAGACACTGTACCCAATTCCCAGTCACAGGGTCACTGTATCCCATTCCCAGTCACAGGGACACTGTACCCCATTTCCAGTCACAGGGACACTCTACCCAATTCCCAGTCTCAGAGACATTGTACCCTATTCCCAGTCACAGAGATACTGTACCCTGTTCCCAGTCACAGAGACACTATACCCCATTCCCAGTCACAGGGACACTGTGCCCCCATCCCATTTAGAGACACTGTACCCTGTTCCCAGTCACAGGGACACTGTACCCCATTCCCAGTCACAGGGACACTGTACCCCATTCCCAGTCACAGAGACACTGTACCCCATTTCCAGTCTCAGAGTTACTGTACCCCATTCCCAGTCATAGACATACTGTACCCCATTCCCAGTCACAGAGATACTGTACCCCATTCCCAGTCAAAGAGACACTGTACCCAATTCCCAGTCACAGGTACACTGTATCCCATTCCCAGTCACAGAGGCACTGTACCCTGTTCCCAGTCTCAGAGACACTGTACCCCATTCCCAGTCACAGAGATGCTGTACCCCATTCCCAGTCACTGAGAGAATATACTGCATTCCCAGTCACGGACACACTGTACCCCATTCCCAGTCACAGAGACACTGTACCCCATTCCCAGTCACAGATACAGTGTACCCCATTCCCAGTCACAGGGACACTGTACCCAATTCCCAGTCTCAGAGATACTGTACCCCATTCCAAGTCACAGACATACTGTACCCCATTCCCAGTCACAGAGATACGGTAACCCATTCCCAGTCACAGAGACACAGTACCCAATTCCCAGTCACAGGGTCACTGTATCCCATTCCCAGTCACAGGGACACTGTACCCCATTTCCAGTCACAGGGACACTCTACCCAATTCCCAGTCTCAGAGACATTGTACCCTATTCCCAGTCACAGAGATACTGTACCCTGTTCCCAGTCACAGAGACACTATACCCCATTCCCAGTCAAAGGGACACTGTGCCCCCATCCCATTTAGAGACACTGTACCCTGTTCCCAGTCACAGGGACACTGTACCCCATTCCCAGTCACAGGGACACTGTACCCAATTCCCAGTCTCAGAGACACTGTACCCCATTCCCAGTCACATGGATACTGTACCCCATTCCCTGTCACAGAGATACTGTTCCCCATTCCCAGTCACAAAGACACTGTACCCCAGTCCCATTCACAGGGACACTGTACCCAATTCCCTGTCACAGGGTCACTGTACCCAATTCCCAGTCTCAGAGACACTGTACCCCATTCCCAGTCATAGACATACTGTACCCCATTCCCAGCTACAGACATACTGTACCCCATTCCCAGTCACAGGAACACTGTATTCCATTCCCAGTTACAGATACTGTACCCCATTCCCAGTCACAGGGACACTGTACCCCATTCGAGGTCACAGACACTGTACCCCATTCTCTGTCACAGCGACACTGTACCCCAATCCCAGTCACAGAGACACTGTACCCCATTCCCAGTCACAGGGACGCTGTACCTCATTCCCAGTCACAGAGACACTGTACCCCATTCCCAGTCACAGGGACACTGTAAAAATTCCCAGTCTCAGAGACACTGTGCCCCATTCCCAGTCACAGAAATACTGTACCCCATTCCCAGTCACAGAGACACTGTACCCCATTCCCAGTCACAGGGACACAGTACCCCATTCTCAGTCACAGAGACACTGTACTCCATTCCCAGTCACAGGGACACTGTACCCCATTCCCAGTCACAGAGACACTGTACCCCATTTCCAGTAACAGGGACACTCTACCCAATTCCCAGTCTCAGAGACATTGTACCCTATTCCCAGTCACAGAGATACTGTACACTGTTCCCAGTCACAGAGAAACTATACCCCATTCCCAATCACAGAGATACTGTACCCCATTCCCAGTCACAGAGACACTGTACCCAATTCCCAGTCACAGGGACACTGTACCCCATTCCCAGTCACAGGGACACTGTACCCCATTCCCAGTCACAGGGACACTGTAAAAATTCCCAGTCTCAGAGACACTGTACCCCATTCCCAGTCACAGAAATACTGTACCCCATTCCCAGTCACAGAGACACTGTACCCCTTTCCCAGTCACAGGGACACAGTACCCCATTCTCAGTCACAGGGACACTATATCCCATTCCCAGTCACAGAGACACTGTACCCTGTTCCCAGTATCAGAGACACTGTACCCCATTCACAGTCACAGAGATGCTGTACCCCATTCCCAGTCACTGAGACACTATACTGCATTCGCAGTACACAGACAAACTGTACCCCATTCCCAATCACAGAGACACTGTACCCCATTCCCAGTCACAGAGACACTGTACCCCATTCCCAGTCACAGGGACACTGTACCCCATTCTCAGTCACAGAGACACTGTACCCCATTCCCAGTCATGGACATACTGTACCCCATTCCCAGCTACAGACATACTGTACACCATTCCCAGTCACAGGGACACTGTACCCAATTCCCAGTCTCAGAAACACTGTACCCCATTCCCAGTCACAGAGATACTGTACCCCATTCCCAGTCACTGAGACACTATACTGCATTCCCAGTCACAGACACACTGTACCCCATTCCCTGTCACAGAGACACTGTACCCCATTCCCAGTCACAAACATACTGTACCCCATTCCCAGCTATAGACATACTGTACCCCACTCCCAGTCAAAGGGACACTGTACCCCATTCCCAGTCAAAGAGACACTGTACCCCATTCCCAGTCACAGGGACACTGTACCCCATTCCCAGTCACAGAGACACTGTACCCCATTTCCAGTCTCAGAGTCACTGTACCCCATTCCCAGTCATAGACATACTGTACCCCATTCCCAGTCACAGAGATACAGTACCCCATTCCCAGTCACAGAGACACTGTACCCAATTCCCAGTCACAGGTACACTGTATCCCATTCCCAATCACAGAGGCACTGTACACTGTTCCCAGTCTCAGAGACACTGTACCCCATTCCCAGTCACAGAGACACTGTACCCCATTTCCAGTCTCAGAGACACTGTACCCCATTCCCAGTCAAAGACATACTGTACCCCATTCCCAGTCACAGAGATACTGTACCCCATTCCCGTTCACAGAGACACTGTACCCAATTCCCAGTCTCAGGGACAATGTATCCCATTCCCAGTCACAGAGACACTGTACCCTGTTCCCAGTCTCAGAGACACAGTACCCTATTCCCTGTCACAGACATACTGTACCCCATTCCCAGTCACAGAGATACTGTACCCCATTCCCAGTCACAGAGACACTGTACCCAATTCCCAGTCACAGGGACACTATATCCCATTCCCAGTCACAGAGACACTGTACCCTGTTCCCAGTCTCAGAGACACTGTACCCCATTCACAGTCACAGAGATGCTGTACCCCATTCCCAGTCACTGAGACACTATACTGCATTCGCAGTACACAGACAAACTGTATCCCATTCCCAATCACAAAGACACTGTACCCCATTCCCAGTCACAGAGACACTGTACCCCATTCCCAGTCACAGGGACACTGTACCCCATTCTCAGTCACAGAGACACTGTACCCCATTCCCAGTCATGGACATACTGTACCCCATTCCCAGCTACAGACATACTGTACACCATTCCCAGTCACAGGGACACTGTACCCAATTCCCAGTCTCAGAAACACTCTACCCCATTCCCAGTCACAGAGATACTGTACCCCATTCCCAGTCACTGAGACACTATACTGCATTCCCAGTCACAGACACACTGTACTCCATTCCCTGTCACAGAGGCACTGTACCCCATTCCCAGTCACAAACATACTGTACCCCATTCCCAGCTATAGAAATACTGTACCCCATTCCCAGTTAAAGGGACACTGTACCCCATTCCCAGTCACAGAGACAGTGTACCCCATTCCCAGTCACAGGGACACTGTACCCAATTCCCAGTATCAGAGACACTGTACCCCATTCCCAGTCACAGGGACACTGTACCCCATTCCTAGTCACAGAGACACTGTACCCCATTTCCAGTCACAGGGACACTCTACCCAATTCCAAGTCTCAGAGACATTGTACCCTATTCCCAGTCACGGAGATACTGTATCCCATTCCCAGTCACAGAGACACTGTACCCAATTCCCTGTCACAGGGACACTGTACCCCATTCCCAGTCACAGAGACACTATACTCCATTCCCTGTCACAGGGACACTGTACCCCATTCCCAGTCACAGAGACACTATACCCCATTCCCAGTCACAGGGACACTGTGCCCCCATCCCATTAAGAGACACTGCAAACTTTTCCCAGTCACAGGGACACTGTACCCCATTCCCAGTCACAGGGACACTGCACCCAATTCCCAGTCACAGAGACACTGTACTCAATTCCCAGTCACAGAGCCACAGTACCCCATTCCCAGTCACAGGGACACTGTACCCCATTCCCAGTCACAGGAACACTGTATCCAATTCCCAGTCACATGGACACTGTACCCAATTCCCAGTCTCAGAGACACTGTACCCCATTTCCAGTCACAGGGACACTCTACCCAATTCCCAGTCTCAGAGACATTGTACCCTATTCCCAGTCACAGAGATACTGTACCCTGTTCCCAGTCACAGAAACACTATACCACATTCCCAGTCACAGGGACACTGTGCCCCCATCCCATTTAGAGACACTGTACCCTGTTCCCAGTCACAGGGACACTGTAACCCATTCCCAGTCACAGGGACACTGTACCCAATTCCCAGTCTCAGAGACACTGTACCCCATTCCCACTCACAGAGATACTGTACCCCATTCCCTGTCACAGAGATACTGTACCCCATTCCCAGTCACAAGGACACTGTACCCCAGTCCCAGACACAGAGACACTGTACCCAATTCCCTGTCACAGGGACACTGTACCCAATTCCCAGTCTCAGAGAAACTGTACCCCATTCCCAGTCATAGACATACTGTACCCCATTCCCAGCTACAGACATACTGTACCCCATTCCCAGTCACAGGGACACTGTATTCCATTCCCAGTTACAGACACTGTACCCCATGCCCTGTCACAGCGACACTGTACCCCATTCCCAGTCACAGGGACACTGTACCCCATTCGAGGTCACAGACACTGTACCCCATTCCCTGTCACAGCGACACTGTACCCCATTCCCAGTCACAGAGACACTGTACCCCATTCTCAGTCACAGAGACACTGTACTCAATTCCCAGTCACAGAGACACTGCTCTCCACTCCCAGTCACAGGGACACTGTAGGCTATTCCCAGTCACAGAGATACTGTACCCCATTCCCAGTCACAGAGACACTGTTCCCAATTGCCAGTCACAGGGACACTGTACCCCATTCCCAGTCACAGAGACACTGTACCCCATTCTCAGTCACAGAGACACTGTACCCCATTCCCAGTCATAGGCATACTGTACCCCATTCCCAGCTACAGACATACTGTACCCCATTCCCAGTCACAGGGACACTGTACCCAATTCCCAGTCTCAGAGACACTGTACCCCATTCCCAGTCACAGAGATACTGTACCCCATTCCCATTCACTGAGACACTATACTGCATTCCCAGTCACAGACACACTGTACCCCATTCCCTGTCACAGAGACACTGTACCCCATTCCCAGTCACAGACATACTATACCCCATTCCCAGCTATAGACATCCTGTACCCCATTCCCAGTCAAAGGGACACTGTACCCCATTCCCAGTCACAAAGATACTGTACCAAATTCCAGTCACAGGGACACTGTACCCAATTCCCAGTCTCAGAGACACTGTGCCCCATTCCCTGTCACAGGGACACTGTACCCCATTCCCAGTCACAGAGACACTATACCCCATTCCCAGTCACAGGGACACTGTGCCCCCATCCCATTAAGAGACACTGTACCCTTTTCCCAGTCACAGGGACACTGTACCCCATTCCCAGTCACAAGGACACTGTACCCAATTCCCAGTCTCAGAGACACTGTACCCCATTCCCAGTCACAGGGACACTGTACCCCATTCCCTGTCACAGAGATACTGTACCCCATTCCCAGTCACAAAGACACTGTACCCCAGTCCCAGTCACAGGGACACTGTACCCAATTCCCTGTCACAGGGACACTGTACCCAATTCCCAGTCTCAGAGACACTGTACCCCATTCCCAGTCGTAGACATACTGTACCCCATTCCCAGCTGCAGACATACTGTACCCCATTCCCAGTCACAGGGACACTGTATTCCATTCCCAGTTACAGACACTGTACCCCATTCCCAGTCACAGGGACACTGTACCCCATTCCCTGTCACAGCGACACTGCTCTCCATTCCCAGTCACAGGGACACTGTACCCCATTCCCAGTCACATGGACACTGTACTCAATTCCCAGTCTCAGAGACACTGTACCCCATTCCCAGTCACAGAGACACTGTACACCCTTCCCAGTCACAGGGACACTGTACCCCATTCTCAGTCACAGAGACACTGTACCCCATTCCCAGTCACAGGGACACTATACCCAATCCCCAGTCACAGGGACACTGTACCCCATTCCCAGTCACAGAGACACAGTACCCCATTTCCAGTCACAGGGACACTCTACCCAATTCCCAGTCTCAGAGACATTGTACCCTATTCCCAGTCACAGAGATACTGTACCCCATTCCCAGTCACAGAGACACTGTACACAATTCCCACTCACAGGGACACTGTACCCCATTCCCAGTCACAGAGACACTGTACCCCATTTCCAGTCTCAGAGACACTGTACCCCATTCTCAGTCACAGACATACTGTACCCTATTCCTAGTCACAGAGATACTGTACCCCATTCCCAGTCACAGAGACACTGTACCCAATTCCCAGTCTCAGGGACACTGTATCCCATTCCCAGTCACAGAGACACTGTACCCTGTTCCCAGTCTCAGAGACACTGTACTCAATTCCCAGTCACAGAAATGCTGTACCCCATTCTCCAGTCACTGAGACACTATACTGCATTCCCAGTCACAGACAAACTGTACCCCATTCCCTGTCACAGAGACACTGTACCCCATTCCCAGTCACAAACATACTGTACCCCATTCCCAGCTATAGAAATACTGTACCCCATTCCCAGTTAAAGGGACACTGTACCCCATTCCCAGTCACAGAGACAGTGTACCCCATTCCCAGTCACAGGGACACTGTACCCAATTCCCAGTATCAGAGACACTGTACCCCATTCCCAGTCACAGGGACACTGTACCCCATTCCTAGTCACAGAGACACTGTACCCCATTTCCAGTCACAGGGACACTCTACCCAATTCCAAGTCTCAGAGACATTGTACCCTATTCCCAGTCACGGAGATACTGTATCCCATTCCCAGTCACAGAGACACTGTACCCAATTCCCAGTCACAGGGACACTGTACCCCATTCCCAGTCACAGAGACACTATACTCCATTCCCTGTCACAGGGACACTGTACCCCATTCCCAGTCACAGAGACACTATACCCCATTCCCAGTCACAGGGACACTGTGCCCCCATCCCATTAAGAGACACTGCAAACTTTTCCCAGTCACAGGGACACTGTACCCCATTCCCAGTCACAGGGACACTGCACCCAATTCCCAGTCACAGAGACACTGTACTCAATTCCCAGTCACAGAGCCACAGTACCCCATTCCCAGTCACAGGGACACTGTACCCCATTCCCAGTCACAGGAACACTGTATCCAATTCCCAGTCACATGGACACTGTACCCAATTCCCAGTCTCAGAGACACTGTACCCCATTTCCAGTCACAGGGACACTCTACCCAATTCCCAGTCTCAGAGACATTGTACCCTATTCCCAGTCACAGAGATACTGTACCCTGTTCCCAGTCACAGAAACACTATACCACATTCCCAGTCACAGGGACACTGTGCCCCCATCCCATTTAGAGACACTGTACCCTGTTCCCAGTCACAGGGACACTGTAACCCATTCCCAGTCACAGGGACACTGTACCCAATTCCCAGTCTCAGAGACACTGTACCCCATTCCCAGTCACAGAGATACTGTACCCCATTCCCTGTCACAGAGATACTGTACCCCATTCCCAGTCACAAGGACACTGTACCCCAGTCCCAGACACAGAGACACTGTACCCAATTCCCTGTCACAGGGACACTGTACCCAATTCCCAGTCTCAGAGAAACTGTACCCCATTCCCAGTCATAGACATACTGTACCCCATTCCCAGCTACAGACATACTGTACCCCATTCCCAGTCACAGGGACACTGTATTCCATTCCCAGTTACAGACACTGTACCCCATGCCCTGTCACAGCGACACTGTACCCCATTCCCAGTCACAGGGACACTGTACCCCATTCGAGGTCACAGACACTGTACCCCATTCCCTGTCACAGCGACACTGTACCCCATTCCCAGTCACAGAGACACTGTACCCCATTCTCAGTCACAGAGACACTGTACTCAATTCCCAGTCACAGAGACACTGCTCTCCACTCCCAGTCACAGGGACACTGTAGGCTATTCCCAGTCACAGAGATACTGTACCCCATTCCCAGTCACAGAGACACTGTTCCCAATTGCCAGTCACAGGGACACTGTACCCCATTCCCAGTCACAGAGACACTGTACCCCATTCTCAGTCACAGAGACACTGTACCCCATTCCCAGTCATAGGCATACTGTACCCCATTCCCAGCTACAGACATACTGTACCCCATTCCCAGTCACAGGGACACTGTACCCAATTCCCAGTCTCAGAGACACTGTACCCCATTCCCAGTCACAGAGATACTGTACCCCATTCCCATTCACTGAGACACTATACTGCATTCCCAGTCACAGACACACTGTACCCCATTCCCTGTCACAGAGACACTGTACCCCATTCCCAGTCACAGACATACTATACCCCATTCCCAGCTATAGACATCCTGTACCCCATTCCCAGTCAAAGGGACACTGTACCCCATTCCCAGTCACAAAGATACTGTACCAAATTCCAGTCACAGGGACACTGTACCCAATTCCCAGTCTCAGAGACACTGTGCCCCATTCCCTGTCACAGGGACACTGTACCCCATTCCCAGTCACAGAGACACTATACCCCATTCCCAGTCACAGGGACACTGTGCCCCCATCCCATTAAGAGACACTGTACCCTTTTCCCAGTCACAGGGACACTGTACCCCATTCCCAGTCACAAGGACACTGTACCCAATTCCCAGTCTCAGAGACACTGTACCCCATTCCCAGTCACAGGGACACTGTACCCCATTCCCTGTCACAGAGATACTGTACCCCATTCCCAGTCACAAAGACACTGTACCCCAGTCCCAGTCACAGGGACACTGTACCCAATTCCCTGTCACAGGGACACTGTACCCAATTCCCAGTCTCAGAGACACTGTACCCCATTCCCAGTCGTAGACATACTGTACCCCATTCCCAGCTGCAGACATACTGTACCCCATTCCCAGTCACAGGGACACTGTATTCCATTCCCAGTTACAGACACTGTACCCCATTCCCAGTCACAGGGACACTGTACCCCATTCCCTGTCACAGCGACACTGCTCTCCATTCCCAGTCACAGGGACACTGTACCCCATTCCCAGTCACATGGACACTGTACTCAATTCCCAGTCTCAGAGACACTGTACCCCATTCCCAGTCACAGAGACACTGTACACCCTTCCCAGTCACAGGGACACTGTACCCCATTCTCAGTCACAGAGACACTGTACCCCATTCCCAGTCACAGGGACACTATACCCAATCCCCAGTCACAGGGACACTGTACCCCATTCCCAGTCACAGAGACACAGTACCCCATTTCCAGTCACAGGGACACTCTACCCAATTCCCAGTCTCAGAGACATTGTACCCTATTCCCAGTCACAGAGATACTGTACCCCATTCCCAGTCACAGAGACACTGTACACAATTCCCACTCACAGGGACACTGTACCCCATTCCCAGTCACAGAGACACTGTACCCCATTTCCAGTCTCAGAGACACTGTACCCCATTCCCAGTCACAGACATACTGTACCCTATTCCTAGTCACAGAGATACTGTACCCCATTCCCAGTCACAGAGACACTGTACCCAATTCCCAGTCTCAGGGACACTGTATCCCATTCCCAGTCACAGAGACACTGTACCCTGTTCCCAGTCTCAGAGACACTGTACTCAATTCCCAGTCACAGAAATGCTGTACCCCATTCCCAGTCACTGAGACACTATACTGCATTCCCAGTCACAGACAAACTGTACCCCATTCCCTGTCACAGAGACACTGTACCCCATTCCCAGTCACAGAGACACTGTACCCCATTCCCAGTCACAGGGACGATGTACCCCATTCTCAGTCACAGAGACACAGTACCCCATTCCCAGTCATCGACATACTGTACCCCATTCCCAGCTACAGACATACTGTACTCCATTCCCAGTCACAGGGACACTGTACCCAATTCCCAGTCTCAGAGACACTGTACCCCATTCCCAGTCACAGAGATACTGTACCCCATTCCCAGTCACTGAGATACTATACTGCATTCCCAGTCACAGACACACTGTACCCCATTCCCTGTCACAGAGACATTGTACCCCATTCCCAGTCACAGACATACTATACCCCATTCCCAGCTATAGACATCCTGTACCCCATTCCCAGTCAAAGGGACACCGTACCCCATTCCCAGTCACAGAGACACTGTACCCCATTCCAAGTCACAGGGACACTGTACCCAATTCCCAGTCTCAGAGACACTGTGCCCCATTCCCTGTCACAGGGACACTGTACCCCATTCCCAGTCACAGAGTCACTGTACCCCATTTCCAGTCACAGGGACACTCTACCCAATTCCCAGTCTCAGAGACATTGTACCCTATTCCCAGTCACAGGGACACTGAATCCCATTCCCAATCACAAAGGCACTGTAACCCTTTCCCAGTTAAAGGGAACTGTACGCAATTCCCAGTCTCAGAGGCTCTGTACCCCATTCCCAGTCACAAAGCCACTGTACACCATTCCCATTCACAGGGACACTGTACCCCATTCCCAGTCACAGGGACACTGTACCCCATTCCCAGTCTCAGAGACACTGTACCCCATTCCCAGTCATAGACATACTGTACCCCATTCCCAGCTACAGACATACTGTACCCCATTCCCAGTCACAGGAACACTGTACCCCATTCCCAGTCACAGACACGGTACCCCATTCCCTGTCACAGGGACACTGTACCCTATTCTCATTCACAGAGACGCTGTACCCTGTTCCCAGTCACAGCGACACTATACCCCATTCCCAGTCACAGCGACACTGTACCCCATTCCCAGTCACAGAGACACTGTTCTCCATTCCCAGTCACAGAGACACTGTACCCCATTCCCAGTCACAGGGACACTGTACTCAATTCCCTGTCTCAGAGGCTCTGTACCCAATTCCCAGTCACAAAGACACTGTACCCCATTCCCAGGGACACTGTACCCCATTCCCAGTCACAGGGACACTGTACCCAATTCCCAGTCTCACAGACACTGTACCCCATTCCCAGTCATTGACATACTGTACCCCATTCCCAGCTACAGACATACTGTACCCCATTCCCAATCACAGGGACACTTTACCCCATTCCTAGTCACAGACACTGTACCCCATTCCCTGTCACAGGGACACTGTACACCATTCTCTTTCACAGAGACGCTGTACACTGTTCCCAGTCACAGGGACACTGTACCCAATTCCCAGTCACAGAGACACTGTTCTCCATTCCCAGTCACAGAGACACTGTACCCCATTCCCAGTCACAGGGACACTGTACCCAATTCCCTGTCTCAGAGGCTCTGTATCCAATTCCCAGTCACAAAAACACTGTACCCCATTCCCAGTCACAGGGACACAGTACCCCATTCCCAGTCACAGGGACTTTGTACCCCATTCTCAGTCTCAGAGACACTGTACGCCATTCCCAGTAACGGGGACGCTCTACCCCATTTCCAGGGACATTGTATCCAAGAGGCTCTGTATCCAATTCCCAGTCACAAATACACTGTACCCCATTCCAAATCACAGGGACACTGTACCCAATTCCCAGTCATAGACATACTGTACCCCATTCCCAGCTACAGACATACTGTACCCCATTCCCAGTCACAGGGAGACTGTACACCATTCCCAGTCTCAGAGACACTGTACCCCATTCCCAGTCACAGAGATACTGTACCCCATTCCCAGTCACAGAGATACTGTACCCCATTCCCAGTCACAGAGACACTGTACTCAATTCCCAGTCACAGAGCCACAGTACCCCATTCCCAGTCACAGGGACACTGTACCCCATTCCCAGTCACAGGAACACTGTACCCCATTCCCAGTCTCAGGGACACTGTACACCATTCCCAGACACAGAGACACTGGACCCCATTCCCAGTCACAGGGACGCTGTACCCAATTCCCAGTAACAGAGACACTGTACCCCATTCCCAGTCACAGGGACACTGTACCCCATTCCCAGTCACAGGAACACTGTATCCAATTCCCAGTCACATGGACACTGTACCCAATTCCCAGTCTCAGAGACACTGTACCCCATTTCCAGTCACAGGGACACTCTACCCAATTCCCAGTCTCAGAGACATTGTACCCTATTCCCAGTCACAGAGATACTGTACCCTGTTCCCAGTCACAGAAACACTATACCACATTCCCAGTCACAGGGACACTGTGCCCCCATCCCATTTAGAGACACTGTACCCTGTTCCCAGTCGCAGGGACACTGTAACCCATTCCCAGTCACAGGGACACTGTACCCAATTCCCAGTCTCAGAGACACTGTACCCCATTCCCAGTCACAGAGATACTGTACCCCATTCCCTGTCACAGAGATACTGTACCCCATTCCCAGTCACAAGGACACTGCACCCCATGCCCTGTCACAGCGACACTGTACCCCATTCCCAGTCACAGGGACACTGTACCCCATTCGAGGTCACAGACACTGTACCCTATTCCCTGTCACAGCGACACTGTACCCCATTCCCAGTCACAGAGACACTGTACCCCATTCTCAGTCACAGAGACACTGTACTCAATTCCCAGTCACAGAGACACTGCTCTCCACTCCCAGTCACAGGGACACTGTAGGCTATTCCCAGTCACAGAGATACTGTACCCCATTCCCAGTCACAGAGACACTGTACCCAATTGCCAGTCACAGGTACACTGTACCCCATTCCCAGTCACAGAGACACTGTACCCCATTCTCAGTCACAGAGACACTGTACCCCATTCCCAGTCATAGGCATACTGTACCCCATTCCCAGCTACAGACATACTGTACCCCATTCCCAGTCACAGGGACACTGTACCCAATTCCCAGTCTCAGAGACACTGTACCCCATTCCCAGTCACAGAGATACTGTACCCCATTCCCAGTCACTGAGACACTATACTGCATTCCCAGTCACAGACACACTGTACCCCATTCCCTGTCACAGAGACACTGTACCCCATTCCCAGTCACAGACATACTATACCCCATTCCCAGCTATAGACATCCTGTACCCCATTCCCAGTCAAAGGGACACTGTACCGCATTCCCAGTCACAAAGATACTGTACCAAATTCCAGTCACAGGGACACTGTACACAATTCCCAGTCTCAGAGACACTGTGCCCCATTCCCTGTCACAGGGACACTGTACCCCATTCCCAGTCACAGAGACACTATACCCCATTCCCAGTCACAGGGACACTGTGCCCCCATCCCATTAAGAGACACTGTAGCCTTTTCCCAGTCACAGGGACACTGTACCCCATTCCCAGTCACAAGGACACTGTACCCAATTCCCAGTCTCAGAGACACTGTACCCCATTCCCAGTCACAGGGACACTGTACCCCATTCCCTGTCACAGAGATACTGTACCCCATTCCCAGTCACAAAGACACTGTACCCCAGTCCCAGTCACAGGGACACTGTACCCAATTCCCTGTCACAGGGACACTGTACCCAATTCCCAGTCTCAGAGACACTGTACCCCATTCCCAGTCGTAGACATACTGTACCCCATTCCCAGCTGCAGACATACTGTACCCCATTCCCAGTCACAGGGATACTGTATTCCATTCCCAGTTACAGACACTGTACCCCATTCCCAGTCACAGGGACACTGTACCCCATTCGAGGTCACAGACACTGTACCCCATTCCCTGTCACAACGACACTGCTCTCCATTCCCAGTCACAGGGACACTGTACCCCATTCCCAGTCACATGGACACTGTACTCAATTCCCAGTCTCAGAGACACTGTACCCCATTCCCAGTCACAGAGATACTGTACCCCATTCCCAGTCACAGAGACACTGTACACCCTTCCCAGTCACAGGGACACTGTACCCCATTCTCAGTCACAGAGACACTGTACCCCATTCCCAGTCACAGGGACACTATACCCAATCCCCAGTCACAGGGACACTGTACCCCATTCCCAGTCACAGAGACACAGTACCCCATTTCCAGTCACAGGGACACTCTACCCAATTCCCAGTCTCAGAGACATTGTACCCAATTCCCAGTCACAGAGATACTGTACCCCATTCCCAGTCACAGAGACACTGTACCCAATTCCCACTCACAGGGACACTGTACCCCATTCCCAGTCACAGAGACACTGTACCCCATTTCCAGTCTCAGAGACACTGTACCCCATTCCCAGTCACAGACATACTGTACCCTATTCCTAGTCACAGAGATACTGTACCCCATTCCCAGTCACAAGGACACTGTACCCCAGTCCCAGTCACAGGGACACTGTACCCAATTCCCTGTCACAGGGACACTGTACCCAATTCCCAGTCTCAGAGAAACTGTACCCCATTCCCAGTCATAGACATACTGTACCCCATTCCCAGTCACAGAGACACAGTACCCCATTCCCAGTCACAGGGACACTGTACCCCATTCCCAGTCACAGGAACACTGTATCCAATTCCCAGTCACATGGACACTGTACCCAATTCCCAGTCTCAGAGACACTGTACCCCATTTCCAGTCACAGGGACACTCTACCCAATTCCCAGTCTCAGAGACATTGTACCCTATTCCCAGTCACAGAGATACTGTACCCTGTTCCCAGTCACAGAAACACTATACCACATTCCCAGTCACAGGGACACTGTGCCCCCATCCCATTTAGAGACACTGTACCCTGTTCCCAGTCGCAGGGACACTGTAACCCATTCCCAGTCACAGGGACACTGTACCCAATTCCCAGTCTCAGAGACACTGTACCCCATTCCCAGTCACAGAGATACTGTACCCCATTCCCTGTCACAGAGATACTGTACCCCATTCCCAGTCACAAGGACACTGCACCCCATGCCCTGTCACAGCGACACTGTACCCCATTCCCAGTCACAGGGACACTGTACCCCATTCGAGGTCACAGACACTGTACCCCATTCCCTGTCACAGCGACACTGTACCCCATTCCCAGTCACAGAGACACTGTACCCCATTCTCAGTCACAGAGACACTGTACTCAATTCCCAGTCACAGAGACACTGCTCTCCACTCCCAGTCACAGGGACACTGTAGGCTATTCCCAGTCACAGAGATACTGTACCCCATTCCCAGTCACAGAGACACTGTACCCAATTGCCAGTCACAAGGACACTGTACCCCAGTCCCAGTCACAGGGACACTGTACCCAATTCCCTGTCACAGGGACACTGTACCCAATTCCCAGTCTCAGAGAAACTGTACCCCATTCCCAGTCATAGACATACTGTACCCCATTCCCAGTCACAGAGACACAGTACCCCATTTCCAGTCACAGGGACACTCTACCCAATTCCCAGTCTCAGAGACATTGTACCCTATTCCCAGTCACAGAGATACTGTACCCCATTCCCAGTCACAGAGACACTGTACCCAATTCCCACTCACAGGGACACTGTACCCCATTCCCAGTCACAGAGACACTGTACCCCATTTCCAGTCTCAGAGACACTGTACCCCATTCCCAGTCACAGACATACTGTACCCTATTCCCAGTCAAAGAGATACTGTACCCCATTCCCAGTCACAGAGACACTGTACCCAATTGCCAGTCACAGGTACACTGTACCCCATTCCCAGTCACAGAGACACTGTACCCCATTCTCAGTCACAGAGACACTGTACCCCATTCCCAGTCATAGGCATACTGTACCCCATTCCCAGCTACAGACATACTGTACCCCATTCCCAGTCACAGGGACACTGTACCCAATTCCCAGTCTCAGAGACACTGTACCCCATTCCCAGTCACAGAGATACTGTACCCCATTCCCAGTCACTGAGACACTATACTGCATTCCCAGTCACAGACACACTGTACCCCATTCCCTGTCACAGAGACACTGTACCCAATTCCCAGTCACAGACATACTATACCCCATTCCCAGCTATAGACATCCTGTACCCCATTCCCAGTCAAAGGGACACTGTACCCCATTCCCAGTCACAAAGATACTGTACCAAATTCCAGTCACAGGGACACTGTACACAATTCCCAGTCTCAGAGACACTGTGCCCCATTCCCTGTCACAGGGACACTGTACCCCATTCCCAGTCACAGAGACACTATACCCCATTCCCAGTCACAGGGACACTGTGCCCCCATCCCATTAAGAGACACTGTACCCTTTTCCCAGTCACAGGGACACTGTACCCCATTCCCAGTCACAAGGACACTGTACCCAATTCCCAGTCTCAGAGACACTGTACCCCATTCCCAGTCACAGGGACACTGTACCCCATTCCCTGTCACAGAGATACTGTACCCCATTCCCAGTCACAAAGACACTGTACCCCAGTCCCAGTCACAGGGACACTGTACCCAATTCCCTGTCACAGGGACACTGTACCCAATTCCCAGTCACAGAGACACTGTACCCCATTCCCAGTCGTAGACATACTGTACCCCATTCCCAGCTGCAGACATACTGTACCCCATTCCCAGTCACAGGGACACTGTATTCCATTCCCAGTTACAGACACTGTACCCCATTCCCAGTCACAGGGACACTGTACCCCATTCGAGGTCACAGACACTGTACCCCATTCCCTGTCACAACGACACTGCTCTCCATTCCCAGTCACAGGGACACTGTACCCCATTCCCAGTCACATGGACACTGTACTCAATTCCCAGTCTCAGAGACACTGTACCCCATTCCCAGTCACAGAGATACTGTACCCCATTCCCAGTCACAGAGACACTGTACACCCTTCCCAGTCACAGGGACACTGTACCCCATTCTCAGTCACAGAGACACTGTACCCCATTCCCAGTCACAGGGACACTATACCCAATCCCCAGTCACAGGGACACTGTACCCCATTCCCAGTCACAGAGACACAGTACCCCATTTCCAGTCACAGGGACACTCTACCCAATTCCCAGTCTCAGAGACATTGTACCCAATTCCCAGTCACAGAGATACTGTACCCCATTCCCAGTCACAGAGACACTGTACCCAATTCCCACTCACAGGGACACTGTACCCCATTCCCAGTCACAGAGACACTGTACCCCATTTCCAGTCTCAGAGACACTGTACCCCATTCCCAGTCACAGACATACTGTACCCTATTCCTAGTCACAGAGATACTGTACCCCATTCCCAGTCACAAGGACACTGTACCCCAGTCCCAGTCACAGGGACACTGTACCCAATTCCCTGTCACAGGGACACTGTACCCAATTCCCAGTCTCAGAGAAACTGTACCCCATTCCCAGTCATAGACATACTGTACCCCATTCCCAGTCACAGAGACACAGTACCCCATTCCCAGTCACAGGGACACTGTACCCCATTCCCAGTCACAGGAACACTGTATCCAATTCCCAGTCACATGGACACTGTACCCAATTCCCAGTCTCAGAGACAGTGTACTCCATTTCCAGTCACAGGGACACTCTACCCAATTCCCAGTCTCAGAGACATTGTACCCTATTCCCAGTCACAGAGATACTGTACCCTGTTCCCAGTCACAGAAACACTATACCACATTCCCAGTCACAGGGACACTGTGCCCCCATCCCATTTAGAGACACTGTACCCTGTTCCCAGTCGCAGGGACACTGTAACCCATTCCCAGTCACAGGGACACTGTACCCAATTCCCAGTCTCAGAGACACTGTACCCCATTCCCAGTCACAGAGATACTGTACCCCATTCCCTGTCACAGAGATACTGTACCCCATTCCCAGTCACAAGGACACTGCACCCCATGCCCTGTCACAGCGACACTGTACCCCATTCCCAGTCACAGGGACACTGTACCCCATTCGAGGTCACAGACACTGTACCCCATTCCCTGTCACAGCGACACTGTACCCCATTCCCAGTCACAGAGACACTGTACCCCATTCTCAGTCACAGAGACACTGTACTCAATTCCCAGTCACAGAGACACTGCTCTGCACTCCCAGTCACAGGGACACTGTAGGCTATTCCCAGTCACAGAGATACTGTACCCCATTCCCAGTCACAGAGACACTGTACCCAATTGCCAGTCACAGGTACACTGTACCCCATTCCCAGTCACAGAGACACTGTACCCCATTCTCAGTCACAGAGACACTGCACCCCATTCCCAGTCATAGGCATACTGTACCCCATTCCCAGCTACAGACATACTGTACCCCATTCCCAGTCACAGGGACACTGTACCCAATTCCCAGTCTCAGAGACACTGTACCCCATTCCCAGTCACAGAGATACTGTACCCCATTCCCAGTCACTGAGACACTATACTGCATTCCCAGTCACAGACACACTGTACCCCATTCCCTGTCACAGAGACACTGTACCCCATTCCCAGTCACAGACATACTATACCCCATTCCCAGCTATAGACATCCTGTAACCCATTCCCAGTCAAAGGGACACTGTACCCCATTCCCAGTCACAAAGATACTGTACCAAATTCCAGTCACAGGGACACTGTACACAATTCCCAGTCTCAGAGACACTGTGCCCCATTCCCTGTCACAGGGACACTGTACCCCATTCCCAGTCACAGAGACACTATACCCCATTCCCAGTCACAGGGACACTATGCCCCCATCCCATTAAGAGACACTGTACCCTTTTCCCAGTCACAGGGACACTGTACCCCATTCCCAGTCACAAGGACACTGTACCCAATTCCCAGTCTCAGAGACACTGTACCCCATTCCCAGTCACAGGGACACTGTACCCCATTCCCTGACACAGAGATACTGTACCCCATTCCCAGTCACAAAGACACTGTACCCCAGTCCCAGTCACAGGGACACTGTACCCAATTCCCTGTCACAGGGACACTGTACCCAATTCCCAGTCTCAGAGACACTGTACCCCATTCCCAGTCGTAGACATACTGTACCCCATTCCCAGCTGCAGACATACTGTACCCCATTCCCAGTCACAGGGACACTGTATTCCATTCCCAGTTACAGACACTGTACCCCATTCCCAGTCACAGGGACACTGTACCCCATTCGAGGTCACAGACACTGTACCCCATTCCCTGTCACAACGACACTGCTCTCCATTCCCAGTCACAGGGACACTGTACCCCATTCCCAGTCACATGGACACTGTACTCAATTCCCAGTCTCAGAGACACTGTACCCCATTCCCAGTCACAGAGATACTGTACCCCATTCCCAGTCACAGAGACACTGTACACCCTTCCCAGTCACAGGGACACTGTACCCCATTCTCAGTCACAGAGACACTGTACCCCATTCCCAGTCACAGGGACACTATACCCAATCCCCAGTCACAGGGACACTGTACCCCATTCCCAGTCACAGAGACACAGTACCCCATTTCCAGTCACAGGGACACTCTACCCAATTCCCAGTCTCAGAGACATTGTACCCAATTCCCAGTCACAGAGATACTGTGCCCCATTCCCAGTCACAGAGACACTGTACCCAATTCCCACTCACAGGGACACTGTACCCCATTCCCAGTCACAGAGACACTGTACCCCATTTCCAGTCTCAGAGACACTGTACCCCATTCCCAGTCACAGACATACTGTACCCTATTCCTAGTCACAGAGATACTGTACCCCATTCCCAGTCACAAGGACACTGTACCCCAGTCCCAGTCACAGGGACACTGTACCCAATTCCCTGTCACAGGGACACTGTACCCAATTCCCAGTCTCAGAGAAACTGTACCCCATTCCCAGTCATAGACATACTGTACCCCATTCCCAGTCACAGAGACACAGTACCCCATTCCCAGTCACAGGGACACTGTACCCCATTCCCAGTCACATGAACACTGTATCCAATTCCCAGTCACATGGACACTGTACCCAATTCCCAGTCTCAGAGACACTGTACCCCATTTCCAGTCACAGGGACACTCTACCCAATTCCCAGTCTCAGAGACATTGTACCCTATTCCCAGTCACAGAGATACTGTACCCTGTTCCCAGTCACAGAAACACTATACCACATTCCCAGTCACAGGGACACTGTGCCCCCATCCCATTTAGAGACACTGTACCCTGTTCCCAGTCGCAGGGACACTGTAACCCATTCCCAGTCACAGGGACACTGTACCCAATTCCCAGTCTCAGAGAAACTGTACCCCATTCCCAGTCACAGAGATACTGTACCCCATTCCCTGTCACAGAGATACTGTACCCCATTCCCAGTCACAAGGACACTGCACCCCATGCCCTGTCACAGCGACACTGTACCCCATTCCCAGTCACAGGGACACTGTACCCCATTCGAGGTCACAGACACTGTACCCCATTCCCTGTCACAGCGACACTGTACCCCATTCTCAGTCACAGAGACACTGTACTCAATTCCCAGTCACAGAGACACTGCTCTCCACTCCCAGTCACAGGGACACTGTAGGCTATTCCCAGTCACAGAGATACTGTACCCCATTCCCAGTCACAGAGACACTGTACCCAATTGCCAGTCACAGGTACACTGTACCCCATTCCCAGTCACAGAGACACTGTACCCCATTCTCAGTCACAGAGACACTGTACCCCATTCCCAGTCATAGGCATACTGTACCCCATTCCCAGCTACAGACATACTGTACCCCATTCCCAGTCACAGGGACACTGTACCCAATTCCCAGTCTCAGAGACACTGTACCCCATTCCCAGTCACAGAGATACTGTACCCCATTCCCAGTCACTGAGACACTATACTGCATTCCCAGTCACAGACACACTGTACCCCATTCCCTGTCACAGAGACACTGTACCCCATTCCCAGTCACAGACATACTATACCCCATTCCCAGCTATAGACATCCTGTACCCCATTCCCAGTCAAAGGGACACTGTACCCCATTCCCAGTCACAAAGATACTGTACCAAATTCCAGTCACAGGGACACTGTACACAATTCCCAGTCTCAGAGACACTGTGCCCCATTCCCTGTCACAGGGACACTGTACCCCATTCCCAGTCACAGAGACACTATACCCCATTCCCAGTCACAGGGACACTGTGCCCCCATCCCATTAAGAGACACTGTGAACTTTTCCCAGTCACAGGGACACTGTACCCCATTCCCAGTCACAAGGACACTGTACCCAATTCCCAGTCTCAGAGACACTGTACCCCATTCCCAGTCACAGGGACACTGTACCCCATTCCCTGTCACAGAGATACTGTACCCCATTCCCAGTCACAAAGACACTGTACCCCAGTCCCAGTCACAGGGACACTGTACCCAATTCCCTGTCACAGGGACACTGTACCCAATTCCCAGTCTCAGAGACACTGTACCCCATTCCCAGTCGTAGACATACTGTACCCCATTCCCAGCTGCAGACATACTGTACCCCATTCCCAGTCACAGGGACACTGTATTCCATTCCCAGTTACAGACACTGTACCCCATTCCCAGTCACAGGGACACTGTACCCCATTCGAGGTCACAGACACTGTACCCCATTCCCTGTCACAACGACACTGCTCTCCATTCCCAGTCACAGGGACACTGTACTCAATTCCCAGTCTCAGACATACTGTACCCTATTCCTAGTCACAGAGATACTGTACCCCATTCCCAGTCACAAGGACACTGTACCCCAGTCCCAGTCACAGGGACACTGTACCCAATTCCCTGTCACAGGGACACTGTACCCAATTCCCAGTCTCAGAGAAACTGTACCCCATTCCCAGTCATAGACATACTGTACCCCATTCCCAGTCACAGAGACACAGTACCGCATTTCCAGTCACAGGGACACTCTACCCAATTCCCAGTCTCAGAGACATTGTACCCTATTCCCAGTCACAGAGATACTGTACCCCATTCACAGTCACAGAGACACTGTACGCAATTCCCACTCACAGGGACACTGTACCCCATTCCCAGTCACAGAGACACTGTACCCCATTTCCAGTCTCAGAGACACTGTACCCCATTCCCAGTCACAGGGACACTGTACCCCATTCCCTGTCACAGAGATACTGTACCCCATTCCCAGTCACAAAGACACTGTACCCCAGTCCCAGTCACAGGGACACTGTACCCAATTCCCTGTCACAGGGACACTGTACCCAATTCCCAGTCTCAGAGACACTGTACCCCATTCCCAGTCGTAGACATACTGTACCCCATTCCCAGCTGCAGACATACTGTACCCCATTCCCAGTCACAGGGACACTGTATTCCATTCCCAGTTACAGACACTGTACCCCATTCCCAGTCACAGGGACACTGTACCCCATTCGAGGTCACAGACACTGTACCCCATTCCCTGTCACAACGACACTGCTCTCCATTCCCAGTCACAGGGACACTGTACCCCATTCCCAGTCACATGGACACTGTACTCAATTCCCAGTCTCAGACATACTGTACCCTATTCCTAGTCACAGAGATACTGTACCCCATTCCCAGTCACAAGGACACTGTACCCCAGTCCCAGTCACAGGGACACTGTACCCAATTCCCTGTCACAGGGACACTGTACCCAATTCCCAGTCTCAGAGAAACTGTACCCCATTCCCAGTCATAGACATACTGTACCCCATTCCCAGTCACAGAGACACAGTACCGCATTTCCAGTCACAGGGACACTCTACCCAATTCCCAGTCTCAGAGACATTGTACCCTATTCCCAGTCACAGAGATACTGTACCCCATTCACAGTCACAGAGACACTGTACGCAATTCCCACTCACAGGGACACTGTACCCCATTCCCAGTCACAGAGACACTGTACCCCATTTCCAGTCTCAGAGACACTGTACCCCATTCCCAGTCACAGACATACTGTACCCTATTCCCAGTCACAGAGATACTGTACCCCATTCCCAGTCACAGAGACACTGTACCCAATTGCCAGTCACAGGTACACTGTACCCCATTCCCAGTCACAGAGACACTGTACCCCATTCTCAGTCACAGAGACACTGTACCCCATTCCCAGTCATAGGCATACTGTACCCCATTCCCAGCTACAGACATACTGTACCCCATTCCCAGTCACAGGGACACTGTACCCAATTCCCAGTCTCAGACACACTGTACCCCATTCCCAGTCACAGAGATACTGTACCCCATTCCCAGTCACTGAGACACTATACTGCATTCCCAGTCACAGACACACTGTACCCCATTCCCTGTCACAGAGACACTGTACCCCATTCCCAGTCACAGACATACTATACCCCATTCCCAGCTATAGACATCCTGTACCCCATTCCCAGTCAAAGGGACACTGTACCCCATTCCCAGTCACAAAGATACTGTACCAAATTCCAGTCACAGGGACACTGTACCCAATTCCCAGTCTCAGAGACACTGTGCCCGATTCCCTGTCACAGGGACACTGTACCCCATTCCCAGTCACAGAGACACTATACCCCATTCCCAGTCACAGGGACGCTGTGCCCCCATCCCATTAAGAGACACTGTACCCTTTTCCCAGTCACAGGGACACTGTACCCCATTCCCAGTCACAAGGACAGTGTACCCAATTCCCAGTCTCAGAGACACTGTACCCCATTCCCAGTCACAAGGACACTGTACCCCATTCCCTGTCACAGAGATACTGTACCCCATTCCCAGTCACAAAGACACTGTACCCCAGTCCCAGTCACAGGGACACTGTACCCAATTCCCTGTCACAGGGACACTGTACCCAATTCCCAGTCTCAGAGACACTGTACCCCATTCCCAGTCGTAGACATACTGTACCCCATTCCCAGCTGCAGACATATTGTACCCCATTCCCAGTCACAGGGACACTGTATTCCATTCCCAGTTACAGACACTGTACCCCATTCCCAGTCACAGGGACACTGTACCCCATTCGAGGTCACAGACACTGTACCCCATTCCCTGTCACAACGACACTGCTCTCCATTCCCAGTCACAGGGACACTGTACCCCATTCCCAGTCACATGGACACTGTACTCAATTCCCAGTCTCAGAGACACTGTACCCCATTCCCAGTCACAGAGATACTGTACCCCAATCCCAGTCACAGAGACACTGTACACCCTTCCCAGTCACAGGGACACTGTACCCCATTCTCAGTCACAGAGACACTGTACCCCATTCCCAGTCACAGGGACACTGTACCCAATCCCCAGTCACAGGGACACTGTACCACATTCCCAGTCACAGAGACACTGTACCCCATTTCCAGTCACAGGGACACACTACCCAATTCCCAGTCTCAGACACATTGTACCCTATTCCCAGTCACAGAGATACTGTACCCCATTCCCAGTCACAGAGACACTGTACCCAATTCCCACTCACAGGGACACTGTACCCCATTCCCAGTCACAGAGACACTGTACCCCATTTCCAGTCTCAGAGACACTGTACCCCATTCCCAGTCACAGACATACTGTACCCTATTCCTAGTCACAGAGATACTGTACCCCATTCCCAGTCACAAGGACACTGTACCCCAGTCCCAGTCACAGGGACACTGTACCCAATTCCCTGCCACAGGGACACTGTACCCAATTCCCAGTCTCAGAGAAACTGTACCCCATTCCCAGTCATAGACATACTGTACCCCATTCCCAGTCACAGAGACACAGTACCCCATTTCCAGTCACAGGGACACTCTACCCAATTCCCAGTCTCAGAGACATTGTACCCTATTCCCAGTCACAGAGATACTGTACCCCATTCCCAGTCACAGAGACACTGTACCCAATTCGCACTCACAGGGACACTGTACCCCATTTCCAGTCACAGGGACACTCTACCCAATTCCCAGTCTCAGAGACATTGTACCCTATTCCCAGTCACAGAGATACTGTACCCTGTTCCCAGTCACAGAAACACTATACCACATTCCCAGTCACAGGGACACTGTGCCCCCATCCCATTAAGAGACACTGTACCCTGTTCCCAGTCGCAGGGACACTGTAACCCATTCCCAGTCACAGGGACACTGTACCCAATTCCCAGTCTCAGAGACACTGTACCCCATTCCCAGTCACAGAGATACTGTACCCCATTCCCTGTCACAGAGATACTGTACCCCATTCCCAGTCACAAGGACACTGTACCCCAGTCCCAGTCACAGAGACACTGTACCCAATTCCCTGTCACAGGGACACTGTACCCAATTCCCAGTCTCAGAGAAACTGTACCCCATTCCCAGTCATAGACATACTGTACCCCATTCCCAGCTACAGACATACTGTACCCCATTCCCAGTCACAGGGACACTGTATTCCATTCCCAGTTACAGACACTGTACCCCATGCCCTGTCACAGCGACACTGTACCCCATTCCCAGTCACAGGGACACTGTACCCCATTCGAGGTCACAGACACTGTACCCCATTCCCTGTCACAGCGACACTGTACCCCATTCCCAGTCACAGAGATACTGTACCCCATTCCCAGTCACAGAGACACTGTACCCAATTGCCAGTCACAGGGACACTGTACCCCATTCCCAGTCACAGAGACACTGTACCCCATTCTCAGTCACAGAGACACTGTACCCCATTCCCAGTCATAGGCATACTGTACCCCATTCCCAGCTACAGACATACTGTACCCCATTCCCAGTCACAGGGACACTGTACCCAATTCCCAGTCTCAGAGACACTGTACCCCATTCCCAGTCACAGAGATACTGTACCCCATTCCCAGTCACTGAGACACTATACTGCATTCCCAGTCACAGACACACTGTACCCCATTCCCTGTCACAGAGACACTGTACCCCATTCCCAGTCACAGACATACTATACCCCATTCCCAGCTATAGACATCCTGTACCCCATTCCCAGTCAAAGGGACACTGTACCCCATTCCCAGTCACAAAGATACTGTACCAAATTCCAGTCACAGGGACACTGTACCCAATTCCCAGTCTCAGAGACACTGTGCCCCATTCCCTGTCACAGGGACACTGTACCCCATTCCCAGTCACAGAGACACTATACCCCATTCCCAGTCACAGGGACACTGTGCCCCCATCCCATTAAGAGACACTGTACCCTTTTCCCAGTCACAGGGACACTGTACCCCATTCCCAGTCACAAGGACACTGTACCCAATTCCCAGTCTCAGAGACACTGTACCCCATTCCCAGTCACAGGGACACTGTACCCCATTCCCTGTCACAGAGATACTGTACCCCATTCCCAGTCACAAAGACACTGTACCCCAGTCCCAGTCACAGGGACACTGTACCCAATTCCCTGTCACAGGGACACTGTACCCAATTCCCAGTCTCAGAGACACTGTACCCCATTCCCAGTCGTAGACATACTGTACCCCATTCCCAGCTGCAGACATACTGTACCCCATTCCCAGTCACAGGGACACTGTATTCCATTCCCAGTTACAGACACTGTACCCCATTCCCAGTCACAGGGACACTGTACCCCATTCGAGGTCACAGACACTGTACCCCATTCCCTGTCACAACGACACTGCTCTCCATTCCCAGTCACAGGGACACTGTACCCCATTCCCAGTCACATGGACACTGTACTCAATTCCCAGTCTCAGAGACACTGTACCCGATTCCCAGTCACAGAGATACTGTACCCCATTCCCAGTCACAGGGACACTATACCCAATCCCCAGTCACAGGGACACTGTACCCCATTCCCAGTCACAGAGACACAGTACCCCATTTCCAGTCACAGGGACACTCTACCCAATTCCCAGTCTCAGAGACATTGTACCCTATTCCCAGTCACAGAGATACTGTACCCCATTCCCTGTCACAAAGACACTGTACCCAATTCCCACTCACAGGGACACTGTACCCCATTCCCAGACACAGAGACACTGCACCCCATTTCCAGTCGTAGACATACTGTACCCCATTCCCAGCTGCAGACATACTGTACCCTATTCCTAGTCACAGAGATACTGTACCCCATTCCCAGTCACAGAGACACTGTACCCAATTCCCAGTCTCAGGGACACTGTATCCCATTCCCAGTCACAGAGACACTGTACCCTGTTCCCAGTGTCAGAGACACTGTACCCCATTCCCAGTCACAGAGATGCTGTACCCCATTCCCAGTCACAGAGACACAGTACCCCATTCCCAGTCATAGACATACTGTACCCCATTCCCAGCTACAGACATACTGTACTCCATTCCCAGTCACAGGGACACTGTACCCAATTCCCAGTCTCAGAGACACTGTACCCCATTCCCAGTCACAGAGATACTGTACCCCATTCCCAGTCACTGAGATACTATACTGCATTCCCAGTCACAGACACACTGTACCCCATTCCCTGTCACAGAGACACTGTACCCCATTCCCAGTCACAGACATACTATACCCCATTCCCAGCTATAGACATCCTGTACCCCATTCCCAGTCAAAGGGACACTGTACCCCATTCCCAGTCACAGACACACTGTACCCCATTCCAAGTCACAGGGACACTGTACCCAATTCCCAGTCTCAGAGACACTGTGCCCCATTCCCAGTCACAGGGACACTGTACCCCATTCCCAGTCACAGAGTCACTGTACCCCATTTCCAGTCACAGGGACACTCTACCCAATTCCCAGTCTCAGAGACATTGTACCCTATTCCCAGTCACAGGGACACTGAATCCCATTCCCAATCACAAAGACACTGTAACCCTTTCCCAGTTAAAGGGACACTGTACGCAATTCCCAGTCTCAGAGGCTCTGTACCCCATTCCCAGTCACAAAGACACTGTACCCCATTCCCATTCACAGGGACACTGTACCCCATTCCCAGTCACAGGGACACTGTACCCCATTCCCAGTCTCAGAGACACTGTACCCCATTCCCAGTCATAGACATACTGTACCCCATTCCCAGCTACAGACATACTCTAACGCATTCCCAGTCACAGGGACACTTTATCCCATTCCTAGTCACAGACACTGTACCCCATTCCCTGTCACAGGGACACTGTACTCAATTCCCTGTCTCAGAGGCTCTGTACCCAATTCCCAGTCACAAAGACACTGTACCCCATTCCCAGGGACACTGTACCCCATTCCCAGTCACAGGGACACTGTACCCAATTCCCAGTCTCACAGACACTGTACCCCATTCCCAGTCATAGACATACTGTACCCCATTCCCAGCTACAGACATACTGTACCCCATTCCCAGTCACAGGGACACTTTACCCCATTCCTAGTCACAGACACTGTACCCCATTCCCTGTCACAGGGACACTGTACACCATTCTCTTTCACAGAGACGCTGTACCCTGTTCCCAGTCACAGGGACACTGTACCCAATTCCCAGTCACAGGGACACTGTACCCAATTCCCTGTCTCAGAGGCTCTGTATCCAATTCCCAGTCACAAAAACACTGTACCCCATTCCCAGTCACAGGGACACAGTACCCCATTCCCAGTCACAGGGACTTTGTACCCCATTCTCAGTCTCAGAGACACTGTACCCCATTCCCAGTAACGGGGACGCTCTACCCCATTTCCAGAGACACTGTATCCAAGAGGCTCTGTATCCAATTCCCAGTCACAAATACACTGTACCCCATTCCAAATCACAGGGACACTGTACCCAATTCCCAGTCATAGACATACTGTACCCCATTCCCAGCTACAGCCATACTGTACCCCATTCCCAGTCACAGGGAGACTGTACACCATTCCCAGTCTCAGAGACACTGCACCCCATTCCCAGTCACAGAGATACTGTACCCCATTCCCAGTCACTGAGATACAGTACCCCATTCCCAGTCTCAGGGACACTGTACACCATTCCCAGACACAGAGACACTGGACCCCATTCCCAGTCACAGGGACGCTGTACCCAATTCCCAGTAACAGAGACACTGTACCCCATTTCCAGTCACAGAGACATTGTACCCCATTCCCAGTCTCAGAGACACTGTACCCCATTCTCAGTCACAGGGACACTGTACCCAATTCCCAGTCTCAGAGACACTGTACCCCATTCCCAGTCATAGACATACTGTACCCCATTCCCAGCTACAGACATACTGTACCGCATTCCCAGTCAAAGGGACACTGTACCCAATTCCCATCTCAGAGACACTGTACCCCATTCCCAGTCACAGGGACACTGTACCCAATTCCCAGTCTCAGAGACACTGTACCCCATTCCCAGGGACACTGTACCCCATTCCCAGTCACAGAGACACTGTACCCCATTCCCAGTCACAGGGACAATATACCCCATTCCCAGTCTCAGAGACACTGTACCCCATTCCCAGTCACATAGACACTGCACCCCATTCCCAGTCACAGGGACACAGTACCCCATTCCCAGTCACAGGGACTTTGTACCCCATTCTCAGTCTCAGAGACACTGTACCCCATTCCAGTAACGGGGACGCTCTACCCCATTTCCAGAGACACTGTACCCCATTCCCAGTCTCAGAGACACTGTTCCCCATTCCCAGTCACAGGGACACTGTACCTCATTCTCATTCACAGGGACACAGTACCCCATTCCCAGTCACAGGGACTTTGTACCCCATTCCCAGTCTCAGAGACACTGTACCCCATTCCCAGTCACAGGGACACTGTACCCAATTCCCAGTCGCAGGGACACTGTACCCAATTCCCAGTCTCAGAGACACTGTACCCCATTCCCAGTCATAGTCATACTGTACCCCATTCCCAGCTACAGACATACCCCATTCCCAGTCACAGGGACACTGTACCCAATTCCCAGTCTCAGAGACACTGTACCCCATTCCCAGTCACAGAGATACTGTACCCCATTCCCAGTCACAGAGATACTGTGCCCCATTCCCAGTCACTGAGACACTATACTGCATTCCCAGTCACAGACACACTGTACCCCATTCCCTGTCACAGAGACACTGTACCCCATTCCCAGACATACTGTACCCCATTCCCAGCTACAGAAATACTGTACCCCATTCCCAGTCAAAGGGACACTGTACCCCATTCCCAGTCACAGAGACACTGTACCCCATTCCCAGTCACAAGGACACCGTACCCAATTCCCAGTCTCAGAGACACTGTACCCCATTCCCAGTCACAGACATACTGTACTCCATTCCCAGTCACAGAGAAACTGTGCCCCTTTCCCAGACACAGAGACACTGTACCCAATTCCCAGTCACAGGGACACTGTACCCCATTCCCTGTCACAGAGATACTGTACCCCATTCCCAGTCACAAAGACACTGTACCCCAGTCCCAGTCACAGGGACACTGTACCCAATTCCCTGTCACAGGGACACTGTACCCAATTCCCAGTCTCAGAGACACTGTACCCCATTCCCAGTCGTAGACATACTGTACCCCATTCCCAGCTGCAGACATACTGTACCCCATTCCCAGTCACAGGGACACTGTATTCCATTCCCAGTTACAGACACTGTACCCCATTCCCAGTCACAGGGACACTGTACCCCATTCGAGGTCACAGACACTGTACCCCATTCCCTGTCACAACGACACTGCTCTCCATTCCCAGTCACAGGGACACTGTACCCCATTCCCAGTCACATGGACACTGTACTCAATTCCCAGTCTCAGAGACACTGTACCCGATTCCCAGTCACAGAGATACTGTACCCCATTCCCAGTCACAGGGACACTATACCCAATCCCCAGTCACAGGGACACTGTACCCCATTCCCAGTCACAGAGACACAGTACCCCATTTCCAGTCACAGGGACACTCTACCCAATTCCCAGTCTCAGAGACATTGTACCCTATTCCCAGTCACAGAGATACTGTACCCCATTCCCTGTCACAAAGACACTGTACCCAATTCCCACTCACAGGGACACTGTACCCCATTCCCAGACACAGAGACACTGCACCCCATTTCCAGTCGTAGACATACTGTACCCCATTCCCAGCTGCAGACATACTGTACCCTATTCCTAGTCACAGAGATACTGTACCCCATTCCCAGTCACAGAGACACTGTACCCAATTCCCAGTCTCAGGGACACTGTATCCCATTCCCAGTCACAGAGACACTGTACCCTGTTCCCAGTGTCAGAGACACTGTACCCCATTCCCAGTCACAGAGATGCTGTACCCCATTCCCAGTCACAGAGACACAGTACCCCATTCCCAGTCATAGACATACTGTACCCCATTCCCAGCTACAGACATACTGTACTCCATTCCCAGTCACAGGGACACTGTACCCAATTCCCAGTCTCAGAGACACTGTACCCCATTCCCAGTCACAGAGATACTGTACCCCATTCCCAGTCACTGAGATACTATACTGCATTCCCAGTCACAGACACACTGTACCCCATTCCCTGTCACAGAGACACTGTACCCCATTCCCAGTCACAGACATACTATACCCCATTCCCAGCTATAGACATCCTGTACCCCATTCCCAGTCAAAGGGACACTGTACCCCATTCCCAGTCACAGACACACTGTACCCCATTCCAAGTCACAGGGACACTGTACCCAATTCCCAGTCTCAGAGACACTGTGCCCCATTCCCAGTCACAGGGACACTGTACCCCATTCCCAGTCACAGAGTCACTGTACCCCATTTCCAGTCACAGGGACACTCTACCCAATTCCCAGTCTCAGAGACATTGTACCCTATTCCCAGTCACAGGGACACTGAATCCCATTCCCAATCACAAAGACACTGTAACCCTTTCCCAGTTAAAGGGACACTGTACGCAATTCCCAGTCTCAGAGGCTCTGTACCCCATTCCCAGTCACAAAGACACTGTACCCCATTCCCATTCACAGGGACACTGTACCCCATTCCCAGTCACAGGGACACTGTACCCCATTCCCAGTCTCAGAGACACTGTACCCCATTCCCAGTCATAGACATACTGTACCCCATTCCCAGCTACAGACATACTCTAACGCATTCCCAGTCACAGGGACACTTTATCCCATTCCTAGTCACAGACACTGTACCCCATTCCCTGTCACAGGGACACTGTACTCAATTCCCTGTCTCAGAGGCTCTGTACCCAATTCCCAGTCACAAAGACACTGTACCCCATTCCCAGGGACACTGTACCCCATTCCCAGTCACAGGGACACTGTACCCAATTCCCAGTCTCACAGACACTGTACCCCATTCCCAGTCATAGACATACTGTACCCCATTCCCAGCTACATACATACTGTACCCCATTCCCAGTCACAGGGACACTTTACCCCATTCCTAGTCACAGACACTGTACCCCATTCCCTGTCACAGGGACACTGTACACCATTCTCTTTCACAGAGACGCTGTACCCTGTTCCCAGTCACAGGGACACTGTACCCAATTCCCAGTCACAGGGACACTGTACCCAATTCCCTGTCTCAGAGGCTCTGTATCCAATTCCCAGTCACAAAAACACTGTACCCCATTCCCAGTCACAGGGACACAGTACCCCATTCCCAGTCACAGGGACTTTGTACCCCATTCTCAGTCTCAGAGACACTGTACCCCATTCCCAGTAACGGGGACGCTCTACCCCATTTCCAGAGACACTGTATCCAAGAGGCTCTGTATCCAATTCCCAGTCACAAATACACTGTACCCCATTCCAAATCACAGGGACACTGTACCCAATTCCCAGTCATAGACATACTGTACCCCATTCCCAGCTACAGCCATACTGTACCCCATTCCCAGTCACAGGGAGACTGTACACCATTCCCAGTCTCAGAGACACTGCACCCCATTCCCAGTCACAGAGATACTGTACCCCATTCCCAGTCACTGAGATACAGTACCCCATTCCCAGTCACAGAGACACTGTACTCAATTCCCAGTCACAGAGCCACAGTACCCCATTCCCAGTCACAGGGACACTGTACCCCATTCCCAGTCACAGGAACACTGTACCCCATTCCCAGTCTCAGGGACACTGTACACCATTCCCAGACACAGAGACACTGGACCCCATTCCCAGTCACAGGGACGCTGTACCCAATTCCCAGTAACAGAGACACTGTACCCCATTTCCAGTCACAGAGACATTGTACCCCATTCCCAGTCTCAGAGACACTGTACCCCATTCTCAGTCACAGGGACACTGTACCCAATTCCCAGTCTCAGAGACACTGTACCCCATTCCCAGTCATAGACATACTGTACCCCATTCCCAGCTACAGACATACTGTACCGCATTCCCAGTCAAAGGGACACTGTACCCAATTCCCATCTCAGAGACACTGTACCCCATTCCCAGTCACAGGGACACTGTACCCAATTCCCAGTCTCAGAGACACTGTACCCCATTCCCAGGGACACTGTACCCCATTCCCAGTCACAGAGACACTGTACCCCATTCCCAGTCACAGGGACAATATACCCCATTCCCAGTCTCAGAGACACTGTACCCCATTCCCAGTCACATAGACACTGCACCCCATTCCCAGTCACAGGGACACAGTACCCCATTCCCAGTCACAGGGACTTTGTACCCCATTCTCAGTCTCAGAGACACTGTACCCCATTCCAGTAACGGGGACGCTCTACCCCATTTCCAGAGACACTGTACCCCATTCCCAGTCTCAGAGACACTGTTCCCCATTCCCAGTCACAGGGACACTGTACCTCATTCTCATTCACAGGGACACAGTACCCCATTCCCAGTCACAGGGACTTTGTACCCCATTCCCAGTCTCAGAGACACTGTACCCCATTCCCAGTCACAGGGACACTGTACCCAATTCCCAGTCGCAGGGACACTGTACCCAATTCCCAGTCTCAGAGACACTGTACCCCATTCCCAGTCATAGTCATACTGTACCCCATTCCCAGCTACAGACATACCCCATTCCCAGTCACAGGGACACTGTACCCAATTCCCAGTCTCAGAGACACTGTACCCCATTCCCAGTCACAGAGATACTGTACCCCATTCCCAGTCACAGAGATACTGTGCCCCATTCCCAGTCACTGAGACACTATACTGCATTCCCAGTCACAGACACACTGTACCCCATTCCCTGTCACAGAGACACTGTACCCCATTCCCAGACATACTGTACCCCATTCCCAGCTACAGAAATACTGTACCCCATTCCCAGTCAAAGGGACACTGTACCCCATTCCCAGTCACAGAGACACTGTACCCCATTCCCAGTCACAAGGACACCGTACCCAATTCCCAGTCTCAGAGACACTGTACCCCATTCCCAGTCACAGACATACTGTACTCCATTCCCAGTCACAGAGAAACTGTGCCCCTTTCCCAGACACAGAGACACTGTACCCAATTCCCAGTCACAGGGACACTGTATCCCATTCCCAGTCACAGGGACACTGTACCCCATTTCCAGTCACAGGGACACTCTACCCAATTCCCTGTCTCAGAGACATTGTACTAAATTCCAATTCACAGAGATACTGTACCCTGTTCCCAGTCACAGAGACACTGTACCCCATTCCCAGTCACAGGGACACTGTGCCCCCATCCCATTCACAGAGACACTGTACCCTTTTCCCTGTCACAGAGACACTGTACCTCATTCCCAGTCGCAGAGACACTGTTCCCCATTCCCTGTCACTGGGACACTGTACCTCATTCTCATTCACAAAGACACTGTACCCTGTTCCCAGTCTCAGAGACACTGTACCCCATTCCCAGTCACAGAGATACTCTACCCCATTCCCAGTCACTGAGACACTATACTGCATTCCCAGTCACAGACACACTGTACCCCATTCCCAATCACAGAGACACTGTACCCCATTCCCAGTCACAGGGACACTGTACCCCATTCTCAGTCACAGAGACACTGTACCCTATTCCCAGTCATAGACATACTGTACCCCATTCCCAGCTACAGACATACTGTACCCCATTCCCAGTCACAGGGACACTGTACCCAATTCCCAGTCTCAGACACACTGTACCCCATTCCCAGTCACAGAGATACTCTACCCCATTCCCAGTCACTGAGACACTATACTGCATTCCCAGTCACAGACACACTGTACCCCATTCCCTGTCACAGAGACACTGTACCCCATTCCCAGTCACAGACATACTGTACCCCATTCCCAGCTATAGACATACTGTACCCCATTCCCAGTCACAGGGACACTGTACCCCATTCCCAGTCACAGAGACACTGTACCCCATTCCCAGTCACAGGGACACTGTACCCAATTCCCAGTCTCAGAGACACTGTACCCCATTCCCAGTCACAGGGACACTGTATCCCATTCCCAATCACAAAGACACTGTAACCCTTTCCCAGTTAAAGGGACACTGTACGCAATTCCCAGTCTCAGAGGCTCTGTACCCAATTCCCAGTCACAAAGACACTGTACCCCATTCCCATTCACAGGGACACTGTACCCCATTCCCAGTCACAGGGACACTGTACCAAATTCCCAGTCTCAGAGACACTGTACCCCATTCCCAGTCATAGACATACTGTACCCCATTCCCAGCTACAGACATACTGTACCCCATTCCCAGTCACAGGAACACTGTACCACATTCCCAGTTACAGACACTGTACCCCATTCCCTGTCACAGGGACACTGTACCCCATTCTCATTCACAGAGACGCTGTACCCTGTTCCCAATCACAGCGACACTGTACCCGATTCCCAGTCACAGAGACACTGTTCTCCATTCGCAGTCACAGAGACACTGTACCCCATTCCCAGTCACAGACATACTATACCCCATTCCCAGCTATAGACATCCTGTACCCCATTCCCAGTCAAAGGGACACTGTACCCCATTCCCAGTCACAAAGATACTGTACCAAATTCCAGTCACAGGGACACTGTACCCAATTCCCAGTCTCAGAGACACTGTGCCCCATTCCCTGTCACAGGGACACTGTACCCCATTCCCAGTCACAGAGACACTATACCCCATTCCCAGTCACAGGGACACTGTGCCCCCATCCCATTAAGAGACACTGTACCCTTTTCCCAGTCACAGGGACACTGTACCCCATTCCCAGTCACAAGGACACTGTACCCCATTCTCATTCACAGAGACGCTGTACCCTGTTCCCAATCACAGCGACACTGTACCCGATTCCCAGTCACAGAGACACTGTTCTCCATTCGCAGTCACAGAGACACTGTACCCCATTCCCAGTCACAGACATACTATACCCCATTCCCAGCTATAGACATCCTGTACCCCATTCCCAGTCAAAGGGACACTGTACCCCATTCCCAGTCACAAAGATACTGTACCAAATTCCAGTCACAGGGACACTGTACCCAATTCCCAGTCTCAGAGACACTGTGCCCCATTCCCTGTCACAGGGACACTGTACCCCATTCCCAGTCACAGAGACACTATACCCCATTCCCAGTCACAGGGACACTGTGCCCCCATCCCATTAAGAGACACTGTACCCTTTTCCCAGTCACAGGGACACTGTACCCCATTCCCAGTCACAAGGACACTGTACCCAATTCCCAGTCTCAGAGACACTGTACCCCATTCCCAGTCACAGGGACACTGTACCCCATTCCCTGTCACAGAGATACTGTACCCCATTCCCAGTCACAAAGACACTGTACCCCAGTCCCAGTCACAGGGACACTGTACCCAATTCCCTGTCACAGGGACACTGTACCCAATTCCCAGTCTCAGAGACACTGTACCCCATTCCCAGTCACAGGGACACTATACCCAATCCCCAGTCACAGGGACACTGTACCCCATTCCCAGTCACAGAGACACAGTACCCCATTTCCAGTCACAGGGACACTCTACCCAATTCCCAGTCTCAGAGACATTGTACCCTATTCCCAGTCACAGAGATACTGTACCCCATTCCCTGTCACAAAGACACTGTACCCAATTCCCACTCACAGGGACACTGTACCCCATTCCCAGACACAGAGACACTGCACCCCATTTCCAGTCGTAGACATACTGTACCCCATTCCCAGCTGCAGACATACTGTACCCTATTCCTAGTCACAGAGATACTGTACCCCATTCCCAGTCACAGAGACACTGTACCCAATTCCCAGTCTCAGGGACACTGTATCCCATTCCCAGTCACAGAGACACTGTACCCTGTTCCCAGTGTCAGAGACACTGTACCCCATTCCCAGTCACAGAGATGCTGTACCCCATTCCCAGTCACAGAGACACAGTACCCCATTCCCAGTCATAGACATACTGTACCCCATTCCCAGCTACAGACATACTGTACTCCATTCCCAGTCACAGGGACACTGTACCCAATTCCCAGTCTCAGAGACACTGTACCCCATTCCCAGTCACAGAGATACTGTACCCCATTCCCAGTCACTGAGATACTATACTGCATTCCCAGTCACAGACACACTGTACCCCATTCCCTGTCACAGAGACACTGTACCCCATTCCCAGTCACAGACATACTATACCCCATTCCCAGCTATAGACATCCTGTACCCCATTCCCAGTCAAAGGGACACTGTACCCCATTCCCAGTCACAGACACACTGTACCCCATTCCAAGTCACAGGGACACTGTACCCAATTCCCAGTCTCAGAGACACTGTGCCCCATTCCCAGTCACAGGGACACTGTACCCCATTCCCAGTCACAGAGTCACTGTACCCCATTTCCAGTCACAGGGACACTCTACCCAATTCCCAGTCTCAGAGACATTGTACCCTATTCCCAGTCACAGGGACACTGAATCCCATTCCCAATCACAAAGACACTGTAACCCTTTCCCAGTTAAAGGGACACTGTACGCAATTCCCAGTCTCAGAGGCTCTGTACCCCATTCCCAGTCACAAAGACACTGTACCCCATTCCCATTCACAGGGACACTGTACCCCATTCCCAGTCACAGGGACACTGTACCCCATTCCCAGTCTCAGAGACACTGTACCCCATTCCCAGTCATAGACATACTGTACCCCATTCCCAGCTACAGACATACTCTAACGCATTCCCAGTCACAGGGACACTTTATCCCATTCCTAGTCACAGACACTGTACCCCATTCCCTGTCACAGGGACACTGTACTCAATTCCCTGTCTCAGAGGCTCTGTACCCAATTCCCAGTCACAAAGACACTGTACCCCATTCCCAGGGACACTGTACCCCATTCCCAGTCACAGGGACACTGTACCCAATTCCCAGTCTCACAGACACTGTACCCCATTCCCAGTCATAGACATACTGTACCCCATTCCCAGCTACAGACATACTGTACCCCATTCCCAGTCACAGGGACACTTTACCCCATTCCTAGTCACAGACACTGTACCCCATTCCCTGACACAGGGACACTGTACACCATTCTCTTTCACAGAGACGCTGTACCCTGTTCCCAGTCACAGGGACACTGTACCCAATTCCCAGTCACAGGGACACTGTACCCAATTCCCTGTCTCAGAGGCTCTGTATCCAATTCCCAGTCACAAAAACACTGTACCCCATTCCCAGTCACAGGGACACAGTACCCCATTCCCAGTCACAGGGACTTTGTACCCCATTCTCAGTCTCAGAGACACTGTACCCCATTCCCAGTAACGGGGACGCTCTACCCCATTTCCAGAGACACTGTATCCAAGAGGCTCTGTATCCAATTCCCAGTCACAAATACACTGTACCCCATTCCAAATCACAGGGACACTGTACCCAATTCCCAGTCATAGACATACTGTACCCCATTCCCAGCTACAGCCATACTGTACCCCATTCCCAGTCACAGGGAGACTGTACACCATTCCCAGTCTCAGAGACACTGCACCCCATTCCCAGTCACAGAGATACTGTACCCCATTCCCAGTCACTGAGATACAGTACCCCATTCCCAGTCACAGAGACACTGTACTCAATTCCCAGTCACAGAGCCACAGTACCCCATTCCCAGTCACAGGGACACTGTACCCCATTCCCAGTCACAGGAACACTGTACCCCATTCCCAGTCTCAGGGACACTGTACACAATTCCCAGACACAGAGACACTGGACCCCATTCCCAGTCACAGGGACGCTGTACCCAATTCCCAGTAACAGAGACACTGTACCCCATTTCCAGTCACAGAGACATTGTACCCCATTCCCAGTCTCAGAGACACTGTACCCCATTCTCAGTCACAGGGACACTGTACCCAATTCCCAGTCTCAGAGACACTGTACCCCATTCCCAGTCATAGACATACTGTACCCCATTCCCAGCTACAGACATACTGTACCGCATTCCCAGTCAAAGGGACACTGTACCCAATTCCCATCTCAGAGACACTGTACCCCATTCCCAGTCACAGGGACACTGTACCCAATTCCCAGTCTCAGAGACACTGTACCCCATTCCCAGGGACACTGTACCCCATTCCCAGTCACAGAGACACTGTACCCCATTCCCAGTCACAGGGACAATATACCCCATTCCCAGTCTCAGAGACACTGTACCCCATTCCCAGTCACATAGACACTGCACCCCATTCCCAGTCACAGGGACACAGTACCCCATTCCCAGTCACAGGGACTTTGTACCCCATTCTCAGTCTCAGAGACACTGTACCCCATTCCCAGTAACGGGGACGCTCTACCCCATTTCCAGAGACACTGTACCCCATTCCCAGTCTCAGAGACACTGTTCCCCATTCCCAGTCACAGGGACACTGTACCTCATTCTCATTCACAGGGACACAGTACCCCATTCCCAGTCACAGGGACTTTGTACCCCATTCCCAGTCTCAGAGACACTGTACCCCATTCCCAGTCACAGGGACACTGTACCCAATTCCCAGTCGCAGGGACACTGTACCCAATTCCCAGTCTCAGAGACACTGTACCACATTCCCAGTCATAGTCATACTGTACCCCATTCCCAGCTACAGACATACCCCATTCCCAGTCACAGGGACACTGTACCCAATTCCCAGTCTCAGAGACACTGTACCCCATTCCCAGTCACAGAGATACTGTACCCCATTCCCAGTCACAGAGATACTGTGCCCCATTCCCAGTCACTGAGACACTATACTGCATTCCCAGTCACAGACACACTGTACCCCATTCCCTGTCACAGAGACACTGTACCCCATTCCCAGACATACTGTACCCCATTCCCAGCTACAGAAATACTGTACCCCATTCCCAGTCAAAGGGACACTGTACCCCATTCCCAGTCACAGAGACACTGTACCCCATTCCCAGTCACAAGGACACCGTACCCAATTCCCAGTCTCAGAGACACTGTACCCCATTCCCAGTCACAGACATACTGTACTCCATTCCCAGTCACAGAGAAACTGTGCCCCTTTCCCAGACACAGAGACACTGTACCCAATTCCCAGTCACAGGGACACTGTATCCCATTCCCAGTCACAGGGACACTGTACCCCATTTCCAGTCACAGGGACACTCTACCCAATTCCCTGTCTCAGAGACATTGTACTAAATTCCAATTCACAGAGATACTGTACCCTGTTCCCAGTCACAGAGACACTGTACCCCATTCCCAGTCACAGGGACACTGTGCCCCCATCCCATTCACAGAGACACTGTACCCTTTTCCCTGTCACAGAGACACTGTACCTCATTCCCAGTCGCAGAGACACTGTTCCCCATTCCCTGTCACTGGGACACTGTACCTCATTCTCATTCACAAAGACACTGTACCCTGTTCCCAGTCTCAGAGACACTGTACCCCATTCCCAGTCACAGAGATACTCTACCCCATTCCCAGTCACTGAGACACTATACTGCATTCCCAGTCACTGACACACTGTACCCCATTCCCAATCACAGAGACACTGTACCCCATTCCCAGTCACAGGGACACTGTACCCCATTCTCAGTCACAGAGACACTGTACCCTATTCCCAGTCATAGACATACTGTACCCCATTCCCAGCTACAGACATACTGTACCCCATTCCCAGTCACAGGGACACTGTACCCAATTCCCAGTCTCAGACACACTGTACCCCATTCCCAGTCACAGAGATACTCTACCCCATTCCCAGTCACTGAGACACTATACTGCATTCCCAGTCACAGACACACTGTACCCCATTCCCTGTCACAGAGACACTGTACCCCATTCCCAGTCACAGACATACTGTACCCCATTCCCAGCTATAGACATACTGTACCCCATTCCCAGTCACAGGGACACTGTACCCCATTCCCAGTCACAGAGACACTGTACCCCATTCCCAGTCACAGGGACACTGTACCCAATTCCCAGTCTCAGAGACACTGTACCCCATTCCCAGTCACAGGGACACTGTATCCCATTCCCAATCACAAAGACACTGTAACCCTTTCCCAGTTAAAGGGACACTGTACGCAATTCCCAGTCTCAGAGGCTCTGTACCCAATTCCCAGTCACAAAGACACTGTACCCCATTCCCATTCACAGGGACACTGTACCCCATTCCCAGTCACAGGGACACTGTACCAAATTCCCAGTCTCAGAGACACTGTACCCCATTCCCAGTCATAGACATACTGTACCCCATTCCCAGCTACAGACATACTGTACCCCATTCCCAGTCACAGGAACACTGTACCACATTCCCAGTTACAGACACTGTACCCCATTCCCTGTCACAGGGACACTGTACCCCATTCTCATTCACAGAGACGCTGTACCCTGTTCCCAATCACAGCGACACTGTACCCGATTCCCAGTCACAGAGACACTGTTCTCCATTCGCAGTCACAGAGACACTGTACCCCATTCCCAGTCACAGGGACACTGTACTCAATTCCCTGTCTCAGAGGCTCTGTACCCAATTCCCGGTCACAAAGATTCTGTACCCCAATCCCAGTCACAGGGACACTGTACCCAATTCCCAGTCACAGGGACGCTGTACCCAATTCTCAGTCTCAGAGACACTGTACCCCATTCCCAGTCATAGTCATACTGTACCCCATTCCCAGCTACAGACATACTGTACCCCATTCCCAATCACAGGGACACTGTACCCCATTCCCAGTCTCAGAGACACTGTACCCCATTCCCAGTCACAGAGATACTGTACCCCATTCCCAGTCACAGACATACTGTGCCCCATTCCCAGTCACTGAGACACTATACTGCATTCCCAGTCACAGACACACTGTACCCCATTCCCTGTCACAGAGACACTGTATCCCACTCCCAGTCACAGACATACTGTACCCCATTCCCAGCTACAGAAATACTGTATCCCATTCCCAGTCAAAGGGACACTGTACCCCATTCCCAGTCACAGAGACACTGTACCCCATTCCCAGTCACAAGGACACCGTACCCAATTCCCAGTCTCAGAGACACTGTACCCCATTCCCAGTCACAGACGTACTGTACTCCATTCCCAGTCACAGAGATACTGAGCCCCTTTCCCAGTCACAGAGACACTGTACCCAATTCCCAGTCACAGGGACACTGTATCCCATTCCCCGTCACAGGGACACTGTACCCCATTCCCAGTCACAGAGACACTGTACCCCATTTCCAGTCACAGGGACACTCTACCCAATTCCCTGTCTCAGAGACATTGTACCCTATTCCCAGTCATAGAGATACTGTACCCTGTTCCCAGTCACAGAGACACTGTACCCCATTCCCAGTCACAGGGACACTGTGCCCCCATCCCATTCACAGAGACACTGTACCCTGTTCCCTGACACAGAGACACTGTACCCCATTCCCAGTTGCAGAGACACTGTTCCCCATTCCCTGTCACTGGGACACTGTACCTCATTCTCATTCACAAAGACACTGTACCCAGTTCCCAGTCTCAGAGACACTGTACCCCATTCCCAGTAGCAGAGATACTGTACCCCATTCCCAGTCACTGAGACACTATACTGCATTCCCAGTCACAGACACACTGTACCCCATTCCCTGTCACAGAGACACTGTACCCCATTCCCAGTCACAGAGACACTGTACCGCATTCCCAGTCACAGGGACACTGTACCCCATTCCCAGTCACAGAGATACTGTACCTCATTCCCAGTCACTGAGACACTGTACCCCATTCCCAGTCACAGACACACTGTACCGCATTCCCAGTCACAGAGATACTGTACCCCATTCCCAGTCACTGAGATACTATACTGCATTCCCAGTCACAGACACACTGTACCCCATTCCCTGTCACAGAGACACAGTACCCCATTCCCAGTCACAGACATACTGTACCCCATTCCCAGCTATAGACATACTGTACCCCATTCCCAGTCAAAGGGACACTGTACCCCATTCCCAGTCACAGAGACACTGTACCCCATTCCCAGTCACAGGGACACTGTACCCAATTCCCAGTCTCAGAGACACTGTACCCCATTCCCAGTCACAGGGACACTGTATCCCATTCCCAATCACAAAGACACTGTAACCCTTTCCCAGTTAAAGGGACACTGTACGCAATTCCCAGTCTCAGAGGCTCTGTACCCAATTCCCAGTCACAAAGACACTGTACCCCATTCCCATTCACAGGGACACTGTACCCCATTCCCAGTCACAGGGACACTGTACCAAATTCCCAGTCTCAGAGACACTGTACCACATTCCCAGTCATAGTCATACTGTACCCCATTCCCAGCTACAGACATACCCCATTCCCAGTCACAGGGACACTGTACCCAATTCCCAGTCTCAGAGACACTGTACCCCATTCCCAGTCACAGAGATACTGTACCCCATTCCCAGTCACAGAGATACTGTGCCCCATTCCCAGTCACTGAGACACTATACTGCATTCCCAGTCACAGACACACTGTACCCCATTCCCTGTCACAGAGACACTGTACCCCATTCCCAGACATACTGTACCCCATTCCCAGCTACAGAAATACTGTACCCCATTCCCAGTCAAAGGGACACTGTACCCCATTCCCAGTCACAGAGACACTGTACCCCATTCCCAGTCACAAGGACACCGTACCCAATTCCCAGTCTCAGAGACACTGTACCCCATTCCCAGTCACAGACATACTGTACTCCATTCCCAGTCACAGAGAAACTGTGCCCCTTTCCCAGACACAGAGACACTGTACCCAATTCCCAGTCACAGGGACACTGTATCCCATTCCCAGTCACAGGGACACTGTACCCCATTTCCAGTCACAGGGACACTCTACCCAATTCCCTGTCTCAGAGACATTGTACTAAATTCCAATTCACAGAGATACTGTACCCTGTTCCCAGTCACAGAGACACTGTACCCCATTCCCAGTCACAGGGACACTGTGCCCCCATCCCATTCACAGAGACACTGTACCCTTTTCCCTGTCACAGAGACACTGTACCTCATTCCCAGTCGCAGAGACACTGTTCCCCATTCCCTGTCACTGGGACACTGTACCTCATTCTCATTCACAAAGACACTGTACCCTGTTCCCAGTCTCAGAGACACTGTACCCCATTCCCAGTCACAGAGATACTCTACCCCATTCCCAGTCACTGAGACACTATACTGCATTCCCAGTCACTGACACACTGTACCCCATTCCCAATCACAGAGACACTGTACCCCATTCCCAGTCACAGGGACACTGTACCCCATTCTCAGTCACAGAGACACTGTACCCTATTCCCAGTCATAGACATACTGTACCCCATTCCCAGCTACAGACATACTGTACCCCATTCCCAGTCACAGGGACACTGTACCCAATTCCCAGTCTCAGACACACTGTACCCCATTCCCAGTCACAGAGATACTCTACCCCATTCCCAGTCACTGAGACACTATACTGCATTCCCAGTCACAGACACACTGTACCCCATTCCCTGTCACAGAGACACTGTACCCCATTCCCAGTCACAGACATACTGTACCCCATTCCCAGCTATAGACATACTGTACCCCATTCCCAGTCACAGGGACACTGTACCCCATTCCCAGTCACAGAGACACTGTACCCCATTCCCAGTCACAGGGACACTGTACCCAATTCCCAGTCTCAGAGACACTGTACCCCATTCCCAGTCACAGGGACACTGTATCCCATTCCCAATCACAAAGACACTGTAACCCTTTCCCAGTTAAAGGGACACTGTACGCAATTCCCAGTCTCAGAGGCTCTGTACCCAATTCCCAGTCACAAAGACACTGTACCCCATTCCCATTCACAGGGACACTGTACCCCATTCCCAGTCACAGGGACACTGTACCAAATTCCCAGTCTCAGAGACACTGTACCCCATTCCCAGTCATAGACATACTGTACCCCATTCCCAGCTACAGACATACTGTACCCCATTCCCAGTCACAGGAACACTGTACCACATTCCCAGTTACAGACACTGTACCCCATTCCCTGTCACAGGGACACTGTACCCCATTCTCATTCACAGAGACGCTGTACCCTGTTCCCAATCACAGCGACACTGTACCCGATTCCCAGTCACAGAGACACTGTTCTCCATTCGCAGTCACAGAGACACTGTACCCCATTCCCAGTCACAGGGACACTGTACTCAATTCCCTGTCTCAGAGGCTCTGTACCCAATTCCCGGTCACAAAGATTCTGTACCCCAATCCCAGTCACAGGGACACTGTACCCAATTCCCAGTCACAGGGACGCTGTACCCAATTCTCAGTCTCAGAGACACTGTACCCCATTCCCAGTCATAGTCATACTGTACCCCATTCCCAGCTACAGACATACTGTACCCCATTCCCAATCACAGGGACACTGTACCCCATTCCCAGTCTCAGAGACACTGTACCCCATTCCCAGTCACAGAGATACTGTACCCCATTCCCAGTCACAGACATACTGTGCCCCATTCCCAGTCACTGAGACACTATACTGCATTCCCAGTCACAGACACACTGTACCCCATTCCCTGTCACAGAGACACTGTATCCCACTCCCAGTCACAGACATACTGTACCCCATTCCCAGCTACAGAAATACTGTATCCCATTCCCAGTCAAAGGGACACTGTACCCCATTCCCAGTCACAGAGACACTGTACCCCATTCCCAGTCACAAGGACACCGTACCCAATTCCCAGTCTCAGAGACACTGTACCCCATTCCCAGTCACAGACGTACTGTACTCCATTCCCAGTCACAGAGATACTGAGCCCCTTTCCCAGTCACAGAGACACTGTACCCAATTCCCAGTCACAGGGACACTGTATCCCATTCCCCGTCACAGGGACACTGTACCCCATTCCCAGTCACAGAGTCACTGTACCCCATTTCCAGTCACAGGGACACTCTACCCAATTCCCTGTCTCAGAGACATTGTACCCTATTCCCAGTCATAGAGATACTGTACCCTGTTCCCAGTCACAGAGACACTGTACCCCATTCCCAGTCACAGGGACACTGTGCCCCCATCCCATTCACAGAGACACTGTACCCTGTTCCCTGACACAGAGACACTGTACCCCATTCCCAGTTGCAGAGACACTGTTCCCCATTCCCTGTCACTGGGACACTGTACCTCATTCTCATTCACAAAGACACTGTACCCAGTTCCCAGTCTCAGAGACACTGTACCCCATTCCCAGTAGCAGAGATACTGTACCCCATTCCCAGTCACTGAGACACTATACTGCATTCCCAGTCACAGACACACTGTACCCCATTCCCTGTCACAGAGACACTGTACCCCATTCCCAGTCACAGAGACACTGTACCGCATTCCCAGTCACAGGGACACTGTACCCCATTCCCAGTCACAGAGATACTGTACCTCATTCCCAGTCACTGAGACACTGTACCCCATTCCCAGTCACAGACACACTGTACCGCATTCCCAGTCACAGAGATACTGTACCCCATTCCCAGTCACTGAGATACTATACTGCATTCCCAGTCACAGACACACTGTACCCCATTCCCTGTCACAGAGACACAGTACCCCATTCCCAGTCACAGACATACTGTACCCCATTCCCAGCTATAGACATACTGTACCCCATTCCCAGTCAAAGGGACACTGTACCCCATTCCCAGTCACAGAGACACTGTACCCCATTCCCAGTCACAGGGACACTGTACCCAATTCCCAGTCTCAGAGACACTGTACCCCATTCCCAGTCACAGGGACACTGTATCCCATTCCCAATCACAAAGACACTGTAACCCTTTCCCAGTTAAAGGGACACTGTACGCAATTCCCAGTCTCAGAGGCTCTGTACCCAATTCCCAGTCACAAAGACACTGTACCCCATTCCCATTCACAGGGACACTGTACCCCATTCCCAGTCACAGGGACACTGTACCAAATTCCCAGTCTCAGAGACACTGTACCCCATTCCCAGTCATAGACATACTGTACCCCATTCCCAGCTACAGACATTCTGTACCCCATTCCCAGTCACAGGAACACTGTACCACATTCCCAGTTACAGACACTGTACCCCATTCCCTGTCACAGGGACACTGTACCCCATTCTCATTCACAGAGACGCTGTACCCTATTCCCAATCACAGCGACACTGTACCCGATTTGCAGTCACAGAGACACTGTTCTCCATTCCCAGTCACAGAGACACTGTACCCCATTCCCAGTCACAGGGACACTGTACTCAATTCCCTGTCTCAGAGGCTCTGTACCCAATTCCCGGTCACAAAGATTCTGTACCCCAATCCCAGTCACAGGGACACTGTACCCAATTCCCAGTCACAGGGACGCTGTACCCAATTCCCAGTCTCAGAGACACTGTACCCCATTCCCAGTCATAGTCATACTGTACCCCATTCCCAGCTACAGACATACTGTACCCCATTCCCAATCACAGGGACACTGTACCCCATTCCCAGTCTCAGAGACACTGTACACCATTCCCAGTCACAGAGATACTGTACCCCATTCCCAGTCACAGGGACACTGTACTCAATTCCCTGTCTCAGAGGCTCTGTACCCAATTCCCGGTCACAAAGATTCTGTACCCCAATCCCAGTCACAGGGACACTGTACCCAATTCCCAGTCACAGGGACGCTGTACCCAATTCCCAGTCTCAGAGACACTGTACCCCATTCCCAGTCATAGTCATACTGTACCCCATTCCCAGCTACAGACATACTGTACCCCATTCCCAATCACAGGGACACTGTACCCCATTCCCAGTCTCAGAGACACTGTACACCATTCCCAGTCACAGGGACACAGTACCCCATTCCCAGTCACAGGGACTTTGTACCCCATTCTCAGTCTCAGAGACACTGTACCCCATTCCCAGTAACGGGGACGCTCTACCCCATTTCCAGAGACACTGTACCCCATTCCCAGTCTCAGAGACACTGTTCCCCATTCCCAGTCACAGGGACACTGTACCTCATTCTCATTCACAGGGACACAGTACCCCATTCCCAGTCACAGGGACTTTGTACCCCATTCCCAGTCTCAGAGACACTGTACCCCATTCCCAGTCTCAGAGACACTGTACCCCATTCCCAGTCACAGGGACACTGTACCCAATTCCCAGTCGCAGGGACACTGTACCCAATTCCCAGTCTCAGAGACACTGTACCCCATTCCCAGTCATAGTCATACTGTACCCCATTCCCAGCTACAGACATACCCCATTCCCAGTCACAGGGACACTGTACCCAATTCCCAGTCTCAGAGACACTGTACCCCATTCCCAGTCACAGAGATACTGTACCCCATTCCCAGTCACAGAGATACTGTGCCCCATTCCCAGTCACTGAGACACTATACTGCATTCCCAGTCACAGACACACTGTACCCCATTCCCTGTCACAGAGACACTGTACCCCATTCCCAGACATACTGTACCCCATTCCCAGTCAAAGGGACACTGTACCCCATTCCCAGTCACAGAGACACTGTACCCCATTCCCAGTCACAAGGACACCGTACCCAATTCCCAGTCTCAGAGACACTGTACCCCATTCCCAGTCACAGACATACTGTACTCCATTCCCAGTCACAGAGAAACTGTGCCCCTTTCCCAGACACAGAGACACTGTACCCAATTCCCAGTCACAGGGACACTGTATCCCATTCCCAGTCACAGGGACACTGTACCCCATTTCCAGTCACAGGGACACTCTACCCAATTCCCTGTCTCAGAGACATTGTACTAAATTCCAATTCACAGAGATACTGTACCCTGTTCCCAGTCACAGAGACACTGTACCCCATTCCCAGTCACAGGGACACTGTGCCCCCATCCCATTCACAGAGACACTGTACCCTTTTCCCTGTCACAGAGACACTGTACCTCATTCCCAGTCGCAGAGACACTGTTCCCCATTCCCTGTCACTGGGACACTGTACCTCATTCTCATTCACAAAGACACTGTACCCTGTTCCCAGTCTCAGAGACACTGTACCCCATTCCCTGTAGCAGAGATACTGTACCCCATTCCCAGTCACTGAGGCACTATACTGCATTCCCAGTCACAGACACACTGTACCCCATTCCCAATCACAGAGACACTGTACCCCATTCCCAGTCACAGGGACACTGTACCCCATTCTCAGTCACAGAGACACTGTACCCTATTCCCAGTCATAGACATACTGTACCCCATTCCCAGCTACAGACATACTGTACCCCATTCCCAGTCACAGGGACACTGTACCCAATTCCCAGTCTCAGACACACTGTACCCCATTCCCAGTCACAGAGATACTCTACCCCATTCCCAGTCACTGAGACACTATACTGCATTCCCAGTCACAGACACACTGTACCCTTTTCCCTGTCACAGAGACACTGTACCTCATTCCCAGTCGCAGAGACACTGTTCCCCATTCCCTGTCACTGGGACACTGTACCTCATTCTCATTCACAAAGACACTGTACCCTGTTCCCAGTCTCAGAGACACTGTACCCCATTCCCTGTAGCAGAGATACTGTACCCCATTCCCAGTCACTGAGGCACTATACTGCATTCCCAGTCACAGACACACTGTACCCCATTCCCAATCACAGAGACACTGTACCCCATTCCCAGTCACAGGGACACTGTACCCCATTCTCAGTCACAGAGACACTGTACCCTATTCCCAGTCATAGACATACTGTACCCCATTCCCAGCTACAGACATACTGTACCCCATTCCCAGTCACAGGGACACTGTACCCAATTCCCAGTCTCAGACACACTGTACCCCATTCCCAGTCACAGAGATACTCTACCCCATTCCCAGTCACTGAGACACTATACTGCATTCCCAGTCACAGACACACTGTACCCCATTCCCTGTCACAGAGACACTGTACCCCATTCCCAGTCACAGACATACTGTACCCCATTCCCAGCTATAGACATACTGTACCCCATTCCCAGTCACAGGGACACTGTACCCCATTCCCAGTCACAGAGACACTGTACCCCATTCCCAGTCACAGGGACACTGTACCCAATTCCCAGTCTCAGAGACACTGTACCCCATTCCCAGTCACAGGGACACTGTATCCCATTCCCAATCACAAAGACACTGTAACCCTTTCCCAGTTAAAGGGACACTGTACGCAATTCCCAGTCTCAGAGGCTCTGTACCCAATTCCCAGTCACAAAGACACTGTACCCCATTCCCATTCACAGGGACACTGTACCCCATTCCCAGTCACAGGGACACTGCACCAAATTCCCAGTCTCAGAGACACTGTACCCCATTCCCAGTCATAGACATACTGTACCCCATTCCCAGCTACAGACATACTGTACCCCATTCCCAGTCACAGGAACACTGTACCACATTCCCAGTTACAGACACTGTACCCCATTCCCAGTCACAGGGACACTGTACTCAATTCCCTGTCTCAGAGGCTCTGTACCCAATTCCCGGTCACAAAGATTCTGTACCCCAATCCCAGTCACAGGGACACTGTACCCAATTCCCAGTCACAGGGACGCTGTACCCAATTCTCAGTCTCAGAGACACTGTACCCCATTCCCAGTCATAGTCATACTGTACCCCATTCCCAGCTACAGACATACTGTACCCCATTCCCAATCACAGGGACACTGTACCCCATTCCCAGTCTCAGAGACACTGTACCCCATTCCCAGTCACAGAGATACTGTACCCCATTCCCAGTCACAGACATACTGTGCCCCATTCCCAGTCACTGAGACACTATACTGCATTCCCAGTCACAGACACACTGTACCCCATTCCCTGTCACAGAGACACTGTATCCCACTCCCAGTCACAGACATACTGTACCCCATTCCCAGCTACAGAAATACTGTACCCCATTCCCAGTCAAAGGGACACTGTACCCCATTCCCAGTCACAGAGACACTGTACCCCATTCCCAGTCACAAGGACACCGTACCCAATTCCCAGTCTCAGAGACACTGTACCCCATTCCCAGTCACAGACGTACTGTACTCCATTCCCAGTCACAGAGATACTGAGCCCCTTTCCCAGTCACAGAGACACTGTACCCAATTCCCAGTCACAGGGACACTGTATCCCATTCCCCGTCACAGGGACACTGTACCCCATTCCCAGTCACAGAGACACTGTACCCCATTTCCAGTCACAGGGACACTCTACCCAATTCCCTGTCTCAGAGACATTGTACCCTATTCCCAGTCATAGAGATACTGTACCCTGTTCCCAGTCACAGAGACACTGTACCCCATTCCCAGTCACAGGGACACTGTGCCCCCATCCCATTCACAGAGACACTGTGCCCTGTTCCCTGACACAGAGACACTGTACCCCATTCCCAGTTGCAGAGACACTGTTCCCCATTCCCTGTCACTGGGACACTGTACCTCATTCTCATTCACAAAGACACTGTACCCTGTTCCCAGTCTCAGAGACACTGTACCCCATTCCCAGTAGCAGAGATACTGTACCCCATTCCCAGTCACTGAGACACTATACTGCATTCCCAGTCACAGACACACTGTACCCCATTCCCTGTCACAGAGACACTGTACCCCATTCCCAGTCACAGAGACACTGTACCGCATTCCCAGTCACAGGGACACTGTACCCCATTCCCAGTCACAGAGATACTGTACCTCATTCCCAGTCACTGAGACACTATACTGCATTCCCAGTCACAGACACACTGTACCCCATTCCCTGTCACAGAGACACAGTACCCCATTCCCAGTCACAGACATACTGTACCCCATTCCCAGCTATAGACATACTGTACCCCATTCCCAGTCAAAGGGACACTGTACCCCATTCCCAGTCACAGAGACACTGTACCCCATTCCCAGTCACAGGGACACTGTACCCAATTCCCAGTCTCAGAGACACTGTACCCCATTCCCAGTCACAGGGACACTGTATCCCATTCCCAATCACAAAGACACTGTAACCCTTTCCCAGTTAAAGGGACACTGTACGCAATTCCCAGTCTCAGAGGCTCTGTACCCAATTCCCAGTCACAAAGACACTGTACCCCATTCCCATTCACAGGGACACTGTACCCCATTCCCAGTCACAGGGACACTGTACCAAATTCCCAGTCTCAGAGACACTGTACCCCATTCCCAGTCATAGACATACTGTACCCCATTCCCAGCTACAGACATTCTGTACCCCATTCCCAGTCACAGGAACACTGTACCACATTCCCAGTTACAGACACTGTACCCCATTCCCTGTCACAGGGACACTGTACCCCATTCTCATTCACAGAGACGCTGTACCCTATTCCCAATCACAGCGACACTGTACCCGATTCGCAGCCACAGAGACACTGCTCTCCATTCCCAGTCACAGAGACACTGTACCCCATTCCCAGTCACAGGGACACTGTACTCAATTCCCTGTCTCAGAGGCTCTGTACCCAATTCCCGGTCACAAAGATTCTGTACCCCAATCCCAGTCACAGGGACACTGTACCCAATTCCCAGTCACAGGGACGCTGTACCCAATTCCCAGTCTCAGAGACACTGTACCCCATTCCCAGTCATAGTCATACTGTACCCCATTCCCAGCTACAGACATACTGTACCCCATTCCCAATCACAGGGACACTGTACCCCATTCCCAGTCTCAGAGACACTGTACACCATTCCCAGTCACAGAGATACTGTACCCCATTCCCAGTCACAGACATACTGTGCCCCATTCCCAGTCACTGAGACACTATACTGCATTCCCAGTCACAGACATACTGTACTCCATTCCCAGTCACAGAGATACTGTGCCCCTTTCCCAGTCACAGAGACACTGTACCCAATTCCCAGTCACAGGGACACTGTATCCCATTCCCCATCACAGGGACACTGTACCCCATTCCCAGTCACAGAGACACTGTACCCCATTTCCAGTCACAGGGACACTCTACCCAATTCCCTGTCTCAGAGACATTGTACCCTATTCCCAGTCATAGAGATACTGTACCCTGTTCCCAGTCACAGAGACACTGTACCCCATTCCCAGTCACAGGGACACTGTGCCCCCATCCCATTCACAGAGACACTGTACCCTGTTCCCTGACACAGAGACACTGTACCCCATTCCCAGTTGCAGAGACACTGTTCCCCATTCCCTGTCACTGGGACACTGTACCTCATTCTCATTCACAAAGACACTGTACCCTGTTCCCAGTCTCAGAGATACTGTACCCCATTCCCAGTCACTGAGACACTATACTGCATTCCCAGTCACAGACACACTGTACCCCATTCCCTGTCACAGAGACACTGTACCCCATTCCCAGTCACAGAGACACTGTACCCCATTCCCAGTCACAGGGACACTGTACCCAATTCCCAGTCTCAGAGGCACTGTACCCCATTCCCAGTCACAGGGAGACTGTACCCCATTCCCAGTCACTGAGACACTATACTGCATTCCCAGTCACAGACACACTGTACCCCATTCCCTGTCACAGAGACACTGTACCCCATTCCCAGTCAAAGACATACTGTACCCCATTCCCAGCTATAGACATACTGTACCCCATTCCCAGTCAAAGGGACACTGTAACCCATTCCCAGTCACAGAAACACTGTACCCCATTCTCAGTCACAGGGACACTGTACCCAAATCCCAGTCTCAGAGACACTGTACCCCATTCCCAGTCACAGGGACACTGTATCCCATTCCCAGTCACAAAGACACTGTAACCCTTTCCCAGTTAAAGGGACACTGCATGCAATTCCCAGTCTCAGAGGCTCTGTACCCCATTCCCAGTCACAAAGACACTGTACCCCATTCCCAGTCACAGGGACACTGTACCCCATTCCCAGTCACAGGGACACTGTACCCAATTCCCAGTCTCAGAGATAATGTACCCCATTCCCAGTCATAGACATACTGTACCCCATTCCCAGCTACAGACATACTGTACCCCATTCCCAGTCACAGGGACACTGTATCCCATTGCTAGTCACAGACACTATACCCCATTCCCTGTCACAGGGACACTGTACCCCATTCTCTTTCACAGAGGCTCTGTACCCAATTCCCAGTCACATGACACTGTACCCCATTCCCAGTCACAGGGACACTGTACCCAATTCCCAGTGACAGGGACACTGTACCCCATTCCCAGTCATAGACATACTGTACCCCATTCCCAGCTACAGACATACTGTACCCCATTCCCAGTCACAAGGAGACTGTACCCAATTCCCAGTCTCAGACACACTGTACCCCATTCCCAGTCACAGAGATACTGTACCCCATTCCCAGTCACAGAGATACTGTACCCCATTCCCAGTCACAGAGACACTGTACTCAATTCCCAGTCTCAGAGACACTGTACCCCATTCCCAGTCTCAGGGACACTGTACCCCTTTCCCAGACACAGAGACACTGTACCCCATTCCCAGTCACAGGGACACTATACCCAATTCCCAGTAACAGAGACACTGTACCCCATTCCCCGTCACAGAGACATTGTACCCCATTCCCAGTCTCAGAGACACTGTACCCCATTCTCAGTCACAGGGACACTGTACTCAATTCCCAGTCTCAGAGACACTGTACCCCATTCCCAGTCATAGACATACTGTACCCCATTCCCAGCTACAGACATACAGTACCCCATTCCCAGTCACAGGGACACTGTACCCAATTCCCATCTCAGAGACACTGTACCCCATTCCCAGTCACAGGGACACTGTACCCAATTCCCAGTCTCAGAGACACTGTACCCCATTCCCAGGGACACTGTACCCCATTCCCAGTCACAGAGACACTGTACCCCATTCCCAGTCACAGGGACACTGTACCCCATTCCCAGTCACAGGGACTTTGTACCCCATTCCCATTCTCAGAGACACTGTACCCCATTCCCAGTCACAGGGACACTGTACCCAATTCCCAGTCACAGGGACACTGTACCCAATTCCCAGTCTCAGAGACACTGTACCCAATTCCCAGTCATAGACATACTGTACCCCATTCCCAGCTACAGACATACTGTACCCCATTCCCAGTCACAGGGAGACTGTACCCAATTCCCAGTCTCAGAGACACTGTACCCCATTCCCAGTCACAGAGATACTGTACCCCATTCCCAGAGATACTGTACCCCATTCCCAGTCACAGAGACACTGTACTCAATTCCCAGTCACAGAGCCACAGTACCCCATTCCAAGTCACAGGGACACTGTACCCCATTGCCAGTCACAGGAACACTGTATCCAATTCCCAGTCACATGGACTCTGTACCCAATTCCCAGTCTCAGAGACACTGTACCCCATTCCCAGTCTCAGGGACACTGTACCCAATTCCCAGTAACAGAGACACTGTACTCAATTCCCTGTCACAGAGCCACAGTACCCCATTCCCAATCACAGGGACACTGTACCCAATTCCCAGTCACAGGAACACTGTATCCAATTCCCAGTCACAGAGATACTGTACCCCATTCCCAGTCACAGAGACACTGTACTCAATTCCCAGTCACAGAGCCACAGTACCCCATTCCCAGTCACAGGGACACTGTACCCCATTCCCATTCACAGGAACACTGTATCCAATTCCCAGTCACATGGACACTGTACCCAATTCCCAGTCTCAGAGACATTGTACCCCATTCCCAGTCTCAGAGACACTGTACCCCATTCTCAGTCACAGGGAGACTGTACCCAATTCCCAGTCTCAGAGACACTGTACCCCATTCCCAGTCATAGACATACTGTACCCCATTCCCAGTCACAGGGACACTGTACCCAATTCCCATCTCAGAGACACTGTACCCCATTCCCAGTCACAGGGACACGGTACCCCATTCCCAGTCACAGAGACACTGTACCCCATTCCCAGTCACAGGGACACTGTACCCAACTCCCAGTAACTTAGACACTGTACCCCATTCCCAGTCACAGAGACACTGTACCCCATTCCCAGTCACAGGGACACTGTACCCAATTCCCAGTCACAGGGACACTGTACCCAATTCCCTGTCTCAGAGGCTCTGTATCCAATTCCCAGTCACAAAAACACTGTACCCCATTCCCAGTCACAGGGACACAGTACCCCATTCCCAGTCACAGGGACTTTGTACCCCATTCTCAGTCTCAGAGACACTGTACCCCATTCCCAGTAACGGGGACGCTCTACCCCATTTCCAGAGACACTGTATCCAAGAGGCTCTGTATCCAATTCCCAGTCACAAATACACTGTACCCCATTCCAAATCACAGGGACACTGTACCCAATTCCCAGTCATAGACATACTGTACCCCATTCCCAGCTACAGCCATACTGTACCCCATTCCCAGTCACAGGGAGACTGTACACCATTCCCAGTCTCAGAGACACTGCACCCCATTCCCAGTCACAGAGATACTGTACCCCATTCCCAGTCACTGAGATACAGTACCCCATTCCCAGTCACAGAGACACTGTACTCAATTCCCAGTCACAGAGCCACAGTACCCCATTCCCAGTCACAGGGACACTGTACCCCATTCCCAGTCACAGGAACACTGTACCCCATTCCCAGTCTCAGGGACACTGGACACCATTCCCAGACACAGAGACACTGGACCCCATTCCCAGTCACAGGGACGCTGTACCCAATTCCCAGTAACAGAGACACTGTACCCCATTTCCAGTCACAGAGACATTGTACCCCATTCCCAGTCTCAGAGACACTGTACCCCATTCTCAGTCACAGGGACACTGTACCCAATTCCCAGTCTCAGAGACACTGTACCCCATTCCCAGTCATAGACATACTGTACCCCATTCCCAGCTACAGACATACTGTACCGCATTCCCAGTCAAAGGGACACTGTACCCAATTCCCATCTCAGAGACACTGTACCCCATTCCCAGTCACAGGGACACTGTACCCAATTCCCAGTCTCAGAGACACGGTACCCCATTCCCAGGGACACTGTACCCCATTCCCAGTCACAGAGACACTGTACCCCATTCCCAGTCACAGGGACAATATACCCCATTCCCAGTCTCAGAGACACTGTACCCCATTCCCAGTCACATAGACACTGCACCACATTCCCAGTCACAGGGACACAGTACCCCATTCCCAGTCACAGGGACTTTGTACCCCATTCTCAGTCTCAGAGACACTGTACCCCATTCCCAGTAACGGGGACGCTCTACCCCATTTCCAGAGACACTGTACCCCATTCCCAGTCTCAGAGACACTGTTCCCCATTCCCAGTCACAGGGACACTGTACCTCATTCTCATTCACAGGGACACAGTACCCCATTCCCAGTCACAGGGACTTTGTACCCCATTCCCAGTCTCAGAGACACTGTACCCCATTCCCAGTCTCAGAGACACTGTACCCCATTCCCAGTCACAGGGACACTGTACCCAATTCCCAGTCGCAGGGACACTGTACCCAATTCCCAGTCTCAGAGACACTGTACCCCATTCCCAGTCATAGTCATACTGTACCCCATTCCCAGCTACAGACATACCCCATTCCCAGTCACAGGGACACTGTACCCAATTCCCAGTCTCAGAGACACTGTACCCCATTCCCAGTCACAGAGATACTGTACCCCATTCCCAGTCACAGAGATACTGTGCCCCATTCCCAGTCACTGAGACACTATACTGCATTCCCAGTCACAGACACACTGTACCCCATTCCCTGTCACAGAGACACTGTACCCCATTCCCAGACATACTGTACCCCATTCCCAGTCAAAGGGACACTGTACCCCATTCCCAGTCACAGAGACACTGTACCCCATTCCCAGTCACAAGGACACCGTACCCAATTCCCAGTCTCAGAGACACTGTACCCCATTCCCAGTCACAGACATACTGTACTCCATTCCCAGTCACAGAGAAACTGTGCCCCTTTCCCAGACACAGAGACACTGTACCCAATTCCCAGTCACAGGGACACTGTATCCCATTCCCAGTCACAGGGACACTGTACCCCATTTCCAGTCACAGGGACACTCTACCCAATTCCCTGTCTCAGAGACATTGTACCAAATTCCAATTCACAGAGATACTGTACCCTGTTCCCAGTCACAGAGACACTGTACCCCATTCCCAGTCACAGGGACACTGTGCCCCCATCCCATTCACAGAGACACTGTACCCTTTTCCCTGTCACAGAGACACTGTACCTCATTCCCAGTCGCAGAGACACTGTTCCCCATTCCCTGTCACTGGGACACTGTACCTCATTCTCATTCACAAAGACACTGTACCCTGTTCCCAGTCTCAGAGACACTGTACCCCATTCCCTGTAGCAGAGATACTGTACCCCATTCCCAGTCACTGAGGCACTATACTGCATTCCCAGTCACAGACACACTGTACCCCATTCCCAATCACAGAGACACTGTACCCCATTCCCAGTCACAGGGACACTTTACCCCATTCTCAGTCACAGAGACACTGTACCCTATTCCCAGTCATAGACATACTGTACCCCATTCCCAGCTACAGACATACTGTACCCCATTCCCAGTCACAGGGACACTGTACCCAATTCCCAGTCTCAGACACACTGTACCCCATTCCCAGTCACAGAGATACTCTACCCCATTCCCAGTCACTGAGACACTATACTGCATTCCCAGTCACAGACACACTGTACCCCATTCCCTGTCACAGAGACACTGTACCCCATTCCCAGTCACAGACATACTGTACCCCATTCCCAGCTATAGACATACTGTACCCCATTCCCAGTCACAGGGACACTGTACCCCATTCCCAGTCACAGAGACACTGTACCCCATTCCCAGTCACAGGGACACTGTACCCAATTCCCAGTCTCAGAGACACTGTACCCCATTCCCAGTCACAGGGACACTGTATCCCATTCCCAATCACAAAGACACTGTAACCCTTTCCCAGTTAAAGGGACACTGTACGCAATTCCCAGTCTCAGAGGCTCTGTACCCAATTCCCAGTCACAAAGACACTGTACCCCATTCCCATTCACAGGGACACTGTACCCCATTCCCAGTCACAGGGACACTGCACCAAATTCCCAGTCTCAGAGACACTGTACCCCATTCCCAGTCATAGACATACTGTACCCCATTCCCAGCTACAGACATACTGTACCCCATTCCCAGTCACAGGAACACTGTACCACATTCCCAGTTACAGACACTGTACCCCATTCCCTGTCACAGGGACACTGTACCCCATTCTCATTCACAGAGACGCTGTACCCTGTTCCCAATCACAGCGACACTGTACCCGATTCCCAGTCACAGAGACACTGTTCTCCATTCGCAGTCACAGAGTCACTGTACCCCATTCCCAGTCACAGGGACACTGTACTCAATTCCCTGTCTCAGAGGCTCTGTACCCAATTCCCGGTCACAAAGATTCTGTACCCCAATCCCAGTCACAGGGACGCTGTACCCAATTCTCAGTCTCAGAGACACTGTACCCCATTCCCAGTCATAGTCATACTGTACCCCATTCCCAGCTACAGACATACTGTACCCCATTCCCAATCACAGGGACACTGTACCCCATTCCCAGTCTCAGAGACACTGTACCCCATTCCCAGTCACAGAGATACTGTACCCCATTCCCAGTCACAGACATACTGTGCCCCATTCCCAGTCACTGAGACACTATACTGCATTCCCAGTCACAGACACACTGTACCCCATTCCCTGTCACAGAGACACTGTATCCCACTCCCAGTCACAGACATACTGTACCCCATTCCCAGCTACAGAAATACTGTACCCCATTCCCAGTCAAAGGGACACTGTACCCCATTCCCAGTCACAGAGACACTGTACCCCATTCCCAGTCACAAGGACACCGTACCCAATTCCCAGTCTCAGAGACACTGTACCCCATTCCCAGTCACAGACGTACTGTACTCCATTCCCAGTCACAGAGATACTGAGCCCCTTTCCCAGTCACAGAGACACTGTACCCAATTCCCAGTCACAGGGACACTGTATCCCATTCCCCGTCACAGGGACACTGTACCCCATTCCCAGTCACAGAGACACTGTACCCCATTTCCAGTCACAGGGACACTCTACCCAATTCCCTGTCTCAGAGACATTGTACCCTATTCCCAGTCATAGAGATACTGTACCCTGTTCCCAGTCACAGAGACACTGTACCCCATTCCCAGTCACAGGGACACTGTGCCCCCATCCCATTCACAGAGACACTGTGCCCTGTTCCCTGACACAGAGACACTGTACCCCATTCCCAGTTGCAGAGACACTGTTCCCCATTCCCTGTCACTGGGACACTGTACCTCATTCTCATTCACAAAGACACTGTACCCTGTTCCCAGTCTCAGAGACACTGTACCCCATTCCCAGTAGCAGAGATACTGTACCCCATTCCCAGTCACTGAGACACTATACTGCATTCCCAGTCACAGACACACTGTACCCCATTCCCTGTCACAGAGACACTGTACCCCATTCCCAGTCACAGAGACACTGTACCGCATTCCCAGTCACAGGGACACTGTACCCCATTCCCAGTCACAGAGATACTGTACCTCATTCCCAGTCACTGAGACACTATACTGCATTCCCAGTCACAGACACACTGTACCCCATTCCCTGTCACAGAGACACAGTACCCCATTCCCAGTCACAGACATACTGTACCCCATTCCCAGCTATAGACATACTGTACCCCATTCCCAGTCAAAGGGACACTGTACCCCATTCCCAGTCACAGAGACACTGTACCCCATTCCCAGTCACAGGGACACTGTACCCAATTCCCAGTCTCAGAGACACTGTACCCCATTCCCAGTCACAGGGACACTGTATCCCATTCCCAATCACAAAGACACTGTAACCCTTTCCCAGTTAAAGGGACACTGTACGCAATTCCCAGTCTCAGAGGCTCTGTACCCAATTCCCAGTCACAAAGACACTGTACCCCATTCCCATTCACAGGGACACTGTACCCCATTCCCAGTCACAGGGACACTGTACCAAATTCCCAGTCTCAGAGACACTGTACCCCATTCCCAGTCATAGACATACTGTACCCCATTCCCAGCTACAGACATTCTGTACCCCATTCCCAGTCACAGGAACACTGTACCACATTCCCAGTTACAGACACTGTACCCCATTCCCTGTCACAGGGACACTGTACCCCATTCTCATTCACAGAGACGCTGTACCCTATTCCCAATCACAGCGACACTGTACCCGATTCGCAGCCACAGAGACACTGCTCTCCATTCCCAGTCACAGAGACACTGTACCCCATTCCCAGTCACAGGGACACTGTACTCAATTCCCTGTCTCAGAGGCTCTGTACCCAATTCCCGGTCACAAAGATTCTGTACCCCAATCCCAGTCACAGGGACACTGTACCCAATTCCCAGTCACAGGGACGCTGTACCCAATTCCCAGTCTCAGAGACACTGTACCCCATTCCCAGTCATAGTCATACTGTACCCCATTCCCAGCTACAGACATACTGTACCCCATTCCCAATCACAGGGACACTGTACCCCATTCCCAGTCTCAGAGACACTGTACACCATTCCCAGTCACAGAGATACTGTACCCCATTCCCAGTCACAGACATACTGTGCCCCATTCCCAGTCACTGAGACACTATACTGCATTCCCAGTCACAGACATACTGTACTCCATTCCCAGTCACAGAGATACTGTGCCCCTTTCCCAGACACAGAGACACTGTACCCCATTCCCAGTCACAGGGACACTATACCCAATTCCCAGTAACAGAGACACTGTACCCCATTCCCCGTCACAGAGACATTGTACCCCATTCCCAGTCTCAGAGACACTGTACCCCATTCTCAGTCACAGGGACACTGTACTCAATTCCCAGTCTCAGAGACACTGTACCCCATTCCCAGTCATAGACATACTGTACCCCATTCCCAGCTACAGACATACAGTACCCCATTCCCAGTCACAGGGACACTGTACCCAATTCCCATCTCAGAGACACTGTACCCCATTCCCAGTCACAGGGACACTGTACCCAATTCCCAGTCTCAGAGACACTGTACCCCATTCCCAGGGACACTGTACCCCATTCCCAGTCACAGAGACACTGTACCCCATTCCCAGTCACAGGGACACTGTACCCCATTCCCAGTCACAGGGACTTTGTACCCCATTCCCATTCTCAGAGACACTGTACCCCATTCCCAGTCACAGGGACACTGTACCCAATTCCCAGTCACAGGGACACTGTACCCAATTCCCAGTCTCAGAGACACTGTACCCAATTCCCAGTCATAGACATACTGTACCCCATTCCCAGCTACAGACATACTGTACCCCATTCCCAGTCACAGGGAGACTGTACCCAATTCCCAGTCTCAGAGACACTGTACCCCATTCCCAGTCACAGAGATACTGTACCCCATTCCCAGAGATACTGTACCCCATTCCCAGTCACAGAGACACTGTACTCAATTCCCAGTCACAGAGCCACAGTACCCCATTCCAAGTCACAGGGACACTGTACCCCATTGCCAGTCACAGGAACACTGTATCCAATTCCCAGTCACATGGACTCTGTACCCAATTCCCAGTCTCAGAGACACTGTACCCCATTCCCAGTCTCAGGGACACTGTACCCAATTCCCAGTAACAGAGACACTGTACTCAATTCCCTGTCACAGAGCCACAGTACCCCATTCCCAATCACAGGGACACTGTACCCAATTCCCAGTCACAGGAACACTGTATCCAATTCCCAGTCACAGAGATACTGTACCCCATTCCCAGTCACAGAGACACTGTACTCAATTCCCAGTCACAGAGCCACAGTACCCCATTCCCAGTCACAGGGACACTGTACCCCATTCCCATTCACAGGAACACTGTATCCAATTCCCAGTCACATGGACACTGTACCCAATTCCCAGTCTCAGAGACATTGTACCCCATTCCCAGTCTCAGAGACACTGTACCCCATTCTCAGTCACAGGGAGACTGTACCCAATTCCCAGTCTCAGAGACACTGTACCCCATTCCCAGTCATAGACATACTGTACCCCATTCCCAGTCACAGGGACACTGTACCCAATTCCCATCTCAGAGACACTGTACCCCATTCCCAGTCACAGGGACACGGTACCCCATTCCCAGTCACAGAGACACTGTACCCCATTCCCAGTCACAGGGACACTGTACCCAACTCCCAGTAACTTAGACACTGTACCCCATTCCCAGTCACAGAGACACTGTACCCCATTCCCAGTCACAGGGACACTGTACCCAATTCCCAGTCACAGGGACACTGTACCCAATTCCCTGTCTCAGAGGCTCTGTATCCAATTCCCAGTCACAAAAACACTGTACCCCATTCCCAGTCACAGGGACACAGTACCCCATTCCCAGTCACAGGGACTTTGTACCCCATTCTCAGTCTCAGAGACACTGTACCCCATTCCCAGTAACGGGGACGCTCTACCCCATTTCCAGAGACACTGTATCCAAGAGGCTCTGTATCCAATTCCCAGTCACAAATACACTGTACCCCATTCCAAATCACAGGGACACTGTACCCAATTCCCAGTCATAGACATACTGTACCCCATTCCCAGCTACAGCCATACTGTACCCCATTCCCAGTCACAGGGAGACTGTACACCATTCCCAGTCTCAGAGACACTGCACCCCATTCCCAGTCACAGAGATACTGTACCCCATTCCCAGTCACTGAGATACAGTACCCCATTCCCAGTCACAGAGACACTGTACTCAATTCCCAGTCACAGAGCCACAGTACCCCATTCCCAGTCACAGGGACACTGTACCCCATTCCCAGTCACAGGAACACTGTACCCCATTCCCAGTCTCAGGGACACTGGACACCATTCCCAGACACAGAGACACTGGACCCCATTCCCAGTCACAGGGACGCTGTACCCAATTCCCAGTAACAGAGACACTGTACCCCATTTCCAGTCACAGAGACATTGTACCCCATTCCCAGTCTCAGAGACACTGTACCCCATTCTCAGTCACAGGGACACTGTACCCAATTCCCAGTCTCAGAGACACTGTACCCCATTCCCAGTCATAGACATACTGTACCCCATTCCCAGCTACAGACATACTGTACCGCATTCCCAGTCAAAGGGACACTGTACCCAATTCCCATCTCAGAGACACTGTACCCCATTCCCAGTCACAGGGACACTGTACCCAATTCCCAGTCTCAGAGACACGGTACCCCATTCCCAGGGACACTGTACCCCATTCCCAGTCACAGAGACACTGTACCCCATTCCCAGTCACAGGGACAATATACCCCATTCCCAGTCTCAGAGACACTGTACCCCATTCCCAGTCACATAGACACTGCACCACATTCCCAGTCACAGGGACACAGTACCCCATTCCCAGTCACAGGGACTTTGTACCCCATTCTCAGTCTCAGAGACACTGTACCCCATTCCCAGTAACGGGGACGCTCTACCCCATTTCCAGAGACACTGTACCCCATTCCCAGTCTCAGAGACACTGTTCCCCATTCCCAGTCACAGGGACACTGTACCTCATTCTCATTCACAGGGACACAGTACCCCATTCCCAGTCACAGGGACTTTGTACCCCATTCCCAGTCTCAGAGACACTGTACCCCATTCCCAGTCTCAGAGACACTGTACCCCATTCCCAGTCACAGGGACACTGTACCCAATTCCCAGTCGCAGGGACACTGTACCCAATTCCCAGTCTCAGAGACACTGTACCCCATTCCCAGTCATAGTCATACTGTACCCCATTCCCAGCTACAGACATACCCCATTCCCAGTCACAGGGACACTGTACCCAATTCCCAGTCTCAGAGACACTGTACCCCATTCCCAGTCACAGAGATACTGTACCCCATTCCCAGTCACAGAGATACTGTGCCCCATTCCCAGTCACTGAGACACTATACTGCATTCCCAGTCACAGACACACTGTACCCCATTCCCTGTCACAGAGACACTGTACCCCATTCCCAGACATACTGTACCCCATTCCCAGTCAAAGGGACACTGTACCCCATTCCCAGTCACAGAGACACTGTACCCCATTCCCAGTCACAAGGACACCGTACCCAATTCCCAGTCTCAGAGACACTGTACCCCATTCCCAGTCACAGACATACTGTACTCCATTCCCAGTCACAGAGAAACTGTGCCCCTTTCCCAGACACAGAGACACTGTACCCAATTCCCAGTCACAGGGACACTGTATCCCATTCCCAGTCACAGGGACACTGTACCCCATTTCCAGTCACAGGGACACTCTACCCAATTCCCTGTCTCAGAGACATTGTACCAAATTCCAATTCACAGAGATACTGTACCCTGTTCCCAGTCACAGAGACACTGTACCCCATTCCCAGTCACAGGGACACTGTGCCCCCATCCCATTCACAGAGACACTGTACCCTTTTCCCTGTCACAGAGACACTGTACCTCATTCCCAGTCGCAGAGACACTGTTCCCCATTCCCTGTCACTGGGACACTGTACCTCATTCTCATTCACAAAGACACTGTACCCTGTTCCCAGTCTCAGAGACACTGTACTCCATTCCCTGTAGCAGAGATACTGTACCCCATTCCCAGTCACTGAGGCACTATACTGCATTCCCAGTCACAGACACACTGTACCCCATTCCCAATCACAGAGACACTGTACCCCATTCCCAGTCACAGGGACACTGTACCCCATTCTCAGTCACAGAGACACTGTACCCTATTCCCAGTCATAGACATACTGTACCCCATTCCCAGCTACAGACATACTGTACCCCATTCCCAGTCACAGGGACACTGTACCCAATTCCCAGTCTCAGACACACTGTACCCCATTCCCAGTCACAGAGATACTCTACCCCATTCCCAGTCACTGAGACACTATACTGCATTCCCAGTCACAGACACACTGTACCCCATTCCCTGTCACAGAGACACTGTACCCCATTCCCAGTCACAGACATACTGTACCCCATTCCCAGCTATAGACATACTGTACCCCATTCCCAGTCACAGGGACACTGTACCCCATTCCCAGTCACAGAGACACTGTACCCCATTCCCAGTCACAGGGACACTGTACCCAATTCCCAGTCTCAGAGACACTGTACCCCATTCCCAGTCACAGGGACACTGTATCCCATTCCCAATCACAAAGACACTGTAACCCTTTCCCAGTTAAAGGGACACTGTACGCAATTCCCAGTCTCAGAGGCTCTGTACCCAATTCCCAGTCACAAAGACACTGTACCCCATTCCCATTCACAGGGACACTGTACCCCATTCCCAGTCACAGGGACACTGCACCAAATTCCCAGTCTCAGAGACACTGTACCCCATTCCCAGTCATAGACATACTGTACCCCATTCCCAGCTACAGACATACTGTACCCCATTCCCAGTCACAGGAACACTGTACCACATTCCCAGTTACAGACACTGTACCCCATTCCCTGTCACAGGGACACTGTACCCCATTCTCATTCACAGAGACGCTGTACCCTGTTCCCAATCACAGCGACACTGTACCCGATTCCCAGTCACAGAGACACTGTTCTCCATTCGCAGTCACAGAGTCACTGTACCCCATTCCCAGTCACAGGGACACTGTACTCAATTCCCTGTCTCAGAGGCTCTGTACCCAATTCCCGGTCACAAAGATTCTGTACCCCAATCCCAGTCACAGGGACGCTGTACCCAATTCTCAGTCTCAGAGACACTGTACCCCATTCCCAGTCATAGTCATACTGTACCCCATTCCCAGCTACAGACATACTGTACCCCATTCCCAATCACAGGGACACTGTACCCCATTCCCAGTCTCAGAGACACTGTACCCCATTCCCAGTCACAGAGATACTGTACCCCATTCCCAGTCACAGACATACTGTGCCCCATTCCCAGTCACTGAGACACTATACTGCATTCCCAGTCACAGACACACTGTACCCCATTCCCTGTCACAGAGACACTGTATCCCACTCCCAGTCACAGACATACTGTACCCCATTCCCAGCTACAGAAATACTGTACCCCATTCCCAGTCAAAGGGACACTGTACCCCATTCCCAGTCACAGAGACACTGTACCCCATTCCCAGTCACAAGGACACCGTACCCAATTCCCAGTCTCAGAGACACTGTACCCCATTCCCAGTCACAGACGTACTGTACTCCATTCCCAGTCACAGAGATACTGAGCCCCTTTCCCAGTCACAGAGACACTGTACCCAATTCCCAGTCACAGGGACACTGTATCCCATTCCCCGTCACAGGGACACTGTACCCCATTCCCAGTCACAGAGACACTGTACCCCATTTCCAGTCACAGGGACACTCTACCCAATTCCCTGTCTCAGAGACATTGTACCCTATTCCCAGTCATAGAGATACTGTACCCTGTTCCCAGTCACAGAGACACTGTACCCCATTCCCAGTCACAGGGACACTGTGCCCCCATCCCATTCACAGAGACACTGTGCCCTGTTCCCTGACACAGAGACACTGTACCCCATTCCCAGTTGCAGAGACACTGTTCCCCATTCCCTGTCACTGGGACACTGTACCTCATTCTCATTCACAAAGACACTGTACCCTGTTCCCAGTCTCAGAGACACTGTACCCCATTCCCAGTAGCAGAGATACTGTACCCCATTCCCAGTCACTGAGACACTATACTGCATTCCCAGTCACAGACACACTGTACCCCATTCCCTGTCACAGAGACACTGTACCCCATTCCCAGTCACAGAGACACTGTACCGCATTCCCAGTCACAGGGACACTGTACCCCATTCCCAGTCACAGAGATACTGTACCTCATTCCCAGTCACTGAGACACTATACTGCATTCCCAGTCACAGACACACTGTACCCCATTCCCTGTCACAGAGACACAGTACCCCATTCCCAGTCACAGACATACTGTACCCCATTCCCAGCTATAGACATACTGTACCCCATTCCCAGTCAAAGGGACACTGTACCCCATTCCCAGTCACAGAGACACTGTACCCCATTCCCAGTCACAGGGACACTGTACCCAATTCCCAGTCTCAGAGACACTGTACCCCATTCCCAGTCACAGGGACACTGTATCCCATTCCCAATCACAAAGACACTGTAACCCTTTCCCAGTTAAAGGGACACTGTACGCAATTCCCAGTCTCAGAGGCTCTGTACCCAATTCCCAGTCACAAAGACACTGTACCCCATTCCCATTCACAGGGACACTGTACCCCATTCCCAGTCACAGGGACACTGTACCAAATTCCCAGTCTCAGAGACACTGTACCCCATTCCCAGTCATAGACATACTGTACCCCATTCCCAGCTACAGACATTCTGTACCCCATTCCCAGTCACAGGAACACTGTACCACATTCCCAGTTACAGACACTGTACCCCATTCCCTGTCACAGGGACACTGTACCCCATTCTCATTCACAGAGACGCTGTACCCTATTCCCAATCACAGCGACACTGTACCCGATTCGCAGCCACAGAGACACTGCTCTCCATTCCCAGTCACAGAGACACTGTACCCCATTCCCAGTCACAGGGACACTGTACTCAATTCCCTGTCTCAGAGGCTCTGTACCCAATTCCCGGTCACAAAGATTCTGTACCCCAATCCCAGTCACAGGGACACTGTACCCAATTCCCAGTCACAGGGACGCTGTACCCAATTCCCAGTCTCAGAGACACTGTACCCCATTCCCAGTCATAGTCATACTGTACCCCATTCCCAGCTACAGACATACTGTACCCCATTCCCAATCACAGGGACACTGTACCCCATTCCCAGTCTCAGAGACACTGTACACCATTCCCAGTCACAGAGATACTGTACCCCATTCCCAGTCACAGACATACTGTGCCCCATTCCCAGTCACTGAGACACTATACTGCATTCCCAGTCACAGACATACTGTACTCCATTCCCAGTCACAGAGATACTGTGCCCCTTTCCCAGTCACAGAGACACTGTACCCAATTCCCAGTCACAGGGACACTGTATCCCATTCCCCATCACAGGGACACTGTACCCCATTCCCAGTCACAGAGACACTGTACCCCATTTCCAGTCACAGGGACACTCTACCCAATTCCCTGTCTCAGAGACATTGTACCCTATTCCCAGTCATAGAGATACTGTACCCTGTTCCCAGTCACAGAGACACTGTACCCCATTCCCAGTCACAGGGACACTGTGCCCCCATCCCATTCACAGAGACACTGTACCCTGTTCCCTGACACAGAGACACTGTACCCCATTCCCAGTTGCAGAGACACTGTTCCCCATTCCCTGTCACTGGGACACTGTACCTCATTCTCATTCACAAAGACACTGTACCCTGTTCCCAGTCTCAGAGATACTGTACCCCATTCCCAGTCACTGAGACACTATACTGCATTCCCAGTCACAGACACACTGTACCCCATTCCCTGTCACAGAGACACTGTACCCCATTCCCAGTCACAGAGACACTGTACCCCATTCCCAGTCACAGGGACACTGTACCCAATTCCCAGTCTCAGAGGCACTGTACCCCATTCCCAGTCACAGGGAGACTGTACCCCATTCCCAGTCACTGAGACACTATACTGCATTCCCAGTCACAGACACACTGTACCCCATTCCCTGTCACAGAGACACTGTACCCCATTCCCAGTCAAAGACATACTGTACCCCATTCCCAGCTATAGACATACTGTACCCCATTCCCAGTCAAAGGGACACTGTAACCCATTCCCAGTCACAGAAACACTGTACCCCATTCTCAGTCACAGGGACACTGTACCCAAATCCCAGTCTCAGAGACACTGTACCCCATTCCCAGTCACAGGGACACTGTATCCCATTCCCAGTCACAAAGACACTGTAACCCTTTCCCAGTTAAAGGGACACTGCATGCAATTCCCAGTCTCAGAGGCTCTGTACCCCATTCCCAGTCACAAAGACACTGTACCCCATTCCCAGTCACAGGGACACTGTACCCCATTCCCAGTCACAGGGACACTGTACCCAATTCCCAGTCTCAGAGACACTGTACCCCATTCCCAGTCATAGACATACTGTACCCCATTCCCAGCTACAGACATACTGTACCCCATTCCCAGTCACAGGGACACTGTATCCCATTGCTAGTCACAGACACTATACCCCATTCCCTGTCACAGGGACACTGTACCCCATTCTCTTTCACAGAGGCTCTGTACCCAATTCCCATTCACATGACACTGTACCCCATTCCCAGTCACAGGGACACTGTACCCAATTCCCAGTGACAGGGACACTGTACCCCATTCCCAGTCATAGACATACTGTACCCCATTCCCAGCTACAGACATACTGTACCCCATTCCCAGTCACAAGGAGACTGTACCCAATTCCCAGTCTCAGACACACTGTACCCCATTCCCAGTCACAGAGATACTGTACCCCATTCCCAGTCACAGAGATACTGTACCCCATTCCCAGTCACAGAGACACTGTACTCAATTCCCAGTCTCAGAGACACTGTACCCCATTCCCAGTCTCAGGGACACTGTACCCCTTTCCCAGACACAGAGACACTGTACCCCATTCCCAGTCACAGGGACACTATACCCAATTCCCAGTAACAGAGACACTGTACCCCATTCCCCGTCACAGAGACATTGTACCCCATTCCCAGTCTCAGAGACACTGTACCCCATTCTCAGTCACAGGGACACTGTACTCAATTCCCAGTCTCAGAGACACTGTACCCCATTCCCAGTCATAGACATACTGTACCCCATTCCCAGCTACAGACATACAGTACCCCATTCCCAGTCACAGGGACACTGTACCCAATTCCCATCTCAGAGACACTGTACCCCATTCCCAGTCACAGGGACACTGTACCCAATTCCCAGTCTCAGAGACACTGTACCCCATTCCCAGGGACACTGTACCCCATTCCCAGTCACAGAGACACTGTACCCCATTCCCAGTCACAGGGACACTGTACCCCATTCCCAGTCACAGGGACTTTGTACCCCATTCCCATTCTCAGAGACACTGTACCCCATTCCCAGTCACAGGGACACTGTACCCAATTCCCAGTCACAGGGACACTGTACCCAATTCCCAGTCTCAGAGACACTGTACCCAATTCCCAGTCATAGACATACTGTACCCCATTCCCAGCTACAGACATACTGTACCCCATTCCCAGTCACAGGGAGACTGTACCCAATTCCCAGTCTCAGAGACACTGTACCCCATTCCCAGTCACAGAGATACTGTACCCCATTCCCAGAGATACTGTACCCCATTCCCAGTCACAGAGACACTGTACTCAATTCCCAGTCACAGAGCCACAGTACCCCATTCCAAGTCACAGGGACACTGTACCCCATTGCCAGTCACAGGAACACTGTATCCAATTCCCAGTCACATGGACTCTGTACCCAATTCCCAGTCTCAGAGACACTGTACCCCATTCCCAGTCTCAGGGACACTGTACCCAATTCCCAGTAACAGAGACACTGTACTCAATTCCCTGTCACAGAGCCACAGTACCCCATTCCCAATCACAGGGACACTGTACCCAATTCCCAGTCACAGGAACACTGTATCCAATTCCCAGTCACAGAGATACTGTACCCCATTCCCAGTCACAGAGACACTGTACTCAATTCCCAGTCACAGAGCCACAGTACCCCATTCCCAGTCACAGGGACACTGTACCCCATTCCCAGTCACAGGAACACTGTATCCAATTCCCAGTCACATGGACACTGTACCCAATTCCCAGTCTCAGAGACACTGTACCCCATTCCCAGTCTCAGGGACACTGTACCCCATTCCCAGACACAGAGACACTGGACCCCATTCCCAGTCACTGTGACACTGTACCCAATTCCCAGTAACAGAGACACTGTACCCCATTCCCAGTCACAGAGACATTGTACCCCATTCCCAGTCTCAGAGACACTGTACCCCATTCTCAGTCACAGGGAGACTGTACCCAATTCCCAGTCTCAGAGACACTGTACCCCATTCCCAGTCATAGACATACTGTACCCCATTCCCAGTCACAGGGACACTGTACCCAATTCCCATCTCAGAGACACTGTACCCCATTCCCAGTCACAGGGACACGGTACCCCATTCCCAGTCACAGAGACACTGTACCCCATTCCCAGTCACAGGGACACTGTACCCAACTCCCAGTAACTTAGACACTGTACCCCATTCCCAGTCACAGAGACACTGTACCCCATTCCCAGTCTCAGAGACACTGTACCCCATTCCCAGTCACAGAGACACTGCACCCCATTCCCAGTCACAGGGACACAGTACCCCATTCCCAGTCACAGGGACTTTGTACCCTATTCCCAGTCTCAGAGACACTGTACCCCATTCCCAGTCACGGGGACGCTCTACCCCATTTCCAGAGACACTTTACCCCATTCCCAGTCTCAGAGACACTGTTCCCCATTCCCAGTCACAGGGACACTGTACCCCATTCCCAGTCTCAGAGACACTGTACCCCATTCCCAGTCACAGGGACACTGTACCTCCTCATTCACAGGGACACAGTACCCCATTCCCAGTCACAGGGACTTTGTACCCCATTCCCAGTCTCAGAGACACTGTACCCCATTCCCAGTCACGGGGATGCTCTACCCCATTTCCAGAGACACTGTACCCCATTCGCAGTCTCAGTGACACTCTTCCCCATTCCCAATCACAGGGACACTGTACCCCATTCCCAGTCTCAGAGACACTGTACCCCATTCCCAGTCATAGACATACTGTACCCCATTCCCAGCTACAGACATTCTGTACCCCATTCCCAGTCACAGGAACACTGTACCACATTCCCAGTTACAGACACTGTACCCCATTCCCTGTCACAGGGACACTGTACCCCATTCTCATTCACAGAGACGCTGTACCCTATTCCCAATCACAGCGACACTGTACCCGATTCGCAGCCACAGAGACACTGCTCTCCATTCCCAGTCACAGAGACACTGTACCCCATTCCCAGTCACAGGGACACTGTACTCAATTCCCTGTCTCAGAGGCTCTGTACCCAATTCCCGGTCACAAAGATTCTGTACCCCAATCCCAGTCACAGGGACACTGTACCCAATTCCCAGTCACAGGGACGCTGTACCCAATTCCCAGTCTCAGAGACACTGTACCCCATTCCCAGTCATAGTCATACTGTACCCCATTCCCAGCTACAGACATACTGTACCCCATTCCCAATCACAGGGACACTGTACCCCATTCCCAGTCTCAGAGACACTGTACACCATTCCCAGTCACAGAGATACTGTACCCCATTCCCAGTCACAGACATACTGTGCCCCATTCCCAGTCACTGAGACACTATACTGCATTCCCAGTCACAGACATACTGTACTCCATTCCCAGTCACAGAGATACTGTGCCCCTTTCCCAGTCACAGAGACACTGTACCCAATTCCCAGTCACAGGGACACTGTATCCCATTCCCCATCACAGGGACACTGTACCCCATTCCCAGTCACAGAGACACTGTACCCCATTTCCAGTCACAGGGACACTCTACCCAATTCCCTGTCTCAGAGACATTGTACCCTATTCCCAGTCATAGAGATACTGTACCCTGTTCCCAGTCACAGAGACACTGTACCCCATTCCCAGTCACAGGGACACTGTGCCCCCATCCCATTCACAGAGACACTGTACCCTGTTCCCTGACACAGAGACACTGTACCCCATTCCCAGTTGCAGAGACACTGTTCCCCATTCCCTGTCACTGGGACACTGTACCTCATTCTCATTCACAAAGACACTGTACCCTGTTCCCAGTCTCAGAGATACTGTACCCCATTCCCAGTCACTGAGACACTATACTGCATTCCCAGTCACAGACACACTGTACCCCATTCCCTGTCACAGAGACACTGTACCCCATTCCCAGTCACAGAGACACTGTACCCCATTCCCAGTCACAGGGACACTGTACCCAATTCCCAGTCTCAGAGGCACTGTACCCCATTCCCAGTCACAGGGAGACTGTACCCCATTCCCAGTCACTGAGACACTATACTGCATTCCCAGTCACAGACACACTGTACCCCATTCCCTGTCACAGAGACACTGTACCCCATTCCCAGTCAAAGACATACTGTACCCCATTCCCAGCTATAGACATACTGTACCCCATTCCCAGTCAAAGGGACACTGTAACCCATTCCCAGTCACAGAAACACTGTACCCCATTCTCAGTCACAGGGACACTGTACCCAAATCCCAGTCTCAGAGACACTGTACCCCATTCCCAGTCACAGGGACACTGTATCCCATTCCCAGTCACAAAGACACTGTAACCCTTTCCCAGTTAAAGGGACACTGCATGCAATTCCCAGTCTCAGAGGCTCTGTACCCCATTCCCAGTCACAAAGACACTGTACCCCATTCCCAGTCACAGGGACACTGTACCCCATTCCCAGTCACAGGGACACTGTACCCAATTCCCAGTCTCAGAGACACTGTACCCCATTCCCAGTCATAGACATACTGTACCCCATTCCCAGCTACAGACATACTGTACCCCATTCCCAGTCACAGGGACACTGTATCCCATTGCTAGTCACAGACACTATACCCCATTCCCTGTCACAGGGACACTGTACCCCATTCTCTTTCACAGAGGCTCTGTACCCAATTCCCATTCACATGACACTGTACCCCATTCCCAGTCACAGGGACACTGTACCCAATTCCCAGTGACAGGGACACTGTACCCCATTCCCAGTCATAGACATACTGTACCCCATTCCCAGCTACAGACATACTGTACCCCATTCCCAGTCACAAGGAGACTGTACCCAATTCCCAGTCTCAGACACACTGTACCCCATTCCCAGTCACAGAGATACTGTACCCCATTCCCAGTCACAGAGATACTGTACCCCATTCCCAGTCACAGAGACACTGTACTCAATTCCCAGTCTCAGAGACACTGTACCCCATTCCCAGTCTCAGGGACACTGTACCCCTTTCCCAGACACAGAGACACTGTACCCCATTCCCAGTCACAGGGACACTATACCCAATTCCCAGTAACAGAGACACTGTACCCCATTCCCCGTCACAGAGACATTGTACCCCATTCCCAGTCTCAGAGACACTGTACCCCATTCTCAGTCACAGGGACACTGTACTCAATTCCCAGTCTCAGAGACACTGTACCCCATTCCCAGTCATAGACATACTGTACCCCATTCCCAGCTACAGACATACAGTACCCCATTCCCAGTCACAGGGACACTGTACCCAATTCCCATCTCAGAGACACTGTACCCCATTCCCAGTCACAGGGACACTGTACCCAATTCCCAGTCTCAGAGACACTGTACCCCATTCCCAGGGACACTGTACCCCATTCCCAGTCACAGAGACACTGTACCCCATTCCCAGTCACAGGGACACTGTACCCCATTCCCAGTCACAGGGACTTTGTACCCCATTCCCATTCTCAGAGACACTGTACCCCATTCCCAGTCACAGGGACACTGTACCCAATTCCCAGTCACAGGGACACTGTACCCAATTCCCAGTCTCAGAGACACTGTACCCAATTCCCAGTCATAGACATACTGTACCCCATTCCCAGCTACAGACATACTGTACCCCATTCCCAGTCACAGGGAGACTGTACCCAATTCCCAGTCTCAGAGACACTGTACCCCATTCCCAGTCACAGAGATACTGTACCCCATTCCCAGAGATACTGTACCCCATTCCCAGTCACAGAGACACTGTACTCAATTCCCAGTCACAGAGCCACAGTACCCCATTCCAAGTCACAGGGACACTGTACCCCATTGCCAGTCACAGGAACACTGTATCCAATTCCCAGTCACATGGACTCTGTACCCAATTCCCAGTCTCAGAGACACTGTACCCCATTCCCAGTCTCAGGGACACTGTACCCAATTCCCAGTAACAGAGACACTGTACTCAATTCCCTGTCACAGAGCCACAGTACCCCATTCCCAATCACAGGGACACTGTACCCAATTCCCAGTCACAGGAACACTGTATCCAATTCCCAGTCACAGAGATACTGTACCCCATTCCCAGTCACAGAGACACTGTACTCAATTCCCAGTCACAGAGCCACAGTACCCCATTCCCAGTCACAGGGACACTGTACCCCATTCCCAGTCACAGGAACACTGTATCCAATTCCCAGTCACATGGACACTGTACCCAATTCCCAGTCTCAGAGACACTGTACCCCATTCCCAGTCTCAGGGACACTGTACCCCATTCCCAGACACAGAGACACTGGACCCCATTCCCAGTCACTGTGACACTGTACCCAATTCCCAGTAACAGAGACACTGTACCCCATTCCCAGTCACAGAGACATTGTACCCCATTCCCAGTCTCAGAGACACTGTACCCCATTCTCAGTCACAGGGAGACTGTACCCAATTCCCAGTCTCAGAGACACTGTACCCCATTCCCAGTCATAGACATACTGTACCCCATTCCCAGTCACAGGGACACTGTACCCAATTCCCATCTCAGAGACACTGTACCCCATTCCCAGTCACAGGGACACGGTACCCCCATTCCCAGTCACAGAGACACTGTACCCCATTCCCAGTCACAGGGACACTGTACCCAACTCCCAGTAACTTAGACACTGTACCCCATTCCCAGTCACAGAGACACTGTACCCCATTCCCAGTCTCAGAGACACTGTACCCCATTCCCAGTCACAGAGACACTGCACCCCATTCCCAGTCACAGGGACACAGTACCCCATTCCCAGTCACAGGGACTTTGTACCCTATTCCCAGTCTCAGAGACACTGTACCCCATTCCCAGTCACGGGGACGCTCTACCCCATTTCCAGAGACACTTTACCCCATTCCCAGTCTCAGAGACACTGTTCCCCATTCCCAGTCACAGGGACACTGTACCCCATTCCCAGTCTCAGAGACACTGTACCCCATTCCCAGTCACAGGGACACTGTACCTCCTCATTCACAGGGACACAGTACCCCATTCCCAGTCACAGGGACTTTGTACCCCATTCCCAGTCTCAGAGACACTGTACCCCATTCCCAGTCACGGGGATGCTCTACCCCATTTCCAGAGACACTGTACCCCATTCGCAGTCTCAGTGACACTCTTCCCCATTCCCAATCACAGGGACACTGTACCCCATTCCCAGTCTCAAAGACACTGTACTCCATTCCCAGTCTCAGAGACACTGTACCCTATTCCCAGTCTCAGAGACACTGTTCCCCATTCCCAGTCACAGGGACGCTCTACCCCATTCCCAGTCTCAGAGACACTGTACCCCATTCCCAGTCTCAGAGACACTGTTCTCCATTCCCTGTCACAGGGAAGCTGTACACCATTCCCAGTCTCAGAGACACTGTACCCCATTCTCAGTCACAGGGACACTGTACCTTCCCATTTCTTTACAACGACTTGAATACTTCCCCTCATCCCTTTGCATTGACCACATTCCTGCCCTCCGCCTTCTATCAATGCTGCTGACATTCCCCTCCCCTACCAACCTCACCCCCCACCCCTCCCCCCCACCCCCACTTCCCACCAACCCTCTCTGTAACCTGGCACTGGCTGCACCTCTCAGTATAGCTGCCAGTGTCCAACTTTCTGTTTGTCTTGCCCCGATTTACCCACGTTGTTTTTTTTTTTAATTCTCTAGCTGCGAATTCTCGGCAGCCTCTGTGGTGAAAGAGTCCGAGCGAACGTTTTGAGTCCGTGTGACTCGTCCTCGGAGCTCAAGAGAGGTCGGAACGTAAAATGAAATCAGCGCAAGTCCAAAGCTCTGAAGGAGGACTCGAAACATTGACTCTGTGTCCCTCTCTTTCTCTCTCCACAGATGCTGCCAGACCTGCTGAGAATTTTCCAGCACTTTCTGTTTTCATTCCACCTTTGACTTCAATTTTCACTTTACTCTGTCTCTTAACTTAGTTTCAGTGTAACTTTGGATCCACAGCTGTGTTCTTGTATCCTAGCTATTAAAATATATGATAAAAAGTTGAGTACTCTTTGACAGACACACATGTCACAGCCTGGCTGATATGGGCATCTTCCCTCTTTTCCTACTGTCTGCCTCTCCGCTCCCCAGCCAAATTCCAATTCCGTTCCTAATTCCTTCCCCCCCAACCCCACCCCCACCCCCGCCCCGCTCTAATCTTTGGCAATAATCTCTCGTTTGGAGCTGTGTCAAACCTCTTTTTGGAAATCTCAATAGCTTTCATGGCCGCTCCCCCAAAGGATTCAACCAGGGTGAGTCAGGCATGACTCGAGCTGAAATGGTGAAGGGTAGGGAGGGAGGAGTTCCACAAATACGTGCAAGAGAACATTTCTTGACCAGCCAAGATGCAGCGTCTATTTCCAATGAACAAGTTTGGCAATGAGAATATGACTCGGGGGTTGAGCAATCAGGGAAGAGTAATCATAATATCATCAGGTCTGGTGTTGGTGATGACACACAGGATAAGGGAGCAATCAATGTTCAAGATGCTGAATTGGAGGGAAACTAACTTAAATGAGTTGAGAAGGTGTACATCTGGCCCAGGTGCACTGGAAACAAAGGGGGGCTACGTGGTTCTATCTATTCTGGTAACCAAACACGCACGTGACATCCCCTTCACACGCCCCCACCGCCCCCCCCCCCTCCCCACCAATGTGGCAGAAAGAAGCAAACAACTGGCATTTCTATTGCCCCTTTTATGACCCCAAGATTCCCCAACAGTGTTTAATAAGGGTCACCACTGTAGTGAATCCGCCATTTTACACACATCAGTAGTTCCTGCAGGACAGCAATGGGAGAATGACCAGATTTGTCCGATCTAACCATTAGGTTAAGGGATAAATATTGGCTCTAGGGCACCGAAGAGCAGGGGCATTGCCTTGGCTCGAATGAAGAGGCGCACAATGGAAATATCCCAAACCAAGTGGGGCTGTTTCCAGGGCGGTGTGGGGGTTGTTCTGTCACGTAGGAAGCAGATTGGAGTTGGTGGGTGAGGCCATTCTACATCCAAGTCCATCAGATAATCAGGAAGGTAGATAACTGGACAGCGTTCAAATGGCAACGGCTCTCATAATCACATTGTTCCTGCCACCTACATATCCCTGATCTTCACAGTTATGCATCCCCATGCCTGACCCCATTCTGCACTGCTCGTCAATATGTGTAGTCAGCTCCCCGGCAGAGCCTTGCCTTCGTCACCCCTCCTTAAACTCTACCCAAAGCTTTTCCACGGCCTACTCATCCACGTCGGAACCTCTTCCTTCCGCAGCCCTGATTATATGTTCCCGCTCCACATTTCTCCCCCCACCCTCCCGCCCCCCCCCCCCCCCCCCCTTTCTCAATTGGCCCAGCCCTTCCTGAAACCCTCGAGGCCCGGAATGTCTTGCTCCCGGGTTGAACTCCGCGTAGAGCCGGAATGGATTGGGGATGTTGGCGGCTCACCTTTTCCCCAGAGGGCGAGGGAATATGGGGCTGGCTGATGCAGTGGGTTGTGGCTCTCCGTGCGCCTTGAAGGCTGAGCTAGACCAGCTGCTGAGTGAAAGGTAAAGAAAGACTTGCATTTCTCTAGCGCCTCTCAGGACGTCCCAAAGCACTTCGCGGCCAATGCAGCGTAGTCACTGTTATAATGCAGGGGCTGGCATGGACAAGCCATGTGTCTTTGTAGGTAACAGGGAGAAAGGTTCCCAACAAATCACCTCCCTCTCCTCTTGTAGTATAAATTGTTGTGAGAGTTTGGAATCTGGAATTCTTGCATTTGTCCCGATGAGTGCAAGATGAAAAGCTTCAACAATATGTCTCTTACAACAACCTGTAACTAGTGGGGTGCCACAGGGTTCAGTCCTTGGGCCCCAACTGTTTACAATTGATATTAATGACTTGGATTCAGGGGTAGAAGGTACTATAGCTAAATTTGCAGATGACACCAAAACAGGTGGGAAAGTAAGTTCCAATGAAGAAATAAGAAATGTACAAATGGATACGGACAGGTTAGGTGAATGGGCCCAAATTTGGCAGATGGAGTTTGACGTGGATAAGTGTGAGGTTATCCATTTAGGTCAGAAGAATAAAAAGGCAACTTATTATTTAAATGGAGAGAAACTGCAGAATGCTTCAGTGCAGAGGGATCTGGCTGTCCTCGTGCATGAATCACTGAAAGCTGGTATGCAGGTACAGCAGGTAATAAGGAAGGCAAATGGAATTTTGGCATTTATTGCTAAAGGAATAGAGTATAAAAATAGGGAAGTGTTGTTGTAACTGTACAAGGCATTGGTGAGACCACACCTGGAGTACTGTGCACAGATTTGGTCCCCTTACTTGAGGAAGAATGTAGTTGCACTGGAGGCGATTCAGAGGAGGGTCACTAGATTGATTCCAGGGATGTGGGGCTTGTTCTATGAGGAGCGATTGAGCAGTTCAGGCCTATACTCGCTAGAGTTTAGGAGGATGAGAGGAGATCTAATTGAGGTATATAAGATGCTAACGGGGACAGACAAAGTAGACGTGGAGTGGATGTTTCCCCTTGTGGGACATTCTAGAATGAGAGGCCATAGTTTTAGGCTAAGGGGAGGTAGATTTAAATCAGAGATGAGGGGGAATTACTTTTCTCAAAGGGTGGTGAGTCTGTGGAATTCACTACCTCAGAGCAGTGGATGCCGGGACGCTGAATAAATTTAAGGAGGAGATAGACAGATTTTTAATTAGTAACGGGTTGAAAGATTATGGGGAGAGGGTGGGAAATTGGAGTTGAGGCCGAAATGAGATCAGCCATGATGGTATTGAATGGCGGGGCAGGCTCGAGGGGCTGAATTGCCTCCTCCTGCTCCTAGTTCTTATGTTCTGTTCTTATGTCTCTCTTTTCAGTGACCTCCAAGTTTTGTGCTACCAATCGAATGTTATAGATAGCGATCGATCAGCTGGGAGGGCATCTCCAGACAGCTTGCCTGATCCTTATTGGCCTCTGACAATTGTTCCCATGGGGATGGGTGGAGTGCACAAATAATCAAGCCCCAACATTCTCCAGGCCATACCAATAATTTAAATTTAAATTTTCTCACTGAAATGTCTAATTGTGCACCTTGGCCTCTTGCACCCAGAAGGAAAGAAACTCTGGCTTTTTTGAAAAAAACTCAGGATGATTAATTTTATGTTTAAAATGGAACTTCTTTTAACAAGATGCAAGCGCTGGTTAACACATAATTGGAATCGGGAAGTATCACTGTCTATCTCTTCCTAAAGAACTACCCCCCAGCAGACACAAACTCACAGGCAGACAAAGTACGAGCGGATAGAGTCTCCCAGTACAGGTGGGATTTGGAGGATGGGCGTCATGGAATAAAGGATAAAGTCCGCAGGGTCTCGATGCTGTTGACCTGGAGTTCTCTCGTGTGAGGACAGGCCGCTGGTCCCTGGTGGGGGCCTGGACATTCTCACCACTGCTCTCCGCTTCGCAGGCCCAAACCCAGACTCGTTATACTCCCCGGCCAGAGGTCGATAGCCACAACACAAGTTTAGGCAAGGTAGAGAGAGAGAGAGAGAGAGCCCGTCAAGGTAGCCTTCTTCCCTCAGCTTATTCTCCAACAAGAATGCCTTCAAAACAAGCAGGTTCGCAACTTAGGCTTTTTCCCTCTTTTTCCCATTGCGACTCCTTTTGTGTCTCCCAGCTTTTCGTAAAGGAAACTGCTTTGCAGTTCAAGCAAACACCAACAGCTCCTGCTCAAGGACCATACAGCTCAGGTGACCTCTTGGAAGAGGCCTGCTCGTTTTCAGTTCTAAAGTGAACTTATGACCTCCTTTGAAGAAAATCCCAGGTTAACACCCAGATGACCGGGTCATGCCAGGTCCTTCCATTCTGTTAACTAAACAAAGCTTCAGTCTTGACAGATATGATTCTAACACGATTGGCTTTTTACCTAAAACAAAAAACAGAAAATGCTGGGGAAAACTGCTGGGTTTGGCAGCATCTGTGGAGAGAGAGAAACAGAGTTAACGCTTCATAGTCATACAGGCCAACAGCACAGAAAAAGGCCCTTCGGCCCATCGAGTCTGCACCTGTCAAGCAAATACCTAACTATTCTAATCCCATTTTCTAGCACTAGGCCCATTGCCTTGTATACCATGGCAACGCAAGTTCACATCAAAATACTTCTTCAATGTTATGAGGGTTTCTGCCTCTACCACCCTTTCAGGCAGTGAGTTCCAGATTCCCACCAGCCTCTGGGTGAAAAAATTCTTCCTCACATCCCCTCTAAACCTCCTGCCCCTTACCTTAAATCTATGCCCCCTGGTTATTGATTCCTCCACCAAGGGGAACAGTTCCTTCCTGTCTACCCTAAAAAAGCCTCTCATAATTTTATGCAGCTCAATCATGTCCCCCCTCAATCTCCTCTGCTCCATAGAAAATAACCCCAGTCTATCCAATCTCTCCTCATAACTAAAACTCTCCAGCCCAGGCAACATCCTAGTAAATCGCCTCTACAATCTCTCTAGTGCAATCACATCCTTCCTATAATGTGGATTCCAGAATTGCACACAGTACTCTAGCTGTGGCCTAACCAGCATTTTATGCAGTTCCAGCATAACCTCCCTGCTCTTATATTCCAAGCCGTGGCTAATATAGGCAAGTATCCCATAAGCCTTCTTAACCACCTTATCTACCTGTCTCGCTACCTTAAGGGACCGGTGGACATGCACACCAAGGTCCCTCTGATCCTCGGTACTTCCCAGGATCCTACCATTCACTGTGTATTCCCGTGCCTTGTTTGTCCTGCCCAAGTGCATCACCTCACACTTATCCGGATTAAATTCCATTTGCCACTGATCAGCCCATCTGACCAGCCCGTCTATATCTCCCTGTAATCTAAGGCTATCCTCCTCATTATTTACCACCCATTTTCATGTCATCCGTGAACCTACTGATCAACCCTCCTACATTGAAGTCTAAATTGTTTATGTATACCACCAACAGCAAGTGACCCAACACCAATCCCTGTGGAACCCCACTGGACACAGGCATCCAGTCACAAAAACACCCCTCGACCATCACCCTCTGCTTCCAGCCGCTCAGCCAATTCTGGATCCAAATTGCCAACTTGCCTTGGATCCCACAGGCTCTTACCTTTGTTATCAGTCTCCCACGTGGGACCTTATCAAAAGCCTTGCTGAGGTCCAAGTCAACCACGTCAAATGCCTTTGCCCTCATCTACACACCTGGTCCCCTCTTCGAAAAACTCAATCAAATTGGTCAGACATGACCTCCCCTGAACAAACCCATGCTGACTGTTGCTTGATTAATCCCTTGGTTAATCGAGTCCATTTGACCCTTCAATGACCCTGACGTTTTAACCTACCTCAACTGGCTCCCCACTGCTTGTGGCAGGTTACCCATTCCACCCAGAACCTGCCTCTGGGAAAATGGCCACAGCTATAGGATGCTGCCGGCAGCAAGAACACCGGGCCGACAGTGTGGAATTACGTGGGGGAGGGGTGCAAAAATTCTGCCCCCCTCAGTTTTTAACCCCTTGGTTTATTTTGAGCAGGTGTTTGAATCTTTCTTCACTTAGCGGTGTGACCTTGGCGGCTTTTTGAACTCTGATCTCTCTTCACGCCTTAATGTAATGTTTAACATGTCTGCTCCCAGGGGCTGGCCCTCACGGACTCTCACCCCCTTCCGTGACCATCTCTTTATTGCGTTGAAACCCTTATCCACAGCCTCATGAGTCTTAACATTACCTCAATTCCAGGTTCATTAGCGTCAGCGTTCAAGGGAGGGACAGAAATCAGCCAAAGCTTCCTGACATCAAGCTATTTATGACTGTGTCGAAAGTTACACATAGATAATTGTTTTACTGTCAGTGAATGAAGCGCTGGCTATTGAGACCACACCAAAGTGTTAAGCCATGTTTCTCGTTTCCAAGGCAACCACACTCTAAACAAAAATTGCAGTGGGTCTTGCACCTCCTCTCAACTGGATCTGGCCCAGCAATTTTCCCTTCAAAGTTACATCAGGCTTCGTTGATAATGACGTTGTCTCATAGCTTCGCAATATAAAGCGTAACCCTATTGCACAAGTCACCAGTACCAAGGAACTTCCCAACACACAGCCCACCAATACTGATAGACCGCCCCCCCCAACACACAGCCCACCAATATTGAGAGACCCCTCCCCAACACACAGCCCACCAATATTGAGAGACCCCTCCCCAACACACAGCCCACCAATACTGATAGACCGCCCCCCCCAACACACAGCCCACCAATATTGAGAGACCCCTCCCCAACTCACAGCTCACCACCACTGAGGGACCCTCCCCAACTCACAGCCCACCAATACTGAGAGACCCCTCCCCAACTCACAACCCACCAACTCTGAGAGACCCCTCCCCAACTCACAGCCCACCAATACTGAGAGACCCCTCCCCAACTCACAGCTCACCAATACTGAGAGACACCTCCCCAACACACAGCTCACCAACACTGAGAGACCCCTCCCCAACTCACAACCCACCAACTCTGAGAGACCCCTCCCCAACTCACAGCCCACCAATACTAAGAGACCCCTCCCCAACACACAGCCCACCAATACTAAGAGACCCCTCCCCAACTCACAGCCCACCAATACTAAGAGACCCCTCCCCAACACACAGCCCACCAATACTGAGAGACCCCTCCCCAATACACAGCTCACCAACACTGAGGGACCCTCCCCAACTCACAGCTCACCAATACTGATAGACCCCCCAAGCACAGAGCCTACCAATACTGAGAGACCCCTCCCCAATACACAGCTCACCAACACTGAGGGACCCTCCCAACTCACAGCTCACCAATACTGATAGACACCCCCGACACAGAGCCCACCAATACTGAGAGACCCCTCCCCAACTCACAGCCCACCAATACCGAGAGACCACCAAACTCAGAGCTTCACAGCATTATGTGAGACCACCCAACTCAAATTCATCAGAAAAAGATCACAACTGATTGTTGCTGGTGTGTGGTACTGAGGTTGTTGCTGTGTGGTACTGAGGTTAAGATTTGATATTCTCACTTCAGATAGCCAGGAATTGCAGGCAAGCCTGTTTTTTTCTGACATGTGCCCTGGTTTCTCCAGGACTGGACTCGGGGGCAGTGGGATTTTGTGAATCTCCAATACGCTCACTTTCTCGATTTATAGCCCAGGACATTCTTGGACAGTGCAGTCAGATTTACCCACCCAGGGTTTCTCACATCCCAGTATTTTCCAATTAATCACTTCATATTGCAATAGTTCAAAGGGACTTTGCTATGTCATAGTTCCCTTTAATTATACACTACCTTTGACCCCCCCCACCCCATCCCCACCTGAATCCTTTAAAAGCGAACGCAGGTACTCTCATCTACTAGCTCCTAACTGCTAGGTTGCAGCGGTTAAAAGTTATTTCAGGATGAATATCCTAATGTTAACAATCTTCACTTGTACTATCCTCCACCTCTCCGCAGTTACTTCAGGGTTACGGTGAGTGTGTGCGTGTTCCATGTTAATCGGTGACACTGATTTCTGCTGGTTCAATGCAAGTGGATTCCAGGGAGATCCCAGACACCCTACCCCCATCCCAACCTTCCCCTCTCACCACCTCCCTCATCAGCCTGTGCTGAGTTACCCGATGGCAGCCTTGGGGGGTTGGGATGGGGGGGGTGGGGGGGTGTGTTGGGTGAGCGATTGTGGGGGTGGGAGAGAGAAGGCTGGGACAGATGGGCAGGACAACAGGTTTGGTCTCAATGCCCAATTGACCAGGGCCCCGTCAAGCAACATTGTGATGACTATGCAGTCGATCAGCCTGCCATCAGTCACTGTTGAGCATCCAGGAGTAATCAACACCCTGGGGCCATGTTTGTCCCAACTGGTCTTTACCAACTTTTGGGAAAGAGGAGATTATTGCTCAGGGAAATGTTTTTTTTTAACTTGCATGATAAAGAAATATAGCACCTTTAACAGTGCTTTAGAAATCAAGTCACTATCGTAATGCTGAAACCACCGTGGATATTTTGGACACAGTCTATTAATTATGCCTGTAGCTCTTTGTGTTACTCTGTGCTGTGTTACTTTGATGCTTGTTACCCTGTAATGCTGTGTGGCTCACTGCTGTATGTTACTTTGATGCTTGTTACCCTGTAATGCTGAATGTTGCTCTCTGCTGTATGTTACTTTGCTGCTTGTTACTCTGCCTGCTAATCTATGTGTTACTCTGTATTATGTTACTATGCTGCCTGTTATTCTGTGTGTTACTTTATGTTGTGTTACTTTGCTGCTTATTACTCTGTGCTGTGTGTTACTTTGCTACCTGTTACTCCGTATGTTACTCTCTGCTCTGTCACTTTGTTGCCTGTTACTCTGTGTTATTCCGTGTGGTACTCTATGCTTACTCGATACTGTATGTTACACTTTTTAAAAATGTATTCATTCATGGGATATGGGTGTTGCTGGCTGGGCCCAGCATTTATTGCCCATTTCTAGTTGCCCTTGAGAAGGTGGTGGTGAGCTGCCTTCTTGAACCGCTGCAGCCCATGTGGTGTAGGTACACCCACCGTGCTGTTAGGAAGGGAGTTTCAGGATTTTGACCCAGCGACAGTGAAGGAACGGCCGATATATTTCCAAGTCAGGATGGTGAGTGACTTGGAGGGGAACTACCAGGTGGTGGTGTTCCCATCTATCTGCTGCCCTTGTCCTTCTAGATGGTAGTGGTCGTGGGTTTGGAAGGTGCTACCTAAGGAGTCTTGGTGAGTTCCTGTTGTGCATCTTGTAGATGGTACACACACTGCTGCTACTGTGCGTTGGTGGTGGAGGGAGTGAATGTTTGTGGATGGGGTGCCAATCAAGCAGGGCTGCTTTGTCCTGGATGGAGCTTCTTGAGTGTTGTGGGAGCTGCACTCATCCAGGCAAGTGGGGAGTATTCCATCACACTCCTGACTTGTGCCTTGTAGATGTTGGACAGGCTTTGGGGAGTCAGGAGGTGAGTTACTCGCTGCAGGATTCCCAGCCTCTGACCTGCTTTTGTAGCTACAGCATTTATATGGGCAGTCCAGTTCAGTTTCTGGTCAATGGTAACCCCCGGGATGTTGATAGTGGGGGATTCAGTGATGGTAATGCTATTGAACATCGAGGGGCGATGGTTGGATTCTCTCTTGTTGGAGATGGTCATTGCCTGACACTTGTGTGGCGTGAATGTTACTTGCCACTTGTCAGCCCAAGCCTGGATATTGTCCAGGTCTTGCTGCATTTGGACATGGACTGCTTCAGTAGCTGAGGAGTCGTGAATGGTGCTGAACATTGTGCAATCATCAGTGAACATCCCCACTTCTGACCTTATGATGGAAGGAAGGTCACTGATGAAGCAGCTGAAGATGGTTGGGCCGAGGACACTACCCTGAGGAACTCCTGCAGTGATGTCCTGGATCTGAGATGACTGATCTTCAACAACCATAACCATCTTCCTTTGTGCTGGGTATGACTCCAACCAGCGGAGAGATTTCCCCCTGATTCCCATTGACTCCTTGATGCCACATTCAGTCAAATGCTGCCTTGTTGCTCTGTACTGCCTAGTAACATAAACAGTTCTGTATGCTACACAGTGTTTCTGTTCTGGTCACTCTGTGCCTTCCTGGTGCAGTTTACTCTGCATGTCCCTCTGCAGGCTACTCTGGAACAGGAACAGAAATGGGCCATTCAGCCCCTCCAATATATTCCACTTATTCAGTTAGATCATGGCTGACCACAACTTCATTAACCCATCTTCACTCCATTTCCGTTGACGTCTCCATCTCGCCTGTCACCCACTGAGTCTTGAAATTTTCAATTGACTCCCCCACCCCGACATCGACGGCTTCCCAGGGGTCGTTGAGAGGGATTGGGATGCGAAGGAGCTCCAGATTTCCACTCCTCTCTGTGTGAAGGAGCTCTTCCTGACATCAACTCCCTTTTCTTTTTGCTGGGAAATAGAGATAGTTAAAGCAAGTTATATTTGTATTCGTGGGTGTTAGGAATGAGTTTTAGCTTTTAAGTCTAAGTTTGATTTATATTTCTGTATCTGTGTCTTAGGAAGGGTCCAAGAGTTTTGGTTTCACTTTAAAAAGGTGCCTTTCTAACAAGGAGTTTTATGATCCTTGAGAAGTTAATCAAACATGACAGTAGAAAACTGGCTGTCACCTAGCAACAGGGAACCAGAGAGGCTGGTTCCTCCCACAGCGACACAGAAAAGAAACAGCAGTTTGTTTTGGAAGCTGTTGGAGTTCAGTTGGTTTGAAGGCAGCTGTGGAGCAGATGCAGCCTAGTAGGGAGAGATAGCCAGTCCCAAGCTAAGAAAAACCCCAAAAATCCAGGAGAGTAGAAGAGGGGAAAGTTCAAAGAGGACCTACTAGTCAAAGGAAGGACAGGAACCTGGGAAAAGGTCCCATTAATGAAGTTAAGAGCGAGGAGCAGAGTGAAAGGCTCCAAGCTTCAGCTTTAAAGCGAGAACAGTTTGCAAGAGGCAAGAAGGCCCAAAGAGACAACTGAAGTTCTGTAACACTTTGCTATGGGCACGTGAAGCAGTGGTGTACTGTTAATCTGAGTCAGCGAGAGAGAGAGCGCGTGGAAGAAAGCTTGAATTCATGTGGTGAACCCACGGAAGAGAGTTCGAAACCCCGGAAGTGAATCCTTGCAGACGGTGTCTGAGAGAAAGCGTCAGTTTGGGAGAAGATTCCAAGGCGAGGTCTTGGAGAGTGGAGATTGGAAACCCTCGTGTGACTGACAGAATTCAGTGGCTACTTGGTTTATGGTGTGTCAAGCATCTGGGGGAGTTGAGGAGAGATCCATAGCGCCTGTTTGGGGTGGCATCTGTCATTTGGTTTCAGAGTGTGGTGTGTCTGACCACAGGGTGTCACAGATTTACATGGACTGTGCACTTACTGTAGACTTTAGAGTATAAGATAGCTTTTGTAACTTCTGTTATCCTTACTAATCTGTATATATCTGTAAAGGTACAGTTATGGGTGAAGAAGAATTGTAACATAGTTCATCTTTTCTTGCTGAAGAAATATTTCATTCGTTTGTTAAAAGTTCAACTGACTCCTGTGACTGTTCAGTAGCCACTCTCCACATATCTAACAAAACAAATGACAAAGTTAGGATCAATCAAGCCGGGTTCCACTCTGGGGTCAGGCTTTCCAGGGGTAACCTCAGCTGGGATCATAACAATTCTTGTCACGTCTCTAACTTTCTCCCCAGCTCACTGACTCTGAGCCGCAGTGCCTGCAGACAGACGCAGGAGTGTTCACCTGGGACAGGCTCACTGCCTGTATGTTCTGCAGCCCTGACACTCTCCAGGCTGATATCTCGCCCCTCGGTCACCCTCTCTGTCGATTTTACAGCAGTCCGGCGTTTCTGTCCATTTCCTGATCCACCTCCAAGACTAAATTCTCATCGCTCCTCCTGCCCACCTGCCGATATTGGCTCAGGGGATAGTACCCTCACCTAGGAGTCTCCAGGGTCATGGGTCCAAATCCTACTACAGACCCTCGGACAAGCTGACACTCCCAGTGCCAGTACTGAGAGAGTGCTGCACTGCCTTTCTGGTAAAGTGTTCAGCGGATGCCCCGCCTGCCCTTCTTGGGTGAACTCAAAGATCCCACAGCCACTGTTGGAAGAATTGGGGCAATTTTCTCTGCTCTCCTGACCAATATTTATTCCTCAGCTGACACTTAAAAGTGGACCATGTGATCATTTACTGCATTTGTGTTATTGGGAGCTTGCTGTGTGCAAATTGGCTGCTTCATTTCCTACCTTGCAAGAGCGGCAACACCTCAGGAGTGGCCGAGAAGCGCGTTGGGATGGCCCAAGGCTGGGAAAGGTGCTATAGAAATGCAAGTCTTTGTCACTGCTCGTGACAATTCTTTAAAGCTTGCCTCACCCTGTCTGTCCCTCGATTCTCCTCTCAGTCACCGCTCTGAAACGCCGCACTTGTTCAAAACCCCACAGCTTTTCAAACGCAACCTTGGCCTCCAGTTCCACCTCCACCCAGTCTACACCCCTTCCCACACCCGAGAGGCAGGCGTGCAGATATCTAATGATAATTTCCTCTATCGCTTTTGCAGACAAGGAGAGCCGCGGCGCACCATTCCACATCAACCCGGAGCCCGCCTTTCGAATTCCTCGCGATCACAACCAGGTCAGTACAGCACAGGCTTGGAGAGAGCGGGGTTTCCGGCGGGGGATGGGGAAATAAGGCAAGAGCGTCTGGGAACAGCGCATTGGACAATGAGCCAGGGATCCAGTCTACAATCGAACTCGAGATGGATAATTTCTCTTCTAAGTGAAGGCTCAGGACATTCATTTAGAGGGAGCTCCGTACTGTCAGGGGGGAGTGTAGAGGGAGCTCCGTACTGTCAGGGGGGAGTGTAGAGGGAGCTCCGTACTGTCGGGGGGAGTGTAGAGGGAGCTCCGTACTGTCAGGGGGAGTGTAGAGGGAGCTCCGTACTGTCAGGGGGGAGTGTAGAGGGAGCTCCGTACCGTCAGGAGGGAGTGTAGAGGGAGCTCCGTACTGTCAGGGGGAGTGTAGAGGGAGCTCCGTACTGTCAGGGGGGGGGGGAGTGTAGAGGGAGCTCCGTACTGTCAGGGGGGGGGGAGTGTAGAGGGAGCTCCGTACTGTCAGGGGGGGAGTGTAGAGGGAGCTCCGTACTGTCAGGAGGGAGTGTAGAGGGAGCTCCGTACTGTCAGGGGGAGTGTAGAGGGAGCTCCGTACTGTCAGGGGGAGTGTAGAGGGAGATCCGTACTGTCAGGGGCAAGTGTAGAGGGAGCTCCGTACTGTCAGGGGGAGTGTAGAGGGAGCTCCGTACTGTTAGGGGGAGTGTAGAGGGAGCTCCGTACTGTCAGGGGGGAGTGTAGAGGGAGCTCCGTACTGTCAGGGGGAGTGTAAAGGGAGCTCCGTACTATCAGGGTTAGACTTACACTATGTGGGGGCAATGGAAGCTTAAGTCTCCACTACCTGATATAATCCTGAACACCTCTGTCAAATCTCCACTCAATCTCCTTTTCTGATTGGAGGATGTTCCCAGTTCCTCCATGTCGGGCTGTGTTGATGGAGTCTGATTGTATTTTACAGCTGTGTTAACCGCTTGTGATTTCAACAACAATGCGAAACCATTCTGTGACTGGGTCCAAGATACGGCAGATGATGGGAATTGGAAACGGATTTCCGGAAAATCTCCAACAATAGGCACAGGACCCACAGAGGACTATCCAGATGGAAGTACGGAATGTCCTTCATCTCTCTGTCTCTCTCTGTCTTTCTCTCTCTCTCTCTGCCTGTCTCTCTCCTATTTTGCTCTCTCTGTCTCTCTCGCTCTGTCTCTCTCTCCCTCTCTGTCTCTCTTTCTTTCTGTCACTGTCTCTCTCTCGCTGTCTCTTTCTGTCTCGCTCTCTCTCCCTCTGTCTCTTTCTTTGACTCTCTCTCTGCTCCTCTCTTTGTCTCACTTTCTGTCTCTATCTTTCTCTGCCACTCTCTTTCTCTCTGTCTGTTTCTCTCTCTGTCTCTAGTCTACGTAATGAGTTGAAAAGTATTGAGAAATGAGCACTGAAACTGGTCCTCAAACATCAGAGTCCATTGGCTGAGATACATTGGGCAATATGCCAGTGAGTGAGCTACCATTGGACAAGATACTAGTGAATATTTCCAGTTCCTCCACGTCGGGCTGTGTTGATGGTCTCTGATTGGTGAATATTCCCAGTTCCTCACCATTGGTGAAGTTCTATTGGAAGGGGCACACCATTATCTCCAACATGCCTTAAAAAGGGGAACATTTAGGAAACCACTTCACAAACACCGTCATTGCAAATTGTGGGGAAGGATTAGTGAGAATGCTGCATTGATGATCCTCTGGTAGAGATTGCCTGACAGATCAGGGCTCACCGTTCTCTCCTATTCCATTTCCAGGTGGGTATTATATCTATCAAGAGGCTGATGACTTTGCCAAAGGTCAATTCGTGAGGCTGGACAGTCCAACCTTGGCTGTGTCTGGGAACATCTGTGTGGAGTTCCAGTACTACATGTACGGACAAGATGTTGACAATGCTCTCAAAGTTTACCTGAAGGGCTCGTCCATTGAACAGCAGATTTGGAGTAAAACAGGATTGCAGAGTCCGTCTTGGCTACTTGGAACAGTTGACTATTCGTTCAAGGCTCCAACACATATAAAGGCAAGGATTCCTTCAGTGGGCTATTCCCCTGTATCATTATTTACAAACAGTTATGTTGGAATATTGGGTGTGATTCATTGTGTTGGATACCATTGGATTTTTTAAATTCTTTCATGAGATGTGGGCGTCGCTGGCTGGGCCCAGCATTTGTTACCCATCCCTAATTGCCCCTTGAGAAGGTGGTGGTGAGCTGCCTTCTTGAGCCGCCGCAGTCCATGAGGTGTAGGTACACCCACAGCGCTGTTAGGGAGGGGCTTCCAGGATTTTGGCCCAGCGACAGTGAAGGAACGGCCGATATATTTCCAAGTCAGGATGGTGAGTGGTTTGGAGGGGAACTTGCAGGTGCTGGTGTTCCTTTGTGTCTGCTGCCCTTGTCCTTCTAGATGGTAGCGGTCATGAGTTTGGAAGGTGCTGACTAAGGAGCTTTGGAGAGTCACTGCAGTGCATCTTGGAGATGGTACACACACTGCTGCTACCGTGCATCGGTGGTGGAGGAGTAGATATTTAAGGTGATGGATGGGGTGCCATTAAGGAGGCTGCTTTGTCCTGGATGGTGTCAAGAATATTGTCCAATTACTATGAAAACATTTTATTGAGAGGGCCACTACCAATGTAAAAGTGCAACAGAATTTTCAAGAACGTTAAAATTATAATTTTGCTAAGGATATGTCCAGCATTTCATAATTTATCTTGGATTGGGGGAGTTTGTGATTGGGGAGGTGGAGCATAGTGATATTGTCACTGTCCACGTATCCAGAGACCCCAGGGTAATCCTCCGGGGACCTGGGTTCAAATCCCACCAAGACAGATGATTTGAATTCAATAAAAATCTGGAATTAAAAGTCCAATGCGAACCATGATTTCCAATTGTTGTAAAAACCCATCTGGTTCAGTAATGTCCCTTCAGGGAAGGAAATCTTCCATCCTTGGAGAGAAAGACAGAGTTAGTGCTTCAAGTCTGTATGATTTTTTTTTCAGAGCTAAAGACAAGACCCAGCTTCACCTGCTCCACCTCCTTAAACAGTATATATTTCACCACATTTCTACCTCTCTTTAGTTCTCACGGACTCAAAATGTTAACTCTATCTTCCTCTCCACAGACACTGTCAGACCGGCTGAATTTTTCCAGCACTTTTTGTCTTTGTTTCAGATTTCCAGCATCCGCTGAGCTTTGCCTTAATCCTCCACCCTCACCCGGTCTGGGCTACATGTGACTCCGGACCCGCAGCAATGTGGTTGACTCTTAAATACCCTCTGAAGCAAGGGCAATTAGGGATGAGCGATAAATGCTGGCCTAGCCAGCAATGCCCACATCCCATTGGTTGTAGAGGTGGCTGGTGGTAGAGGCGGCTGGTGGTAGAGGCGGCTGGTGGTAGAGGCGGCTGGTGGTAGAGGCGGCTGGTGGTAGAGGCGGCTGGTGGTAGAGGCGGCTGGTGGTAGAGGCGGCTGGTGGTAGAGCCGGCTGGTGGTAGAGCCGGCTGGTGGTAGAGCCGGCTGGTCGTAGAGCCGGCTGGTCGTAGAGTTGGTTAAAGTCTGGTGGAACTTTGTTCATCACGTTTAACGTACATCTTTCAATATGGCAGGTTACCTTTGAAGCTGTTCGAGGTTCCTCCAACTCAGGTGACACAGCCATAGACAACATCAGCGTCAGGAGAGGACGCTGCTCCAGTAAGTCTGCTTCTAAAGGCTTTCTTCAATTGTTTGCTCCTCCTAATAAGATAATCATTTAGGAATAAGGATAATTCCAACCCAATTTAGCTCTGAGACCCACGATCCAAACAAGGCCCTGCCCTTTTACAACCATTTATTGACCGTTTCCAAGTTCCTCGGCTCCCTCCTGAAGCAGGAACTGATTCTTCTCTTTTGAAGGGGTCGTCTTACTGCCCACCGTTGGGTGGTGTATTCAGAAGAGCCTGAAGGCTAAAGAATTCACCACTTGAAGCTCAACTCTTTCAACCCTTTGCTCTCTCTCTTGTCTCTTCTAAGCTTGTGTTTCCATCCAGTCTGCTTCCTCTCTGCACTATTTGTCAACCTTCCATCAGTGTCAACTTAACCTTCCTGTTGCGAGGGTAATTTAAACTCCGAGCCCTCAGTCCTGTCCCATCTGTTAACCCCCTGAGCTGACTCTCCTCCCCACTGGCTCAGCACACCAGCCAGATGCAAGTGAACGACTCCACGGCTGGTCTCGCTGATGCGAGTCAGCAACAATTGGTTGGGTTTATAGTCATAACCCGCCAGCATTTGGTTTATCATTGCGGCTGGTGCCGTCTCTCAGGTGAGACATTGAACCAAGTTCCTGTCTGCTCTCTCATATAAAATCCCTCTGGCGCTATTTTGAAAGGGAGCTGGAGAGTTCTCCCTGGTGTCTTGAGTCATGACTTATCCCTCAACCAATATCACTAAAAATAGCTAGAACGTTTTCTCGGGTGGGATCTTGCTGTGCTTGTGTATGCTTTGTCATGTGATCTTTTCAATGATTACTGTGTCAGCAAGAATATCTAACCCAACAGTATTACTGTGTCAGTGGGAGTATCAATCCCAGCATTAATGTGTCAGTGAAAGTAATAATCCTAGTATTACTGTGTCAGTGAGAGCATCTAACCCAACAGTATTACTGTGTCAGTGAGAGTATCAATCCCAGCATTAATGTGTCAGTGAAAGTAACAATCCAAGTATTACTGTGTCAGTGAGAGTATCTAACCCAACAGTATTACTGTGTCAGTGAGAGTATCAATCCCAGCATTAATGTGTCAGTGAAAGTAACAATCCTAGTATTATTGTGTCAGTGAGAGTATCTAACCAGTAGAGTATTGCTGTGTCAGTGAGAATATCTAACCCAACAGTATTACTGTGTCAGTGAGAGTATCAATTCCAGCATTACTGTGTCAGTGAAAGTAACAATCCTAATATTACTGTGTCAGAGTATCTAACCCAACAGTATTACTGTGTCAGTGAGTATCAATCCCAGTATTACTGCGACAGTGAGAGTATCTAACCCAATACAGTATTACTGTGTCAGTGAGAGTATCAATCCCAGTATTCTGCGGCAGTGAGAGTATCTAACCCAATACAGTATTGCTAAATCAGTAAGAACATAAGAACTAAGGGCAGGAGTAGGCTATTCGGCCCCTCGAGCTTGGTCTGCCATTCAATAAGATTATGGCTGATCTGACCTTGGCCTTAGTTCCACTTTCCTATCTGCCCCCACCTCCCTCCGATTCCCCTCAACCATCGACTCCCTTGTCAATCAAAAATCTGTCCAACTAAGCTTTGAATGTATTCAATGACCCAGCCTCCACTGCCCAGTGGTCTGCAGAATCCCAAAGATTCTCCACCCTCTGAGAGAAAATAGTTCCTCCTCATCTCCGTCTCAAATGGGAGGTGCCTAGTTCCGAAACTCTGTCCCCTAGATTTCCCCTTATGAGGGGAAACATGCTGACAGCCCCCTCAGGATCTTACACGTTTCAATAGGATCGCCTCTCATTCTTCTAAACTCCAATGAGTACAGGCCAAAGCCTTTCCCACATAAGACAAACACCGACATCCCGAGAATCAGCCAAGTGAACGTTCACTGAACTGCTTCCCATGCAAGTATATCCTTCCTTAAATCAGGAGGAAGATATGTGAAGATATTATGTTAATATATTAGTAATATTACTATATGTAGCGATCACCGTTTTACTGTGTCACGGAAGCTCTTATCTATTGCTAACGCCTTGGCAGTAAGCTATGTTTGAGCACATGATTGGATATACCCTTCCTCTCCTGTGCAGATTGTATCTTCCAATGTGACTTCGATGAGTTTGACAATCTATGCGGTTGGACCAATGAAGACACTCCGCCCCTGGTCCCCTTTGACCAATGGAATGGGCAGACTGACACGGAGAACACCGGCCCCGACGACGACTTTTCCAAGCCAGGGTGTAAGTCCGCCCGGATTCAAATCCGGCTTTCTTTGTGCAGTACGTTGAGGGGCCGCTGGTCTTGCCAAGAGGCGACAGAGAATCCGAGTGAAAGGACACATTGCGCGGGGGAGGTCAAGTGATCGCCGCCGTTTTCTCGAATCTCCTAGGCACAAAACAAAAAATGTCAACTTTACAAGCTTTGCCTCAAAACCATGTTGCACAATGCTTGCTGGCGAGCATTGGCCTGTCCCTTTAAGGGGAACCCCACCCTCTCCTCCCCCGCGGAGCTGTGGTGTGGATGAGCATCATCTCGCGCTTCGAGAGGACGGTCCTGGTTCCTGAGGGAGGGCGGGCGGAGCCTCAGAACGGGTGGAACCTCCTGACAGGGTGGCACTCCCCCACCAGCACTGCGCTCGAAGTGCCAGCCTCCCGGGTTTTGGGGTAGGGGCCCTTCCCCGTGGCAGACAACAATCCCAGTTGACAGGAGCATCACCGGACAAATCAAAACACAGGGGACGCATAACAGGGTGACCGAAACACTTGGGTAGGTCATAAGGACCGTATTGAGAGGAAAGAGGGGGCGGAGAGGTTTAGTAAGGGGCTGGGGGGTGGGTTAGTTACAGAATTGGAAGAGCTCGGATATCTCGGAGGATTCAACCAACAGCCCTCCGATTCAAGGACTAGTTTGCCACCCAACCTGGGCTGCTCTGACCCTACAAGCACTTCAAAAGCTCCTATTGAGCATCCTCATTATTCGATAAATACCCTCACTATTATTGATGTATATGTTCACTCCCTTCACCACCCCCCACTCCACTCCATCTCCCCATACCTGCTGGACCTCAGAGTTTGGGGAGGGGGTGTTGGTGACTTTAGGGGGCCCCTGCTTCCCGTGAAGGTGTGTGGAAATCTAGAACCTTCTCCCCACCAAAGCCGTCGAGGTTAATCGCAAATTTCAAAAGGGAGATTGGTAGATTTTGATTCAGTAAAATTATAATATGGAACCATGGAAGGTAAACGGGTTTAAAATACAGACTGACCATGATCTGACTGACTGTCAGAACAGGCACAGAACAGCCCCCTCCGGTTCCTCCCGCTGTCTCTGCACTGCAGTCGCTGACAGATCCACTGTCTCCTTCTGTCCTTTCCTGCTTTCACTGTGGTATTTCATTACAGTTGGTTACTACATGTTAATGGATTCAACGATGACTCAACCCGGTGACAGGTCTCACTTAAGAAGCCCTTGGATCTCCGCATCCGGCTGTCACACGCTGAAGTTCCACTATTTCATGTACGGGTCAGCTACCAAGATGGAGTTAAACGTGTACGCAGCAAAGCAAGGCAAGTATCCCTACTCACCAGCTGAGAGGGGGTATAGAATCGAACAGGCCCACGGCTCCATTCAGCCCATCCTGCCTGTGCCGGCTCTTTGGGGGGAGCTATCCAATGAGCCCCCCCCCCTCAACCGCAGCCCCACCCTTCCTCCCGCCAATGTCTCCCCTTCCAGTATTCGCCCAACTCCCCTCGTTGAAATCACCAATTGAACCCCGCTTCCACCGCCCTTTCGGGCAGCACGTTCCAGGTCACAGTGACTCTGCTGCAGCGTTCAACCACCAACGCTCTCCGTCATTGGTGAGGTCAGGTACCTACCTAGAGGGACCGCAACAAAGGTTCGCTCGGTTGGTCCCTCGGATGAGAGTGGGGTGCCCCGTGACTAAATCGAGTAGACTGGGGCCTATATTCTGCGAAGCTGAGGAGAATGAGAGGCGATCCCACCAAAAGGGACTTGACGGCGTCGATGTTGAGAGGTCGTTCCTCTCTGGCTGGGGAGTCTAGAAGATGGGGGGGCCATGGTCTTAGGATAAGGAGTCGGCCATTTTAGACTGGGATGGGGAGAAATGTCTTCGCTCCGAGGGTTGTGAATCTTTGGAATTCCCTACCCCAGAGAGCTGCGGGGGCTCAGTCATTGAATATGCTCAAGACTGAGACTGTTAGAAGGAAATTAAGGAAAATGGGAATATGATCTTACGGAATGGTGGAGCAGGGTTGAGGGGCTGAATGGCCGCCTCGTTCTCCTGTCACGTCCATCAAATCCCTCCACCCTACCAATCAACACCTGCCTTTCTGTTCATTGAAGCCACCTTGACTAAGTTGGAGGAGACTGGGCCTAGATTCCCCAGAGTTTCGAAGAATTTGAGATGATCTCAATGAAGTGTACAAAATTCTTAAAGGGCTGGACAGGATAGACATGGAAGGGATGTTTCCCTTGGCTTGGGAGGGGTGGGGTGGGGGTGTCTCAGAATAAGGTACAGGCCATTTAGGACTGAGGTGAGGAGGAATTTCTTCACTCGGAGGGTGGTGAATCTTGGGAATTCTCTGCCCCAGAGGGCGGTGGAGACTCAGACACTGAGCATGTCCAAGACTTAGATGGATAGATTTCTGGAGACTAGTGTCACCAAGGGATACAAGGATCGCAGAGGATAGCGGTGTTGAGGTAGAAGAATCAGCCCTGATCTAGTTGAATGGCGGAGCAGGCTCGAGGGGCCGAGTGGCCTGCCCCCAGCTCCTCTGTTCCTCTTTAACGCCCTTGTGTTTTTGCCAGCAGGAGCCAGTCTGGGACAGCCTCTCTTCTCCCTCACCGGAAACCAAAATCCAGGCTGGAAGCCAGCAACAGTCACCTACCGAGGGGAAGCAAAGATTCAGGTAGGCCCCAGGCTTGTCATATTCTCCTGATAAGCGCTTGAACAGGTCAGGGAGGGCTGCTCCCTTGGTGGGTGGGTGGGGAGGGGAGGGGAGGGGAGGTGGTGGGGGTGAGAGGGAAGTTCGCCTGATAGCATCCTCGAGGGAGCGATGGGATCTTGGAATGACCACCCGCTCGCCCTTCCATCAAGCTTCAGGTGTGCTGTGTTGACGGCTAAACGCTTGAGAACCACCCTGTCGGGTGAAAGGGTTGGAGTAAACCGGGGGGGGGGGGGGGGTCGGTCGGGGTGGGGGGATCTTGGAACTAAAAAACAAGGCAGTTAGGGGAGGAAAGGGAGAATTTATTCCATTGGAAGGGGCGTAACTTGTGATTCATTTTAGCCAAAACAGCAAGATCCCACAGGTAGCAACGAGATGTTAATCTGCATTAAAGGAGAAATGTTGGCCAGGGCACTTCAAATCCTCTTTGCCCAGTGCCCGGTTTTACCATCTCATCTGAAAGAGGGCACTTCCCCCCCCACCCCCCACCTCGGTGAACGGGTTCAACTCCGAAGCAGCTTTGCAAACGATCCTCTTGTCTTTCAGTTTGTCATTGAAGCCGTGCGAGGTGAGACTCCGGAGTCTGATATTGCAGTGGACAGCGTCTGTGTTGCAGAGTGTCAACAGGGTAAGACTGCCATGCCAACACCAGCTCCCCTGCTACCAAGGATTGCCTCAGACCCCAATAATCACAGCTGACCCACCCGACTTCCTGACTATACACTCCAACACCAACAAATTGCATTCATATAACCCTTAATGTAATGTAACTTTCCAACATGCTCCACGGGGGCTATCGTAAATCTATATTTGACGCTGAGCCATGTGAGGAGATATGAGGGACAGGTGACTAAAAGCTTGGTCAAAGAGGTAGGTTTTGAGGAGCGTCTTAAAGGAGGAGAGAGAGAGAGAGAGAGACAGAGGGGTTTAGGGAGGGAATTCCAGAGCTCAGGATCCAGGCAGCTGATGGCAAGGCCGCCAACGGCGGAGCGATGGGAATTGGAGATGCGCAAGAGGTCGGATGTGGAAGACCAAAGAGATCTCGGAGGGTTTTGGGGCTGGAGGGGATTACAGAGGTTAAAGGGAGGAGCCGAGGGCCATGGACCGATTTGAGCATCAGGGTGAGAATTTTAAAGTCAAGGTGTGGCTTGACTGGCAGCCAATGAAGGGCAGAGAGCACAGGGGGCGATGGAGTTGGAGGACTAGGTGCGAGTCAGGATACAGGGCAGCAGAATGTTGCATTTAGCTCAGATTTCTGGAGGGTAGAATATGAGGGGCTAGCCAGGAGTGTGTCAGAATAATTCAGTCTGGAGATAAGAGATACGGATGGGGGTTACAGCAGCATCTGATTTGAGCCAGACGAGGAGTCAGGCAATGCCATGGAACTGGATCCAGACTGTACACCACAGCACTGAAACCTCTCGATTAGATTCCAGCCTGTAACTCACTCCAGGGTATCTGTTAGTCTACACATAAACCACCCTGAACCCCTCGATTAGATTCCAGTCTGTAACTCACTCCCGGGTATCTGTTATTCTATATATAAACCACCCGAAACCCTCAATTAAATTCCAGCCTGCAACTCACTCCAAGGTATCTGTTATTCTATATATAAACCCCCCCTGAACCCCTGGATTAGATTCCAGTCTGTAACTCACTCCCAGGTATCTGTTAGTCTACACATAAACCACTCTGAACACCTCAATTAGATTCCAGCCTGTAACTCACTCCCAGGTATCTGTTATTCTATATATAAACTACCACAAACCCCTCAATTAGATTCCAGCCTGTAACTCACTCTCGGGTATCTGTTATTCTATATATAAACCACCCCGAACCACTCAATTAGATTCCAGCTGTAACTAACTCCTGGTTATCTATTATTCCAGATATAAACCAGCCCAAACTCCTCGATTAGATTCCAGTCTGTAACTCACTCCCAGGTACCTGTTATTCTAAATATAAACCATCCCGAACCACTCGATTAGATTCCAGTCTGTAACTCACACCCAGGTATCTGTTATTCTATATATAAACCACCCCGACCCCCTCAATTAGATTCCAGCCTGTACTTCACTCCCGGGAATCTGTTATACTGTTTATAAACCACCCAGAACCCCTCGATTAGAATCTAGCCTGTATCTCACTCCCGGGTATCTGTTATTCTATATATAAACCACCCGAACCCCTCGATTAGATTCCAGTCTGTAACTCACTCCCACATATCTTTAATTCTACTTATAAAACCCAACATCCCTTATTTAGAGCAGCTTGGATGTACGTGTGTCTCATGTGTATGTTACTGAATATCTGTTGTTCTATATTTAATCTCGGTATCTTTTCGATTTTTGATAACAGATTCCACAATAACCACCAAATCACCAGGAACCAGTTCAAAACCTACCACAACACAGGAGACCACTCATCCAGGTGAGGACAGTACTGGGGGAAAATGTTGTACAGAATGGATTTCAGAGAGTCTCAAAACACCCAATATCTCAGTTATACACTTCTGAATTCCTTGTTGTAAACTTTGTAACACCCTCAGTTAGATTCCAGTCTGTAACTCACTCCCAGCTATCTGTTATTCTGTATAAAAACTAACCTGAACCCCTCGATTAGATTCCAGTCTGTAACTCACTCCCAGGTATCTGTTACTCTGCATATAAACCACCCCGAAACCCTCGATTAGATTCCAGTCTGTAACTCAGTCCCGGGTATCTGTTATTCTATATATAAACCCCCACTGAACCCTTCCAATAGATTGCAGTCTGTAACTCACTCCCGGGTATCTGTTATTCCATATATAACCACACTGAACCCCTCAATTAGATTCCAGCCTGTAAATCACTCCTAGGTAAATTTGAGTCTCAATATAATCCACTCAAACACATCGATCAGATTCCAGCCTGTTACGCACTCCCACATTTCTTTTATTATACTCATATACACCAAAATCCCCTGTTTAGAGCCTCTTGGATGTATGTGTGTCTCATGTGTATGTTATTGAATATCTGTTATTCTATATTTAATCTCGGTATCTTTTCGATTTTTGATAACAGATTCCACAATAACCACCAAATCACCAGGAACCAGTTCAAAACCTACCACAACACAGGAGACCACTCATCCAGGTGAGGACAGGACTGGGGGGAAAGTATTGTACAGAATGGACTTCAGATAGTCACAAAACACCCAATAACTCAGTTTTGTACTTCTGAATTCCTTGTTGTAAACTTTGTAACACCCTCGGTTAGATTCCAGTCTGTAAGTCACTCCCGGGTATCTATTATTCTATATATAAACTACCGTGAACCCCTCGATTAGATTCCAGTCTGTAACTGACTCCCAAGTATCTGTTATTCCGTATATAAATCACCCTGAACTCCTCGATTAGATTCCAGTCTGTAACTCACTCCCAGGTGCATGTTATTCTATATATAAACCACCCAGAACCCCTCGATTAGATTCCAGTCTGTAACTCACTCCCTGGTATCTGTTATTCTATATATAAACACCCTGAACCCCTCGGTTAGATTCCAGACTGTAACTCACTCCCAGGTATCTGTTATTCTGTATATAAAACACCCAGAACCCCTCGGTTAGATTCCAGTCTGTAAGTCACTCCCGGGTATCTATTATCCTATATATAAACCACGCCAAACCCTCGATTAGATTCCAGACTGTATCTCAGTCCCAGATAACTGTTATTTTGTATAAACCCCACCTGCACTCCTCTATTAGATTCCATTCTATAACTCACGCCCGGGTATCTATTATCCTATATATAAACCCCCACTGAACGCTTCCATTAGAGTCCAGTCTGTAACTCACTCCCCAGTATCTGTTATTCCATATATAACCACACTGAACCCCTCAATTAGATTCCAGTCTGTAAATCACTCCTAGGTAAATTTTAGTCTGAATATAATCCACTCAAACACATCGATCAGATTCCAGCCTGTTACGCACTCCCACATTTCTTTTAATATACTCATATACAACAAAATCCCTTGTTTAGAGCCTCTTGTATGTATATGTGTCTCGTGTGTATGTTATTGAATATCTGTTATTCTATATTTAATCTCGGTATCTTTTCGATTTTTGATAACAGATTCCACAATAACCACCAAATCACCAGGAACCAGTTCAAAACCTACCACAACACAGGAGACCACTCATTCAGGTGAGGACAGGACTGGGGGGAAAGTATTGTACAGAATGGACTTCAGATAGTCACAAAACACCCAATAACTCAGTTTTGTACTTCTGAATTCCTTGTTGTAAACTTTGTAACACCCTCGGTTAGATTCCAGTCTGTAAGTCACTCCCGGGTATCTATTATTCTATATATAAACCACGCCAAACCCTCGATTAGATTCCAGACTGTATCTCAGTCCCAGATAACTGTTATTTTGTATAAACCCCACCTGCACCCCTCTATTAGATTCCATTCTATAACTCACTCCTGGGTATCTGCTATTCTATACATAAACCCCCGCTGAACCCTTCCATTAGAGTCCAGTCTGTAACTCACTCCCCAGTATCTGTTAATCCATATATAACCACACTGAACCCCTCAATTAGATTCCAGTCTGTAAATCACTCCTAGGTAAATTTGAGTCTCAATATAATCCACTCAAACACATCGATCAGATTCCAGCCTGTTACGCACTCCCACATTTCTTTTATTATACTCATATACACCAAAATCCCCTGTTTAGAGCCTCTTGGATGTATGTGTGTCTCATGTGTATGTTATTGAATATCTGTTATTCTATATTTAATCTCGGTATCTTTTCGATTTTTGATAACAGATTCCACAATAACCACCAAATCACCAGGAACCAGTTCAAAACCTACCACAACACAGGAGACCACTCATTCAGGTGAGGACAGGACTGGGGGGAAAGTATTGTACAGAATGGACTTCAGACAGTCACAAAACACCCAATAACTCAGTTTTGTACTTCTGAATTCCTTGTTGTAAACTTTGTAACACCCTCAGTTAGATTCCAGTCTGTAACTCACTCCCAGCTATCTGTTATTCTGTATAAAAACTAACCTGAACCCCTCGATTAGATTCCAGTCTGTAACTCACTCCCAGGTATCTGTTACTCTGCATATAAACCACTCCGAAACCCTCGATTAGATTCCAGTCTGTAACTCAGTCCCGGGTATCTGTTATTCTATATATAAACCCCCACTGAACCCTTCCATTAGATTGCAGTCTGTAACTCACTCCCGGGTATCTGTTATTCCATATATAACCACACTGAACCTCTCAATTAGATTCCTGCCTGTAAATCACTCCCAGGCAAATTTTAGCCTGAATATAAACCACTCAAACACATCGATCAGATTCCAGCGTGCTACACACTCCCACGTTTCTTTTATTATACTCATATACAACAAAGTCCCTTGTTTAGAGCCTCTTGTATGTATATGTGTCTCGTGTGTATGTTATTGAATATCTGTTATTCTATATTTAATCTCGGTATCTTTTCGATTTTTGATAACAGATTCCACAATAACCACCAAATCACCAGGAACCAGTTCAAAACCTACCACAACACAGGAGACCACTCATTCAGGTGAGGACAGGACTGGGGGGAAAGTATTGTACAGAATGGACTTCAGATAGTCACAAAACACCCAATAACTCAGTTTTGTACTTCTGAATTCCTTGTTGTAAACTTTGTAACACCCTCGGTTAGATTCCAGTCTGTAAGTCACTCCCGGGTATCTATTATTCTATATATAAACCACGCCAAACCCTCGATTAGATTCCAGACTGTATCTCAGTCCCAGATAACTGTTATTTTGTATAAACCCCACCTGCACCCCTCTATTAGATTCCATTCTATAACTCACTCCTGGGTATCTGCTATTCTATACATAAACCCCCGCTGAACCCTTCCATTAGAGTCCAGTCTGTAACTCACTCCCCAGTATCTGTGAATCCATATATAACCACACTGAACCCCTCAATTAGATTCCAGTCTGTAAATCACTCCTAGGTAAATTTGAGTCTCAATATAATCCACTCAAACACATCGATCAGATTCCAGCCTGTTACGCACTCCCACATTTCTTTTATTATACTCATATACACCAAAATCCCCTGTTTAGAGCCTCTTGGATGTATGTGTGTCTCATGTGTATGTTATTGAATATCTGTTATTCTATATTTAATCTCGGTATCTTTTCGATTTTTGATAACAGATTCCACAATAACCACCAAATCACCAGGAACCAGTTCAAAACCTACCACAACACAGGAGACCACTCATTCAGGTGAGGACAGGACTGGGGGGAAAGTATTGTACAGAATGGACTTCAGACAGTCACAAAACACCCAATAACTCAGTTTTGTACTTCTGAATTCCTTGTTGTAAACTTTGTAACACCCTCAGTTAGATTCCAGTCTGTAACTCACTCCCAGCTATCTGTTATTCTGTATAAAAACTAACCTGAACCCCTCGATTAGATTCCAGTCTGTAACTCACTCCCAGGTATCTGTTACTCTGCATATAAACCACTCCGAAACCCTCGATTAGATTCCAGTCTGTAACTCAGTCCCGGGTATCTGTTATTCTATATATAAACCCCCACTGAACCCTTCCATTAGATTGCAGTCTGTAACTCACTCCCGGGTATCTGTTATTCCATATATAACCACACTGAACCCCTCAATTAGATTCCTGCCTGTAAATCACTCCCAGGCAAATTTTAGCCTGAATATAAACCACTCAAACACATCGATCAGATTCCAGCCTGCTACACACTCCCACGTTTCTTTTATTATACTCATATACAACAAAGTCCCTTGTTTAGAGCCTCTTGTATGTATATGTGTCTCGTGTGTATGTTATTGAATATCTGTTATTCTATATTTAATCTCGGTATCTTTTCGATTTTTGATAACAGATTCCACAATAACCACCAAATCACCAGGAACCAGTTCAAAACCTACCACAACACAGGAGACCACTCATTCAGGTGAGGACAGGACTGGGGGGAAAGTATTGTACAGAATGGACTTCAGATAGTCACAAAACACCCAATAACTCAGTTTTGTACTTCTGAATTCCTTGTTGTAAACTTTGTAACACCCTCGGTTAGATTCCAGTCTGTAAGTCACTCCCAGGTATCTATTATTCTATATATAAACCACGCCAAACCCTCGATTAGATTCCAGACTGTATCTCAGTCCCAGATAACTGTTATTTTGTATAAACCCCACCTGCACCCCTCTATTAGATTCCATTCTATAACTCACTCCTGGGTATCTGCTATTCTATACATAAACCCCCGCTGAACCCTTCCATTAGAGTCCAGTCTGTAACTCACTCCCCAGTATCTGTTAATCCATATATAACCACACTGAACCCCTCAATTAGATTCCAGTCTGTAAATCACTCCTAGGTAAATTTGAGTCTCAATATAATCCACTCAAACACATCGATCAGATTCCAGCCTGTTACGCACTCCCACATTTCTTTTATTATACTCATATACACCAAAATCCCCTGTTTAGAGCCTCTTGGATGTATGTGTGTCTCATGTGTATGTTATTGAATATCTGTTATTCTATATTTAATCTCGGTATCTTTTCGATTTTTGATAACAGATTCCACAATAACCACCAAATCACCAGGAACCAGTTCAAAACCTACCACAACACAGGAGACCACTCATTCAGGTGAGGACAGGACTGGGGGGAAAGTATTGTACAGAATGGACTTCAGACAGTCACAAAACACCCAATAACTCAGTTTTGTACTTCTGAATTCCTTGTTGTAAACTTTGTAACACCCTCAGTTAGATTCCAGTCTGTAACTCACTCCCAGCTATCTGTTATTCTGTATAAAAACTAACCTGAACCCCTCGATTAGATTCCAGTCTGTAACTCACTCCCAGGTATCTGTTACTCTGCATATAAACCACTCCGAAACCCTCGATTAGATTCCAGTCTGTAACTCAGTCCCGGGTATCTGTTATTCTATATATAAACCCCCACTGAACCCTTCCATTAGATTGCAGTCTGTAACTCACTCCCGGGTATCTGTTATTCCATATATAACCACACTGAACCCCTCAATTAGATTCCTGCCTGTAAATCACTCCCAGGCAAATTTTAGCCTGAATATAAACCACTCAAACACATCGATCAGATTCCAGCCTGCTACACACTCCCACGTTTCTTTTATTATACTCATATACAACAAAGTCCCTTGTTTAGAGCCTCTTGTATGTATATGTGTCTCGTGTGTATGTTATTGAATATCTGTTATTCTATATTTAATCTCGGTATCTTTTCGATTTTTGATAACAGATTCCACAATAACCACCAAATCACCAGGAACCAGTTCAAAACCTACCACAACACAGGAGACCACTCATTCAGGTGAGGACAGGACTGGGGGGAAAGTATTGTACAGAATGGACTTCAGATAGTCACAAAACACCCAATAACTCAGTTTTGTACTTCTGAATTCCTTGTTGTAAACTTTGTAACACCCTCGGTTAGATTCCAGTCTGTAAGTCACTCCCGGGTATCTATTATTCTATATATAAACCACGCCAAACCCTCGATTAGATTCCAGACTGTATCTCAGTCCCAGATAACTGTTATTTTGTATAAACCCCACCTGCACCCCTCTATTAGATTCCATTCTATAACTCACTCCTGGGTATCTGCTATTCTATACATAAACCCCCGCTGAACCCTTCCATTAGAGTCCAGTCTGTAACTCACTCCCCAGTATCTGTTAATCCATATATAACCACACTGAACCCCTCAATTAGATTCCAGTCTGTAAATCACTCCTAGGTAAATTTGAGTCTCAATATAATCCACTCAAACACATCGATCAGATTCCAGCCTGTTACGCACTCCCACATTTCTTTTATTATACTCATATACACCAAAATCCCCTGTTTAGAGCCTCTTGGATGTATGTGTGTCTCATGTGTATGTTATTGAATATCTGTTATTCTATATTTAATCTCGGTATCTTTTCGATTTTTGATAACAGATTCCACAATAACCACCAAATCACCAGGAACCAGTTCAAAACCTACCACAACACAGGAGACCACTCATTCAGGTGAGGACAGGACTGGGGGGAAAGTATTGTACAGAATGGACTTCAGACAGTCACAAAACACCCAATAACTCAGTTTTGTACTTCTGAATTCCTTGTTGTAAACTTTGTAACACCCTCAGTTAGATTCCAGTCTGTAACTCACTCCCAGGTATCTGTTACTCTGCATATAAACCACTCCGAAACCCTCGATTAGATTCCAGTCTGTAACTCAGTCCCGGGTATCTGTTATTCTATATATAAACCCCCACTGAACCCTTCCATTAGATTGCAGTCTGTAACTCACTCCCGGGTATCTGTTATTCCATATATAACCACACTGAACCCCTCAATTAGATTCCTGCCTGTAAATCACTCCCAGGCAAATTTTAGCCTGAATATAAACCACTCAAACACATCGATCAGATTCCAGCCTGCTACACACTCCCACGTTTCTTTTATTATACTCATATACAACAAAGTCCCTTGTTTAGAGCCTCTTGTATGTATATGTGTCTCGTGTGTATGTTATTGAATATCTGTTATTCTATATTTAATCTCGGTATCTTTTCGATTTTTGATAACAGATTCCACAATAACCACCAAATCACCAGGAACCAGTTCAAAACCTACCACAACACAGGAGACCACTCATTCAGGTGAGGACAGGACTGGGGGGAAAGTATTGTACAGAATGGACTTCAGATAGTCACAAAACACCCAATAACTCAGTTTTGTACTTCTGAATTCCTTGTTGTAAACTTTGTAACACCCTCGGTTAGATTCCAGTCTGTAAGTCACTCCCGGGTATCTATTATTCTATATATAAACCACGCCAAACCCTCGATTAGATTCCAGACTGTATCTCAGTCCCAGATAACTGTTATTTTGTATAAACCCCACCTGCACCCCTCTATTAGATTCCATTCTATAACTCACTCCTGGGTATCTGCTATTCTATACATAAACCCCCGCTGAACCCTTCCATTAGAGTCCAGTCTGTAACTCACTCCCCAGTATCTGTTATTCCATATATAACCACACTGAACCCCTCAATTAGATTCCAGCCTGTAAATCACTCCTAGGTAAATTTGAGTCTCAATATAATCCACTCAAACACATCGATCAGATTCCAGCCTGTTACGCACTCCCACCTTTCTTTTATTATACTCATATACACCAAAATCCCCTGTTTAGAGCCTCTTGGATGTATGTGTGTCTCATGTGTATGTTATTGAATATCTGTTATTCTATATTTAATCTCGGTATCTTTTCGATTTTTGATAATAGATTCCACAATAACCACCAAATCACCAGGAACCAGTTCAAAACCCACCACAACACAGGAGACCACTCATCCAGGTGAGGACAGGACTGGGGGAAAGTATTGTACAGAATGGATTTCAGAGAGTCCCAAAACACCCAGTATCTCAGTTATGCACTTCTGAATTCCTTGCTGTAAACTTTGCAACACCCTCTGTTAGATTCCAGTCTGTAATTCACTCCCGGGTATCTGTTATTCTGTATATAAACTACCGTGAACCCCTCGATTAGATTCCATTCTGTAACTGACTCCCAATTATCTGTTATTCCGTATATAAATCACCCTGAACTCCTCGATTAGATTCCAGTCTGTAACTCACTCCCAGGTGCATGTTATTCTATACATAAACCACCCAGAACCCCTCGATTAGATTCCAGTCTGTAACTCACTCCCTGGTATCTGTTATTCTATATATAAACACCCTGAACCCCTCGGTTAGATTCCAGACTGTAACTCACTCCCAGGTATCTGTTATTCTGCATATAAAACACCCAGAACCCCTCGGTTAGATTCCAGTCTATAAGTCACTCCTGGGTATCTATTATTCTATATATAAACCACGCCAAACCCTCGATTAGATTCCAGACTGTATCTCAGTCCCAGATAACTGTTATTTTGTATAAACCCCACCTGCACCCCTCTATTAGATTCCATTCTATAACTCACGCCCGAGTATCTGTTATCCTATATATAAACCCCCACTGAACCCTTCCATTAGAGTCCAGTCTGTAACTCACTCCCCAGTATATGTTAATCCATATATAACCACACAGAACCCCTCAATTAGATTCCAGTCTGTAAATCACTCCTAGGTAAATTTTAGTCTGAATATAATCCACTCAAACACATCGATCAGATTCCAGCCTGTTACGCACTCCCACATTTCTTTTAATATACTCATATACAACAACATCCCTTGTTTAGAGCCTCTTGTATGAATGTGTGTCTCATGTGTATGTTATTGAATATCTGTTATTCTATATTTAATCTCGGTATCTTTTCGATTTTTGATAACAGATTCCACAATAACCACCAAATCACCAGGAACCAGTTCAAAACCCACCACAACACAGGAGACCACTCATCCAGGTGAGGACAGGACTGGGGGAAAATGTTGTACAGAATGGATTTCAGAGAGTCCCAAAACACCCAATATCTCAGTTATGCACTTCTGAATTCCTTGTTGTAAACTTTGTAACACCCTCAGTTAGATTCCAGTCTGTAACTCACTCCCAGCTATCTGTTATTCTGTATAAAAACTAACCTGAACCCCTCGATTAGATTCCAGTCTGTAACTCACTCCCAGGTATCTGTTACTCTGCATATAAACCACCCCGAAACCCTCGATTAGATTCCAGTCTGTAACTCAGTCCCGGGTATCTGTTATTCTATATATAAACCCCCACTGAACCCTTCCATTAGATTGCAGTCTGTAACTCACTCCCGGGTATCTGTTATTCCATATATAACCACACTGAACCCCTCAATTAGATTCCTGCCTGTAAATCACTCCCAGGCAAATTTTAGCCTGAATATAAACCACTCAAACACATCGATCAGATTCCAGCCTGCTACACACTCCCACGTTTCTTTTATTATACTCATATACAACAAAATCCCTTGTTTAGAGCCTCTTGTATGTATATGTGTCTCGTGTGTATGTTATTGAATATCTGTTATTCTATATTTAATCTCGGTATCTTTTCGATTTTTGATAACAGATTCCACAATAACCACCAAATCACCAGGAACCAGTTCAAAACCTACCACAACACAGGAGACCACTCATCCAGGTGAGGACAGGACTGGGGGGAAAGTATTGTACAGAATGGACTTCAGATAGTCACAAAACACCCAATAACTCAGTTTTGTTCTTCTGAATTCCTTGTTGTAAACTTTGTAACACCCTCGGTTAGATTCCAGTCTGTAAGTCACTCCCGGGTATCTATTATTCTATATATAAACCACGCCAAACCCTCGATTAGATTCCAGACTGTATCTCAGTCCCAGATAACTGTTATTTTGTATAAACCCCACCTGCACCCCTCTATTAGATTCCATTCTATAACTCACTCCTGGGTATCTGCTATTCTATACATAAACCCCCGCTGAACCCTTCCATTAGAGTCCAGTCTGTAACTCACTCCCCAGTATCTGTTATTCCATATATAACCACACTGAACCCCTCAATTAGATTCCAGTCTGTAACTCACTCCCAGGTATCTGTTACTCTGCATATAAACCACCCCGAAACCCTCGATTAGATTCCAGTCTGTAACTCAGTCCCGGGTATCTGTTATTCTATATATAAACCCCCACTGAACCCTTCGATTAGATTGCAGTCTGTAACTCACTCCCGGGTATCTGTTATTCCATATATAACCACACTGAACCCCTCAATTAGATTCCAGCCTGTAAATCACTCCTAGGTAAATTTGAGTCTCAATATAATCCACTCGAACACATCGATCAGATTCCAGCCTGTTACGCACTCCCACATTTCTTTTATTATACTCATATACACCAAAATCCCCTGTTTAGAGCCTCTTGGATGTATGTGTGTCTCATGTGTATGTTATTGAATATCTGTTATTCTATATTTAATCTCGGTATCTTTTCGATTTTTGATAACAGATTGCACAATAACCACCAAATCACCAGGAACCAGTTCAAAACCTACCACAACACAGGAGACCACTCATCCAGGTGAGGACAGGACTGGGTTAAAGTATTGTACAGAATGGATTTCAGAGAGTCCCAAAACACCCAATCTCTCAGTTATGCACTTCTGAATTCCTTGCTGTAAACTTTGCAACACCCTCTGTTAGATTCCAGTCTGTAATTCACTCCCGGGTATCTGTTATTCTGTATATAAACTACCGTGAACCCCTCGATTAGATTCCATTCTGTAACTGACTCCCAAGTATCTGTTATTCTGTATATAAATCACCCTGAACTCCTCGATTAGATTCCAGTCTGTAACTCACTCCCAGGTGCATGTTATTCTATATATAAACCACCCAGAACCCCTCGATTAGATTCCAGTCTGTAACTCACTCCCTGGTATCTGTTATTCTATATATAAACACCCTGAACCCCTCGGTTAGATTCCAGACTGTAACTCACTCCCAGGTATCTGTTATTCTGTATATAAAACACCCAGAACCCCTCGGTTAGATTCCAGTCTGTAAGTCACTCCCGGGTATCTATTATTCTATATATAAACTACGCCAAACCCTCGATTAGATTCCAGACTGTATCTCAGTCCCAGATAACTGTTATTTTGTATAAACCCCACCTGCACCCCTCTATTAGATCCATTCTATAACTCACTCCTGGGTATCTGTTATCCTATATATAAACCCCCCCTGAACCCTTCCATTAGAGTCCAGTCTGTAACTCACTCCCCAGTATCTGTTAATCCATATATAACCACACTGAACCCCTCAATTAGATTCCAGTCTGTAAATCACTCCTAGGTAAATTTTAGTCTGAATATAATCCACTCAAACACATCGATCAGATTCCAGCCTGTTACGCACTCCCACATTTCTTTTATTATACTCATATACAACAAAATCCCTTGTTTAGAGCCTCTTGTATGAATGTGTGTCTCATGTGTATGTTATTGAATATCTGTTATTCTATATTTAATCTCGATATCTTTCCGATTTTTGATAACAGGTTCCACAATAACCACCAAATCACCAGGAACCAGTTCAAAACCCACCACAACACAGGAGACCACTCATCCAGGTGAGGACAGGACTGGGGGAAAATATTGTACAGAATGGATTTCAGAGAGTCTCAAAACACCCAATATCTCAGTTATACACTTCTGAATTCCTTGTTGTAAACTTTGTAACACCCTCAGTTAGATTCCAGTCTGTAACTCACTCCCAGCTATCTGTTATTCTGTATATAAACTAACCTGAACCCCTCGATTAGATTCCAGTCTGTAACTCACTCCCAGGTATCTGTTACTCTGTATATAAACCACCCCGAAACCCTCGATTAGATTCCAGTCTGTAACTCACTCCCAGGTATGGTATTCTATATAAAATCCACCCCGAACCCCTCAATTAGATTCCAGTCTGTAACTCACTCCCGGGTATCTGTTATTCTATATATAAACCACCCCGAACCCCTCGATTAGATTCCAGTCTGTAACTCAATCCTGGGTATCTGTTATTCTATATATAAACCACCCCGAACCCCTTGATTAGATTCCAGTCTGTAACTCACTCCCGGATATCTGTTATTCTGTACATAAACCACCCAGAACCCCTCAATTAAATTCCTGTCTTTAACTCACTCCCGGGTATGTTATTCTGTACATAAACCATCCAGAACGCCTGAATTAGATTCCAGCCTGTGAACCTCTCCCGCGTATCTGTTATTCTATATATAAACCACCCGAACCCCTCGATTAAGCTCCAGTCTGTAACTCACTCCCAGCTATCTGTTATTCTATATAAAAACTAACCTGAACCCCTCGATTAGATTCCAGTCTGTAACTCACTCCCAGCTATCTGTTATTCTTTGTATAAACCCACCCGAATCCCTCGATTAGATTCCAGTCGGTAACTCAATCCCAGGTACATATTATTCCATATATACACCACCCTGAACCCCTCAATTAGATTCCAGTGTGTAACTCACTCCCGGGTATCTGTTATTCTATATTTACACCACCCTGAACCCCTCGATTAGACTCCAGTCTGTTACTCGCTCCCGGGTATGTTATTCTATATATAAACCAGCCCGAACCCCTCAATTTGATTCCCTCCTGATGCGAGCCAGCATTCTTTCACCACCAATGCCATGCGTTTCTCTCTTTCCAGCCTCCTGTCCACCCAACTCACACTTTGACCACTGCGGTAGTGGCTGCTCGCCTCGATGTGACAGACCGAGCCCAGACTGTTCGGACTCTTGCACAGCCGGAGGTTGTGTCTGCGATGAAGGGTTTTTTCAGGTGGGGGAGAGATGTGTTCCCGCGGAGCAGTGCGGCTGTAACCACGGCGACTCCTACTATCAGGTAAGAACACGGCAACCACTTGAATGATCCGCTGGAAATCCACAGCCAATCTTACCAGACTAATAATGCACGCTCTCATTGTGGTTATGTTACTGGGCTACTATCTGCGAGGCCCTGCACCAAGGATCTGGAGACGTGAGTTCGAATCCAGCCACGGGTACTGGAGGATTTAAATTCAATTAAATAAATGTGGAATAATCGTGACCCGTGAATCTAGCAACTTGTTATAAAGCTCACTTGGTTCGCTACCATCCTTTAGACATGGAAATCTGCCATGCTCATGCCTGACTGGACACCAGTGTGATTCCAGTTCCGCTCTACCAGGCTGAACTGCCTCCTGAGGTACCCTGGCGAGTCCCTCAGTTCTATCAAACCCTGATGAGGGTTCATCGCAGGGCAGTGATTACACCGGGCACGTGGTCAATATAATCATTGTCCTGTAGTGACCCTGTGCCCAGTATAATCACTGACTTGTAGTGACCCTGTGCCCAGTATAATCACTGACCTGTAGTGACCCTGTGCCCAGTCTAATCACTGCCCTGGGGTGACCCTGTGCCCAGTATAATCACTGTCCTGTAGTGACCCTGTGCCCAGTATAATCACTGTCCAGTAGTGACCCTGTGCCCAGTATAATCACTGCCCTGGGGTGACCCTGTGCCCAGTATAATCACTGCCCTGGGGTGACCATGTGCCAAATCGATTCTGTACCGAGCAGGGTGCTGGGTCCACCCGGTGCTAATAACCTGAATTCTATCCTTCTGTCAGTGAGTGTCCATCATCAACCCTCAGTGCCCTGAACTCCCCTGGGGGGGGGTCTTCAAAGCTCTGATTATTTCTGTTGCCTCCCACAGCCTGGGCAGATTATCTGGTCAAGTGGATGTACGGCTGTCTGCCGTTGCCTTGGAAACTTCAGCATCCAGTGCGCCAACGTGAGCTGTGCTGCGGACGAGTACTGCGGAGAACACGGTGGCGTTAGCAGCTGCTTCCCCAAAGGTAAGGCAGACTGTCCTCTTTACTGACGCCCTGGGGCGTAAGGAACATGACCTCCCAGGACTGTGTAAACATTATCATTCAACCATGTACCTCACGGGAGGAGGCCATTCGGCCACCGGTGTCTTGTGCCGTCTCCACGGAGGAACCATCTGATTGGTCCTCGACCGCCGTCTACCAATTTTTCCCTTTCAAGCATTCACCCAAATCCCTTTTTGAAAGTTCCTATTGTGTCTGCTCCCACCGCCCCATCAGGCAGCACCTTCCAGGACACAGCAACTCTGTGTATTAGTTTTCCCATTTTCCCTCTGGTTCTTCTCCTGGTTCTCTTCAATCTGTGTCCCTCTGGTTCCCGACCTTCCTGCCACTGGAAACAGTTTCTCCTTATCTCTATCAAAACCCTTCATGACTCTGAACGCACTCGATTAAATCTCCCCTTTCTCTGCTCCAAGGAGAACAATCCCAGCCTCTCCCGTCTCTCTACATTAACTGAGTTCCCTCATTTCTGGCAAATCTCCCCCACACCCTCTCCAAAGCCTCAATATCCTTAAGTGTGATGCCCAGAATTGGACACAGTCCAGCGGCTGAGGCCTAACCAGTTCTGAGGGTTGAACATAACTTGCGTATTATTCTGTTTGATGCAAACGTACCGTGGGCCAATTGGCCGCCTCCTGTGTGGTAGAGGTTGAATGGTAATGTCTGCCCAGTCTCGGGGATCCATACACCTTCTTAATGTCTCTCAGCTTCTTTTAGTCACCTTCAAAGATTTGTGTATGTGCACACACACACACACACACACACACATATACACGTGCCAACACACACACACATACATGCATACACACACACACATACATGCATACACACAAACATGCACGCAAACGCATACACACACACACATGCATACACACACACATGCACACACACACCCAACCATGCACACACACACAAACACCCACCCACTCTCACACACCCACTCTCTCATATACACACACACACACTCACACGCATACCCACACACCCACCCACTCTCTCACACACACACACGCACCCACTCACACGCACACACACACACACACCCACACACACACACACCCACTCTCACACACACACATACACCCAACCACTCACACGCCCACACACATCTCTCTGTTCCAACAACCCCTTTTTATAAGTAAATTATTTCATTTTTTAATCGCTTCTGATTTTGCCTAGCGTAACTTATCACTTCACAAGTTAAATCCCCCAAGGCCGGACAGTTCACCATTTTCATCATGTCCGCCTGTTTATGCCAACTCACTGCTGGTGACATTTCCAAATGAAGCTGACATACCCAAGTCCAGCTCTGTAAAATATATCAAAACACATCACCCAGGGCAATATACTCCAACAAAGGGCAGATGTTGAAAGATGAAAAATATATTTTGCTGACAATATTGTGGGGGGGGGGGGGGGTGCGGTTTGGACTGTGGTTCAATTCACCGTTCAGAACATGGTCAAAATATTGAGGGATGACGTTCCTCCCTGGATCTCTTGCTTGAGGGTTCACTCAATGTTTCTCCCCAGGTTGGTCCACCTGTACGGCATCTGGAGACCCCCACTATACCTCCTTCGACAACAAGAAGTTTACTTTCCAAGGGAACTGCACTTACGTGCTGGCCAAGACCTGCAACACCAGCCGGACCCCCTTCACCGTCTACACGGACAACGAGCATCGCCACGGGAGGACGGCCGTCTCTTACGTCCGAGCGGTCTACGTGAGGGTCTACAACATCACCGTGTCGCTGCTCAGGCACAAAGTCGTCCAGGTGAGAGGAGGCGTCCCTACACTCGGCCACCCCCACGCCACCCCCCCACCTCACCTCCTCCCCCCCACACACCCACCCCCCCCACCCCACCCACCTCACCCACCCCCCCATCCCACCCCCCATCGAAAGTGTTGGGTAAAGAGATAGAGGGATATGGAGCCAAGGTGGGGTTGAAATAGAAGATCAGCCATGATCTAACTTGGATTAGAGGGGCTGAATGGCCTCCTGTTGTTCTGATGTTCCCTCCTCTAGTGTCTGTACAAAACCCGGGCCTCAGTGGAAGGTTGAAGAGTAGAATTCGATCCAACAGATCCTGGAGGAACACCCTCTGATCCAAGCAGGACATTCCCATGTAAACATTACCCTTCCCGCTCTCTGGAACGGAGTTAATTCCCCGCCCCCCCCCCCCCCCTTGGACAGAACGCAGCCGGGGCCTGGGCCTGGGCCTGGGCTCCCACCCCCCACCTCACCTCATTTCTGCCCGTGTGTGTTTTTCAGGTGAACGGACAGCCCGTGACTGTCCCCGTCAGCCCGAACCCCAGAGTCACCGTCCGGCCCTCCGGGAAACACGTGCTGGTGCAAACCGACTTCGGCCTGAGCGTCAGGTACGACGGCAGGCAGCACGCTGACGTCAGAGTCCCGAGCGAGTGAGTACCTCCCGCTGCCTGGCGCCTCGCGGGCGATCGGAGGGGAGGTGGGGGAGGGGGGGAGGGGCGAGGGCGAGGGGCGGGGCGAGGGGCGGGGCGAGGCGCGCGCGTTCCACCCTCCCCCACCCCCACAATCGCGCTGCCGTCCCTCTGGCTTCCTAACGGCCCCCTTGTGTGTGTCTCTGTGTCCCAGCTACGGCGGTGAGCTGTGCGGCCTGTGCGGTGACTACAACGGAATCCCCGGTGACGACTTCCGGACCCCCGAGGGACAGCTTGTCAAAGACGCCACTGGTTTTGGGAACAGCTGGAACGTGGCGAAGGAGTGAGTGGGGGCGGGGTGGGGGTGGTGTGGGGGTGGGGTGGGGGGGTGGTGGTGGTATGGGGGTGTGGGTGGGGGGCTGGGGGGGTGGGGTGGGGGGGGTGGTGGTGGTATGGGGGTATGGGGTGGTGGTGGTATGGGGGTGTGGGTGGGGGGGTGGTGGTGGTATGGGGGTGTGGGTGGGGGGGGTGGTGGTGGTATGGGGGTGTGGGTGGGGGGCTGGGGGGTGGGGTGGGGGGGTGGTGGTGGTATGGGGGTGTGGGTGGGTGGTGGGGGGGTGGGGGTGGGGTGGGGGGGGTGGTGGTGGTATGGGGGTGTGGGGTGGTGTGGGGGTGGGGTGGGGTGGTGGTGTGGGGGCGGGGGGGGTGGTGGTGCTGATCCTGTTGGGTCCTGTCTCCATATCTTCGCCACCTTCGCTGTGGGGATGGAGTGAAGCGGTGGGAGGGATTCCCAGCTTCCTTTACAGCCTGGGGGGTGGCCTGGCCTCTCTCTTGTTTCCGTATCCCAGCCCCCCCCCCCCTCGCCGTTCGGTGGGAGAGTCCTTCCACAGCTGTAAACGGTCCCCCGGCTTCTTAACAGCCTGACACCCAGCAATGGGAATGATCGGACGTGGCTGTGACCATCTTAACACGAGCCAATAGGAGGGTAAGGTGGGGGGGTGGGGGGGGGGGATCGGTGAGGGTATGTCAGTGCTCCAGACGATGAGGGTGGGGTTGTCCACACTCTGTAGGCCACAGGAATCCCACTGGATGTTCAACCCTGAATTAAAACTGCCTTTGTTATATCCGCTCTCCGGGTCTGTCCAGAGTGGGGGTCGGACCCTCCACCTGCTGTCCAGAGTGGGGATTGGACCCTCCACCTTCTGCCCAGAGTGGGGATCGGACCCTCCACCTGCTGTCTAGAGTGGGGATCGGACCCTCCACCTGCTGTCCAGAGTGGGGATCGGACCCTCCACCTTCTGTCCAGAGTGGGGATCGAACCTTCCACCTTCTGCCCAGAGTGGGGGTCGAATCCTCCACCTTCTGACTCAGGAAACCAATTGTTTGTTCACTGGAAGCCATTCACCCAACAGCTGGAAATGTTCCCAGAAGCCACAGCTTCTCTTTGGCTCCATCTCCCAGGTGATGGGGAACGAACGGGGCAGAGACGTTGGGGTTTTTTGGAGCACAGTTGACTGTGGAGCTGGGGTGGGTTGGGATAGTCGAGGGATGATATCGATGGGCCCAATGGCCTCTGCTCCCTCTTGAGCTTCTCTGTTCTTCACTGAAGCTGAGGGGTCTTTGTGTCGATGATTTGAAGGGGGAGGTTGGTGCTATTTCCTGTGGAATAGAGGAGACTCAGAGCGGGACAGTTAGAGATCGTAAATAAATCTAGAGTGGTTAATAAAGCAGACAGCATCTGAGGCTTTACCAATAGGGGCATGGACTACAAAAGCAAGGAGGCTGGGTTAATCTTGTATAAAACCCTGGTTTGGCCTCACCTTGAATACGATGTCCAGTTCTGGTCCCCACACTTTAGGAAGGATGTGAAGTCACTAGAGAAAGAGCAGGAAAGATTCACAGGAATGGTCGCAGGGACGAGGAACCTGTTATGTGGAAGGGTTGGAGATGTTGGGACTGTTTTCCTTGGAGAAGAGAAGGTTGAGAGGAGATTTGATAGAGGTGTTCAACATCAGGAGGGGTCTGGACAGAGTGAGAGGGAGAAACTGTTCCCTTTAGTGGAAGGATCAAGAACAAGAGGGCACAGATTTAAAGTAATTGGCAAAAGAAGCAATGGAGACATGAGGAGAAACTTTTTCACCCCAGCGAGTGGTTAGGATCTGGGATGCGCTGCCTGAGAGTGGGGGGCGGAGGCTGGATCAATCGAGGCATTCGAGAGGCAGTTGGATTATTATCTGAAAATAAAGAAAGTGCAGGGTTACGGGGGAGAAGGTGGGGGAGCGGTACGAGGTAAATTGTTCATTAGGGGAGCTGGCACAGATTCGATGGGCCGAATGGCCTCCTCCTTTGCTGTAACAATTCTGTCATTCAGTGATGAAGATAATGAATGCCTCGATATGATCGACATAGAAAGGATGTTCCTGCTTGTGGGGGAGAACAGAACTCGGGGTGATAAACACGAGATGGTCACCAATAAATCCAGTCGACAATTCAGGGTAAACCTCTTCACCCAGGGAGCGGGGAGAATGTGGGACTCGCTCCCACAGGGAGTGGACGAGGTGAATAGTGTCGATACGTTTAAGAGGGAAGCTGGATAAACACACGAGGCAGGAAGGAATAGAGGGATATGGGGGTGGGGTGAGATGAAGCAGAGTTAGAGGAACCTCGTGTGGAGTATAAACACCCGTCGGGCCGAATGGCCTGTTTGTGTGCTGTACGCTCGGTGTAATTCTCTGTGTAAATCTTCCCCTTTCTTTCTCCCCAGCTGCAACTCGACAAACACTAACGTGACACCCCAGTGCACCGAGGGCGAGCAAGAGGCATATGAAGGAGCCTCCTACTGTGGGATACTGCTGGATCAATATGGCCCCTTCGCCTCCTGTCATTACAAGATTGACCCCATGGTAGGTATGGCCCAGGATTGGCTTCATTCTCACTAGGACTCCATCCCTCCAGTTTCTCCACCTTCCACACTTACTCCAACCCCGCCCCCACCCCGAGTCCCTTTGATAAGCCCCTTGGTGAAACACTGAGGCCCGAGGCTCACAGCTCAGAGGCCGGCTAGGCCCAGTGGGTAGCGCAGCCTCACCTCCGAGGGGGAGGGGGCGGTCGTGGGTTTGAGTCCCCCTCCGGAGACTCGAGTAGAGTTTGTAGAGCAACTGCCCCCGACGGAGGGAGTGCAGCGCGTCTGAATGTGACGCCTTTCTGGTGACGCATTAATGCCAATCCAGACCGCCCTCACAGGTGGCCTTCAAAGAACCCGTGACGCTGTTTGAAAAGGGGCAATGATGCTCTGCCGAGCGTCCTGACCAATATTTACCCCTCAACCAACACCTGATGCAATACCATGACCTGGACCTTCATCTCGGTGTGGGATCTTGCTGTGCGCAAATAGGCTGCCACTTTTCCTACTTGGCGACATAATTCCGATGTGTAACTCATTGGTGTCGGACACCTTGGGAAGTCCTCACTCTGCCGGCGGCTTTGTGGAAGTGTTCTCTCTCCTCTTTCTGCCTCGTTCACACGCAAACACCTCACACCCTCCCCGCCTCTGTCTGCCCCTCTCCTCTCCAGGCCTTCTTCAGAGACTGCGTCTACGACGTATGTGAGCTGGACGGCAACAGGCAGCAGCTGTGTGACGCTCTGGAAGCCTACGTCAACGCCTGTCAGCAACGCAACGTGACCATCCGACCCTGGAGGAACGACACCTTCTGCCGTAGGTACCGCGCCCGCCCGAGCCAGCGCCTGGGGGGCGGGGGGGCACTGAAGAACATTCCGGTTGCGGAGCCGGGTTCCTCCCCAACCCCACAACTCCCAGTGACGCCTCTTTGTGTCTTTCTCTTTCCCTTGCAGCCCTGGTGTGCCCGTCGAACAGTCACTACCAGCCATGCGCGTCGGCCTGCCCAGCCACCTGCCTTGACCCTCGACCCCTGCCCTGTGACCTGCCCTGTGTGGAGGGCTGTCAGTGTGACCGGGGCTTTGTGCAGAACGGGGCCCAGTGCGTCCCAAGGGACCAGTGCGGTTGTGCATTCAACGGATCCAATTATCAGGTAACGCGGGAAGGGGAAGCTGAGACATCCCAGAACATTGCGAACGCTCACCTTCACCCCCATTCCCTCAATCTCTTCCCTCTCCGGGAATCTATCCCATTGACCCCTAATTCCTTCCACACTCTTACCTGTGGCTCAGTGGGTCACATTCTCGCCAACGAGCCAGAACGATGCGGGTTCAAGTCCGACTCCAGAGATACGAGCACAAAACCTAGGCTAATATCCCAGTGCAGCATTGAGGGGAGTGCCACACTGTCGGAGATGCTGTTTTTCCGATGAGGTTTAAGACCGAGGCACAAGCTGCCCTCTCAAGTGGATGTAAGCGATTCCAAGGCATTATCTTGAAGATTTAGGCAGTTCTCCCCAGTGTCACCATCACATATTTATTCCTCAACTAATTACTAATCCCAATACAAATTTGGTTATCATCACATTTCTGTGTGTGTGTGTAGTGTGGGAGCTTGCTGTGCACAATTTGGTCTTATATTTCCTCCATTATGACTGTGACTACAATTCAAAGGTCTTTCACTGGCTGTAACATGTAGTGCATTAAAAATTGCATTGTGAATTTTGTCCGCTTGAGGTACCAGATGCACATGTACCAGCAGAGGGAGTCTGCTAGTAAATGTTCTAATCCTGAACATCTCTAAGCTTAACGTTTAACTGTTTCCGGCCCAAGAACATCACGGAAAGAACTTTGGGATGTCCTGAGGTGGGAAAGGTGCTCCATAAATGCAAGTCCTTTCTTTCTTGCAATGGGCCTGATCCATGTTCAATGGCCTTTTCTCCTCTTCCTGTGCAGATCAGCTCTAACGTGAGTCTCTCTCTCTCTCTCTCTGTGTTTGCAGCCTGGTGAGGTGATCTGGTCTGAGGCCTGTAACGAGGTGTGTAAGTGTCTGTCCAGCAATAACGTCCACTGCACGGACACCAGCTGCTCCCCGGACGAGTACTGCGGCAACAAGGGTGGAGTCCAGGGTTGTTACCCGAAAGGTAAAGAGTCTCCAAGGGTTTAATCCTTACTGACATCGTAACCCAACCCCCTCCCCCTCCCATTCTAAATCCAAACTTTCCCCATGTTCAACGTTGCTGGAGGAAACTCCTCTGGGAATAGAAATGTGGGAATGTCTCACTTCCCGTTCCTCTCTGTTGACTTCTCCTCAGGTTGGTCCACGTGTACGGCATCTGGAGACCCCCACTATACCTCCTTCGACAAGAGGAAGTTTAATTTCCAAGGGAACTGCACTTACGTGCTGGCCAAGACCTGCAACACCAGCCGGACCCCCTTTACCGTCTACGCGGACAACGAGCATCGCCACGGGAGGACGGCCGTCTCTTACGTCCGAGCGGTCTACGTGAGGGTCTACGGCATCACCGTGTCGGTCCTCAGGAACAAAGTCGTCCAGGTGAGAGGAGGCGTTCCTACACTCGCCCCCCCGCTCCGTCCATCCCAAGTGCTGCGAAACCGATCGATAGATTAGTGTTGGGTAAGGGGATCGAGGGATATGGAGCCAAAGAAGGTAGATAGAGTTGAGATAGAGATCAGCCAATTTGGTCTTATATTTCCTCCATTATGACCGTGACTACAATTCAAAGGTCTTTCACTGGCTGTAACATGTAGTGCATTAAAAATTGCATTGTGAATTTTGTCCGCTTGAGGTACCAGACACACATGTACCAGCAGAGGGAGTCTGCTAGGAAATGTTCTAATCCTGAACATCTCTAGCTTAACGTATAACTGTTTCCGGCCCAAGAACATCACGGAAAGAACTTTGACCTAATTGAATGGTAGAATGGGTTAGAGGGGCTGAATGGCCTCCTGTTGCAAAAAATTTCTTAATTATTTGGCATTCTGTAAGCACAAATCCTGCCTAATTAACCGGACTCATCCTCCATGTAGGCCTCATCTGGATTTCTAATAACCACAAATTCTTTACCGCTTCCCTTTGTCGTCTAGCCTCAAGTGGACCCAATTAACCGCTGAGCGTTTGCATTTTTGACCGTTGCAACTGACTGCATTTCATTCCGGCTGTACATCGGGTCTGTGTTCCTCCATCAACTTCCCAACAGCCAGAGGAGCCCTTTCCCGCTCTCCTTGGGTTTATTTGGAAGCCGGGATATTCAGTTCTCGTGCTCCTTGTTGAAGTTGGTACCAGTCTTCCCGGCGAGGCGGGTGGGCTGTGTGATCGACTCCTTCCCCCGGGTCTTAAGTTTACACTCTGTGGCGAAATAGGGAGGGGTGTGGGGTTTGTTTGAACTGTTCCCACCTGCAGCAACTTGGTTCTGGTGGACCTGTTTAAAACAGCAGTTCCGCCTTGGTTAGAGCATTGGGTGCAACTCTGGGCACCGCATGTTCGGAAGGATGCGAAGGAATAATCAAGAAGTTGGTTGCAACAGGAGGCCATTCAGCCCCTCTAGCCCATTCTACCATTCAGTTAGATCAAGGCTGATCTGTATCTCAACTCTATCTACCTTCCTTTGCTCCATATCCCTTAATCCCCTTACCCCAACAATAAGCCTTAGTGAAGGTGCAGAAAAGATTCGCGAGGGTGGTTCCGGGGATGTGGAACTTCAGTTACGTGGAAGGGTTGGAGAGGCTGGGGCTGCTTCCCTTGGAGAAGGGTAGGTTGAGGGGAGATTTGAGCGAGATGTTCAAAATCACCGGGTGGGAGGGGGTCTGGACTGAGTGGACAGGGAGAGGCTGCTCCCAGTGGTGAAAGGATGGAAGGCACAGATTTAAGGTTATTGGCAAAAGAAGCAACGGGGACATGGGGAGAAACATTTTCACGCGGCGAGTGGTTAGGATCTGGAATGCGCTGCCTGAGAGTGTGGGGGAGGCAGGGTCACTCGAGGCGTTCCAGAGGGATGTGGGTGATTACCTGGAGAGGAAAAAAAATTTGGAAGGGAGAGGCCGGCAGAGTGGGAGTAGCTGAGTTGCTCTCTTGCAGAGAGAGCTAGCCTGAACACGGCGGGCAGAATGGCCTCATTCTGGGCTGTGACCACTCAGTGATCCAATGGACGCAGTTCCTCGCTTGGTCACACCCGTATCTTCAGGTGGGCAAGTTGGAAGAGTCGCAAAAGTACTCGGTAAGGGGGTGGGAAAGACACACGCGGGTGGTGGAATACCGGATAACCATAAACAGGCAAACTAACCGTGATCTGTGTTCGGCTCAGGTCGATGGAAAGACAGTGAACACCCCCAGCGCACCAGTCAACGGGCTCTTGGTCAGCCGATCTGGCAAGCACGTCGTCATAGAAACGGAGTTTGGCCTGACGGTGAGATATGATGGCCGGCACCATGCAGAGGTCAAAGTGCAAAGCAGGTAAGTGGAACGGTGGGGAATGGACGACTTCAACCGCGCGGCCCAGCGGGTGTCCGCAGGCGGCTTCTGTCCAGGACTGCTCAGAGGCCAGGAGTTCAGGAGATGAGGTGGGAACGTCCTTCGGGGTTAAAGAGGGGTCACAATTTCATTGGAAGCAGGTTCAGAGACGGTTTGGTCGAGGAGTGAAAGGCTACGAGGAGAGTTTGAGCAGGTTGGGCCTGTACTCGTTGGAGTTTAGAAGAATGAGAGGTGACCTTATTGAAACGTATAAGATTGTGAGGGGGACTTGACAGGGTGGGTGCTGAGAGAATATTTCCCCTCGTGGGGGAATCTGGAATTTCGATGGCGGGGGGGGGTGGGGGAGGGGGGCACAGTTTCAGAATAAGAGTCCTCCCCCTTTAAGATGGAGATGAGGAGAAATTTCTTCTCTCAGAGGGACTTTAGTGTTTGGAATTCTCGACCTCAGAGAGCAGTGGAGGCCAGGTCACTGAGTATATTCAAGGCCGAGTTAGAGAGATTTCGGATTAGGCAAGGGAATCGAGGGTTATCGAGGGAGCAGACAGGAAAGCGAAGGCCACAGTCAGGTCAGCCATGATCTTATCAAATGGTGGAGCAGGCTTGAGGGGCCGAATGGCCTACTCCTGCTCCTAATTCCTTTTGCAATGTTCCAGCGCAGGAGGAAGCTGCAGATGCCTTAGCTGTGATCTTCCAAAGCTCCCTCCATTCAGGAAATGCCTGACTGCGATTGAAAATATTGCAATCACCGCCACATGGTAGGGTTAAGAAAGCAGAGAGAGAGAGAGATGGGGGGCGGGGGAAGGAACGGTTGGTCAAATAGCAATTGTGAGAAAGGGATTGGAAGTTATAATGAAGGACAGAGTGACTGAGCTCAGGAAAACTGGTTAGAACACAACAAACAGAGCTGCGTACAGTATATCAGAGAGTGTTACAGTGAGGGGTGTGGGGTATATCAGAGGATGTTACAGTGAGGGGAGTGGGGTATATCAGAGAGTGTTACAGTGAGGGGTGTGGGGTATATCAGAGAGTGATACAGTGAGGGGAGTGGGGTATATCAGAGAGTGTTACAGTGAGGGGTGTGGGGTATATCAGAGTGTTACAGTGAGGGATGTGGGGTATATCAGAGTGTTACAGTGAGGGGTGTGGGGTATATCAGAGAGTGATACAGTGAGGAGTGTGGGGTATATCAGAGGGTGTTACAGTGAGGGGAGTGGGGTATATCAGAGAGTGTTACATTGAGGGCTGTGGGGTTTATCAGAGTGTTACAGTGAGGGATGTGGGGTATATCAGAGTGTTACAGTGAGGGGTGTGGGTTATATCAGAGAGTGTTACATTGAGGGGTGTGGGGTATATCAGAGTGTTACAGTGAGGGGTGTGGGTTATATCAGAGAGTGTTACATTGAGGGGTGTGGGGTATATCAGAGTGTTACAGTGAGGGGTGTGGGGTATATCAGAGTGTTACAGTGAGGGGTGTGGGATATATCAGAGTGTTACAGTGAGGGGTGTGGGGTATATCAGAGTGTTACAGTGAGGGGTGTGGGGTATATCAAAGTGTTACAGTGAGGGGTGTGGGGTATATCAGAGTGTTACAGTGAGGGGTGTGGGGTATATCTGAATGTCACACTGAGGGATGCTGGATATATTAAACTTTATGTTCACCGTTACATTTACATCTTGCTGGTTACTAACGCCTGTGTGTCTCTGTCCTAGCTATGGTGGTGAGCTGTGCGGCCTGTGCGGTGACTACAACGGAATCCCCGATGATGACTTCCGGACTCCCGAGGGACAGGTTGTGGAAGGCGTCAATGATTTTGGGAACAGCTGGAATGTTCAGCAGAAGTAAGAGTCAGGCTGGGCATGAAGCCGTTGCCCTCGTTTGGTATAGCGTACGGAGTTGGTGAAGTTTGGAATGTGTGATTCGAAGCCATAGGAACGGGATTCATTCCAGTTTGTTTAGGCCAGTTGAATCCAGTTGTCGTAGGAACAAGTGCTTCATTTAGTGCAGCCCCAGTATTGTATCTGTACGGAAGGGAGATACACTGGGAACTGTTTATTCTAACTGTAAGCACAAGTAGTTATCCATACAGGCACCTACACCCTGACTGTAGTTACAGGAAACACAAGTACAGTTATACAGACAGGCACCTCACTCCGACCTTACAGGTTACACAGGCATAGTTATACACACATGCAACGCACCCTGACCTTACAGGAAACATAAGTACAGTTATCCATACAGACACCTACACCCTGACTGTAGTTACAGGATACACATGTGGAGTTACACAGACAGGCAGTTTTACCTGGACTGTATCTACAGGAAACACAGGCACAGTTAGACAGGCACCTAAACCCGGACTGTAGTTACATGATACATAGGTAGAGATATACAGACAAGCACCTTCACCTGCACTGTAGTTACTGGAAACGCAGGTAGAGTTTTATATACACAGGCATCTGTAGCCCGAATGTAGTTACAGGTGATATAGGTACAGTCACACTGCACAATATTGCGCCTGTGTAGACGTGTGAACAGATTTGACCTGCTTATGATCCCACCCCTCCACACACGGTCAAATACTTTAAAAACCATCCAATCAGTGCCAAGACTCACACACATGGAATAGATGAGAGATTGAAGGTTGACTTACATCAAGGAAGGAGGAGAAGTTTGGTGAGGGGATTTCCTTTCAAAACCTCATCTGCAGCCTTCACCCAGCTCCTCATTAAGCAGAATACTCTCTTCTATTTCAGTTGTACCAAACCCAACTCCGAGGTGAGCCCAAACTGCACTAAGGGTGAGCAAGAGGCGTACGAAGGGCCCTCCTACTGTGGGATCCTGTTGGACTTGTACGGTCCGTTCTCCAGCTGTCACTTTAAGATTGACCCCATGGTGAGTTTGCGCGGCCCGGGGTTGAGGGGAGTGCGGGAACCTTCCTTACGCCATCGAAAACGGCTGGGTGTGATGCAGAGGGTCATGGGTTCAAGACCCTCCCCAGAGACTGAAACCCTGCCAGGTCGGCCATTGTTGAAGCCATCCGAGCAGGGAGGGACTTTTGGAGGGAATTCCAAGGCCAGATTTTCGAGGGTGGAGATTGGAAACCCTCATAAGAAAGACAAATTCTCAGTGAGATTGGTTGACTCACAGTGTGACTAACGTTCAGGTGGTGTTGTTGAGAAATCCATGGAATCAATTTTGGTCACATTTGTCATTTATTCCCTAGTGTGCTGTGTTTGACCACAGATTGACTGTTGATTCACATATACCCCATACTTGCCCTGAACGCTCGAGCATAAGATCGATATTGTAAATTGTCTTATCTTCCTGACCTTGTGTGGTAAAGTTTATTTGTTTGTTTAAAATCGGTGAAACCTTTTATTCACTGAGCAGGTGTCTTAAATGTCAAACTTTATCTCATTTACACAAAATGTTATCGGTCCCTAACTGGATCCCACCCACAACCCAAGGATTGTAACATGAATTAATAATCCTGCCCTAAGTCGTCTCGATCTTTCTCTCTTTCTCTGCAAGCCTGTCCCCATCGGCTCCACAGCGCTGGAGGTGGTTCTGCGGGTCACACTCTCTCTTCCGAGTCAGAAGATTGAGGGTTCGAGGCACAAAACCTCGGCCGAGGCTCCCGGCTGCCAAAGCTGAGGAGGTGCCGCGCTGACGGGAGTGCCACCTGTCAGATGAGGAGCTAAACCCCTGCCCGTCCTCCAGACCCGTTGGTCGCTTCTCGGAGAAGAGCACGCAGAAGTTCTCCTCCAGTGCCCTGGGACCCGATACTTATCCCTCAGTCAGCATCGCTGAAGAAGCAGCCCTGGCTCATGATCACATTGCAGCCTGTGGGGTCTTGCTGTGCGCATTTTTTTTTTAAATCCTTTAAAGGGGATGTGAGCATCGCTGGCTGGAGCAACATGTATCGCCCCAAGCAGCCCTGGCTCACTATCACCTTGCAGTCTGTGGGATCTTGCTGTCTGCATTTTTTATTTTTATTTAAATCCCTTAAAGGGAATGTGAGCATTGCTGGCTGGACCAACATGTATTCCACCCCATCCCTAATTGCCCCCTTGAGAAGGTGGCGGTGAGCAGTCTGTGTCCGTATGGTGTAGGTGCACCCACCGTGCTGTTAGGGAGGGAGTCCCAGGGGGCCTCGAGGTTTCGGGATGTCCGGACTTTTTAAGCTGTCGTGAAAAAAAGCGTTCATTCTTTCCGCCTCTTTCCGATGAGAGAAACGCAAACACCTCACACCCTCCCCGCCTCTGTCTGCCCCTCTCCTCTCCAGGCCTTCTTCAGAGACTGCGTCTACGACATGTGTGAGCTGGACGGCAACAGGCAGCAGCTGTGTGACGCTCTGGAGGCCTACGTCAACGCCTGTCAGCAACGCAACGTCACCATCCGACCCTGGAGGAACGACACCTTCTGCCGTAGGTACCGCGCCCGCCCGAGCCAGCGCCCGGGGGGTGGGGGGTGGGGCGGTGGGGGTGCGCCGAAGAACATTCCGGTTCCGGAGGCACGTATTTTTGTATTTAATTCACTCACGGGACGTGGGGCCAGCGTTTACTGCCCATCCCTAATTGCCCCCTTGAGAAGGTGGTGGGTGAGCTGCCGCCTTGAGCCGCCGCAGTCCGTGCGGTGTAGGTACACCCACCGTGCCGTTAGGGAGGGAGCTCCAGGATTTTGACCCAGCGGCGATGAAGGAGTGCTGCACTGTCGGAGGTGCCGTCTCCTGGTTGAGACGTTAAACCGAAGCCCCTGTCTCCCCTCCCAGGGTGTAAGAGAACAATTGGGCAATATTTTACAGAAGGGCAGGGAGGTGGGTGGATGTGGAATTCTTCCCAGTGTCCTGGGCCCAATATTTATCCCTCAACCACCATCATTAACACACTGCTTTTAGTAGGAGCTTGCTGTGCGCAAATTGGTTGCTGCATTTCATACACTTCAAAACATACCTCATCAGCTGTGCAGTGATTTGGGACATCCAGAGGTCTTATGAGAGGCTATATAAATGCAAACATTCCCTCTACCTGTAGGACTGTACAAACCAAAAGAATGATTAACACATATTGGACAGGGTGACCATGAGCGAAGGTGTCCAGCGATCTCTGACACTGACTTGTCTCTCCCTCTCGCCGCAGCTCTCCGTTGTCCAGCGAACAGCCACTACGAGACCTGCGGCCCAACCTGCCAGGCCAGCTGCCTTGACCTGCGACCCCAGTCATGTGACACGCCCTGTCTGGAGGGCTGTCAGTGCGACAAGGGATTCGTACAGAGCGGGGCCCAGTGCGTCCGCGAGGATCAGTGTGGCTGCACCTACCAGGGCGTTTACTACCAGGTAATCCGGGCCTAGTCTTCTCGGATTTTAGCGCGGTGCGTTCGAAGACTTCTTCACCTCTTTCAGTCGACCCATTGCAGGCTCGGGGCCTGCCTAACCCGATCGGATAGATCAGCCCAGGGCCTCCGGCCCTCACACTCCCACCATTGGTCTCATTTGGTCCATTGACCAATCAGCCGGCGGTGACGGGGCGATTCTTGACCGTCAGTCAAGCGGCCTTCAGCTCGTAGACAGCTCCAAAAAAGCCCTTGGGGCCTGAAAAGGGGAGTAATTGTCCCACGGAGGGCATCGGTCAGGCTCTGACCTCGCCACGCAGGGTCCCAAATTCACGCGGGTACCTACCAGACCTTAGGAAGGATATATCGGCCTAGGGGGGAGTGCCGCATAGATTTACCCCCGGAATGTTCCTGGGCACCAAGGGTTAAATTACGAGGTAAGATCACACAAACTAGGGATGTATTCCCCAGAACTTAGAAGGTTGGGTGGGGTGATTTGAACAAATAGCATCAACGGGGAGAAACTTGTGGGGGTAGACTAGGACGAGGAAACATCATCTAAAACTTGGAACCTTTTCAGGAGAGAAATGAGGAAATATTGCTTCACACACAGAGTGGTAGAGTTTTTAAAATTCTTTCATGGGGATGTGGGCTTCGCTGGCTGGGCCCAGCATTTATTGCCCATCCCTAATTGCCCCCTCTGGAAGGTGGCGGTGAGCCTCCTTCTTGAGCCGCCGCAGTCCCATGTGGTGTAGGTACACCCACCGCGCTGTTAGGAAGGGAGCTCCAGGGTTTTGACCCAGCCGCAGCGAAGGAACGGCCGATGTATTCCCAAGTCAGGGTGGCGAGTGGCCTACGCACATCGGATGCACGGCACAGAAGCAGTCCATTCGGCCCAAGCAGTCCGTGCTGGTGTCTACGCTCCACTCGAGCCTCCTCCCATCTCTCCTCGTCCAAATCTACCATCGTAACCCTCGATTCCCTTCTCCCCCCCCGTGCATTTATCCAGCTTTGCCTTAAACGTGTCTCCACGATTTGCCCCAGCCGCTCCCTTGTGGTGGGGGGGGGGAGTCCCACATTCTCACCGCTCCCTGGGCGAAGAGGTTTCTCCTGAATTCTCCGATTGGGTTTCTGGGTGACCATCCTGGATCGGCTTTGTCGGGGGGTGGGGGGGGGGGGGTGGTGGGGAGCTTCTAGCTTTGGAATTCTCTTCCGCAAATGGCGAGCTAAGTTAATTTTAGATCTGAGATTGGTAGATTTTTATTGCCCGAAGAGATCAAGGGATGTGGGGCAAAAGCGGGTAAGTGGAGGCAGGTCCCAGATCAGCCACAGTCTCACCGAATGGGGAAGCAAGTTTGAGGGGCTGAATGGCCTCCTCCTGTTCCAATGTTCCTCCAACACTCATAGAGGGTCCTCAAGTATCACCCCAATGTTGAACAATGATGCAGAGGAAAGGCTCCTCTGCTCCATTAACCCCGTTTTCACACATTTTGAGATCCTCTGTACTGAAAGGACTAATTGAGATCTTTCCTCTTTCCTGACTGATCTAACAAGCCGGGTGCCGAGTTCTTTGGACCTTCTTGCTCGCTGAGGTGCAAATGCCAAGGCAACAACAGCACAGCCTGCGAAGCCTGGAAGTGTGGAGAGAAGGAATATTGTGCCCTCACCAACGGCCACTATGGCTGCCACCCATCAGGTAAGAGCCGCAGAGACAGGAAGCGTGGCAGGCGTCAGACAGGAGCATGTCGTGTGGGCAATGCCCGCAGGTCCGGGTTTTTTTTGGGTGGGGGGGGGTGGGGAGAGGAGAACGGGCGGGGAGAAACCTTTTGAGGGACCGACGACCAATAGCCCCACGTTGCCCTGGATACCGAGCTCGTCGGTAACAGGGCCCTGAGGGTGCTCTCTCTCTCTCTCTCACGTCCGTTGTTTTGCCAAGCCCAGGTTGTGCGCTGCTGGGGGGGTGGGGGGGGGTTCATTCTGATTTCCCCCTGCCCCTTGTCTGCGGGCGAACGCTGGGGCCTGGACCCACGGTGTCCACGGCGACCCTGCTCGCCTGGTTGGCTTGGCAAGCTCGGCGGGCCCTTGAAATCGGAAGCCCCAGTGTTAACGCCTTTGCCATAGGTGGAGTGGTGGGGGGGGGGGGGCTTGGTCCAGCCCGTCAGGTGCGGCATATTGACCACTGGCGTTGACGTCCGCGGCCGCCATCTTGGGGGGGGGGTGGCGCTTCATCAGCACACCTGAATCAGGCCCCCAACTAGTTAAAATTTAACGGCCGCCGGCTGGATCTCTCAAAACAAAAAATAAGCGGAAGAGAAGGGCACTAACTTCTTCAACTCTCTCTTTTTGTCGCCACTCGCCCACCCCAGGTTTTGGCTCGTGTCACATCTCGGGTGACCCTCACTACTACACCTTCGATGGGAGATCCTTGTCCTTCATGGGCACCTGTACTTACACCTTGGCCAGGTCGTGCGAGAATCGGACAGGTAGGGAAGCAAGTCCGCTGGACCTCTCACCTTCGACCCCAGGCGGGTAACGCTCACGGGTCGGCTGCCCGTTGGAACATAAGAACCGTGGGAAGGGGGAGCAGGAGCTAGGCCATTCGGCCCCTCGAGTCTGCTCCGCCATTCTGTGAGATCGTGGCTTAATCTTCTACTTCAACCCCGCTTTCCTGCGCTATCCCTGGATGTTTTTAATATGTCGAAATCTATCGATCTCAGTAGAGCCATTGAAAAGCTACAGCACAGATGGAGGCCATTCAGCCCATCGTGCCTGCGCTGGCTGGAAAATAACAACATTTTTGAAAAACTGGCTGCCCATTTTAATCCCACCTTTCAGCACCAGGTCCGTAGCCTTAGAGGTTATAGCCCTTTAGGTGCAGATCCTGGTGCCTTTTCGATGAGTTGAGGGTTTCTGCCTCCACCACCAAACCAAGCAGTGAATTCCAGACACCCACCACCCTCTGGGTGAAGACGTTTTTCCTCATGTCCCGTCTAATCTTTCTACCAATCACCTTAAATTCGCGCCCCCCCCCCCGGTAATTGGTCCCTCAGTAGGGGAAATAGGTCTTTACTGTCTACCCTATCTAGGCCCCCCCCCATAACTTTGACCACCTCAATCAGGTCACCCCTCAGCCACCTCAGGTCAACCCCAGCCTAATCCAATCACTCCTCATAGCTGCAATTTTCCAGCCCTGGCAACATTCTTGTCAATCTCCTCTGTGCTCTCTCTCCAGAGCGATTGTGTCCTTCCTGTAATGTGGTGACCAGAAGTGTACACAAAATTCCAGCTGTGGCCTAACCAGCGTTTTATACAGTTCCATCATTTCACCCCTGCTTTTGTATTTAATACCTCACCCAATAAAGGAAAGCATTCCATGTGCTGTAGTTACCACCATATCCACCTGTCCTGCCACCTTCAGGGACCTGTGGACATGCACTCCAAGGTCTCTCACTTCCTCTACCCCTCCCAATATCCTCCATTTATTGAGAATTCCATTGTTTTGCCTGCCCTCCCCCAAATGCATTACCTCACACTTCTCCGGATTGATTCCCATTTGCCCCTTCCTCACCCACTCAGCCAAACCATTGGTATCATGCTGGAGTTGACAGCTATCCTCTTCACCGTCAACCACACGGCCAAGCGGCCAAGTTTTGTGGCATCTGCAAACTTCCCAATCATGCCTCCCACATTTATGTCCAAATCATTTAGCATATACAACAAACAGCAAGGGCTCCAACACTGAGCCCTGTGGAAGGCCACTGGAAACTGTTTTCCATTCGCATCGATCATTACCCTTTGTCTCCTGTCACTGAGCCAATTTTGGATCTGACTCATCACCTTCCCCCTCTGTCCCATGGGATCTCACTTTCCTGACCAGTCTGCCATTTGGGACCTTGTCAAATGCCTTACTGAAATGCATATAGACAACATCCACTACACTACCCTCGCCAATCCTCCTTGTTCCTTCCTCAAAAAGTTTGATTAAATTAGTAAGACACGATCTCCCCCCTAACAAAGCCATGCTGACTATCCCTGATTAATCCGTGCCTTTCCAAGTAGCAGTTTATCCACTCTCTCAGAATTGATTCCAACAAATTTGCCCACTACCCAAGGCAGATTCAGCAGCCAATAATTATTTGGTCTATCCCTCGCACCCTTTTTAAATAATAACAAGTACATAATAATGTCTTGAACGTACTCAACAACTGAGTCTCCACAACCCTCTGGGACAGAGAATTCCAAAGATTCACCACCCTCTGAGTGAAGAAATTCCTCCTCATCTCAGTCCTAAAGGGCCTGCCCCTTATTCCGAGACTGTGTCCCCTGGTTCTAGCCTGTTTTCCAGCCAGAGGAAACATCTTTCCTGCATCTACCCTTTCGAGCCCTGTAAGAATGTTGTATATTTTGAGCGAGATCACCTCTCATTTTTCTAAGCTCCAGAGAATAAAGGCCCAGTCTGTGGAATCTTTCCTCACAGGACAATCCCTCCATCCCAGGGATTAGTCTGGTAAACCTCCGCTGCATTCCCACGATGGCAAGTGTATCTGTCCTTAGGTAAGGAGCCTGAAACTGCACACACTACTCCAAGTGCAGTCTCTCCAGGGCTCTATATAATTGCATAAGACATCATTACACTCAAATCCTCTTGTAATAAAGGCCAACATACCGTTTGCCTTCCTCACTGCTTGCTGCACTGACATGCCCCGTGTCCACTATGGTTCTGAACCCTGGATTATTTTTGTGTGTGCTCCAGGGCCTTGGTTTTCCGTTGAAGGGAAAAATGAGGAGCGAGGCCAGCAGGGAGTCTCCTACCTGAAGAAGATTTACCTCACCACGCAAGGAATATCCATCACCCTCATGAAGAGCAGGAGGACATTGGTCAGTGAATGTAATCTTCATTTCCGACCCCAAATCTGCATTCACCAATCATCTTCCTTTAAACTAAGAGGCTATTGTGTGGATGGAGTTTACTCTGTATCTAACCCCGTGCTGTACCTATCCTGCGAGCGTTTGATGGGGACAGTGTAGAGAGAGCTTTACTCTGTATCTAACCCCATGCTGTATCTGTCCTGGGAGTATTTGATGGGGACAGTGTAGAGGGAGCTTTACTCTGTATCTAACCCCATGCTATACCTGTCCTGGGAGTGTTTGATGGGGACAGTGTAGAGGGAGCTTTACTCTGTATCTAACCCCGTGCTGTACCTGTCCTGGGAGTGTTTGATGGGAACAGTGTAGAGGGAGCTGATCTACATTGGCTCCTGGTCTGGCAACACTTCAGTGCTGAAATTCCCACCCATGTCTATGGCCCTTGCACTGTGCCTATTCCTGTAACCTCCTCCAGTCCTACTACACCCTGAAATCTCTGCTCTGCTCCTACTCCGGCCTCTCGAGAATTTGCATCCATCCCTCCACCACTGTCAGTGGCCATGCCTACAGCCTGCCTGGGCCTTGAGCTCTGGAAATCCCCCCTCTAAACCTCTCTGCCCCTCTCTCTCACTCTCTCTCTCTCTCTCACCCTCTCACCTCCTTTACGAAGCTGCTGAAAAGCTCACTGTTGGACCAAGCTATCGTTTGACCGTCCCGAATTATCTGTGTCCACTTTTGCCTGATGACCTCTCCGGCAAAAGTGCGAAGGGATGCCCTCTGACTGCGACCGAGGCGCTATATAAATGCAGCGTGGTATTTGTTGACGCACTCTCCCCCTTTTTTTTTGTGTAGGTGAACAGCCGGAGAGTCCGCCTCCCGTTCCAGGCCGCCCTTGGGATCACCATCTTCCAGAGCGGACAGTACGTGGCTGTGAGGACAGACTTTGGGTTGTCCCTCCGTTGGGATGGAAACCAATACCTGGAGATCATCGTTCCGACGTAAGTGCCTCACAGATCAATGGTTAAATTGTTTCCTCCGTTCCCTCGACATTAGCCCCTCACACAGAGGGGTGTTCAGGCACCAGCGAGGCCTGGGAGATGTTCTTCCTGTTAACTGCCCTTTTTCCGGTGAGGAAGGGGTGGTGGTGGTGGTTACTATGGCGACGGTCACAGTAGTGACCCTGAGGTCATCGCTGAGGGGAAAGCCCCTCGTGGTGACCCTTCTCTCCATGTCCCAGCCTTCAACCCCTCCCCCCCTCCTCCTCCTCCTCCGTGAGGATGCAGAGGCCTCAGGCACCGCCCCCCCCCCCCCAACGGCTCTTCACTGCCCCTTGAGATGCCCGCCGTAGGCCCTGCAGCTGGGCAAGGGCGAGTTCCCTCGTGAGACTAGGGTCGGGGGGGTTGGGGGGGAGGTGGAAATGGTGAACTAGCACGGATTGGAGAGCGTGGTGCTGGGGGGGTGGGGGGGGGTGCGGAAGGCATTGTCACACCAGCAACAAGATTCGTCACCTCGTCAAATCCTGCCAACTCGCTGCCCCGTTGGGGAGGGGGGGAATTGTGGGGTTCGAGTGGCGGTGGTAGGTAGGGTGGGGGGGGGGGGCGGGGGCGCACTGAGGGAAATAAACTCGCAGGTCCATGGGGGGGCAGGGTGGGGAGTGGGACAGATGGGGTTTCCCCACAAGAACACAAGGATTTGGAGGGGGAGAAGGCCATTCGGCCCCTCGAGCCTGCTCCGCCCTACTATAAGATCATGACTGCTCTGGGTGCGGCCTCAACTCTTCTTTCCTGTCTGCTCCTCACCCCCCCCCAATAATACTCGACACCCTTGACAGTCCAAAGCCTGCCTAACTCGGCCTTGAATAAAGTCAACGACTCAGCCCCCAGAGAGCTGGCAGGAACTCGATGGGCCGAGCGGCCACCTTCCATGCTGCGATGACTCTCAAAATGTGAAAGAAATGGAAGAAACCTGAAGTTTCAGGAGGAACGGGAAGGCCGTGTGTTTCTTAAGTGGTGAGGGGCTGGGAAGTGTGGGTGTCCAAAGGGACCTGGGTGTCCTTGTTCTTGAGTCACTAAAAGCTAGAACGCGGGCGCAGATCGCAAATAGAAAGGTAAATGGCACGTTGGCCTTAATCGCAAGGGGGTTTGAGTCCAGGAGTATAGTTGTGTAGAGCCTCGGTGAGGCCCTGCCTGGACTATTAATATGCAGTTCTGGTCTCCTTATCTAAGGAAGGTTATATTTGCTGGGGATGGTCCTGTGAGGAGTGGTTGACGAGACTGGGGCCTGTATTCTCTCGGGTTTAGAAGGATGAGAGGTGATCTCTTTGAAGGCCACAAAATTCTTACAGTGCTCCACAGGGTCGATGCAGGAAGGCTGTTTCCCCCTGGTTGTGGGGGCAGGTGGGTCTAGAACCAGGGGTCACAGTCTTGGAATACGAGGTAGGCCCCTTAGGGTCTGAGGTGAGGAGGAATTTCTTCGCTCAGAAGGTAGTGAATCTTTAGGATTCTCTGTCCCAGAGGAGACTCAGTCACTGAGTATGTTTAAGACAGGGAAAAGCAGCCCTGCTTGTTGGGACCCCATCCACAAACATTCACTCCCTCCACCACCGACAAACAGTAGCAGCAGTGTGTGTACCATCTACAAAATGCACTGCAGGAATTTACCAAGGCTCCTTAGACAGCACCTTCCAAACCCATGACCACTACCATCTAGAAGGACAAGGGCAGCAGACACATGGGAACATCACTGCCTGGAAGTTCCCTTCCAAGTCACTCACCATCCTGACTTGGAAATATATCGGCCATTCCTTCACTGTCGCTGGGTCAAAATCCTGGAACTCCCACGCTAACAGCACTGTGGGTGTACCTACACCACGTGGACTGCAGCGGTTCAAGAAGGCAGCTCACCACCACCTTCTCAAGGGGCAATTAGGGATTGTAGCTTTCGTGCAACAGGCAAGAAAGGGGTGGAAGTGGTTGGGTTCCTAGTGGCTGAGAGCGTTCTGCCTCCTGGCGTTGGTGCCTCTAGGTGTGCTGATAGAGCCTCCCTTACTCTCTCTCTCTCTCTCTCTCTGTTTCAGCTCGTACTTCAACATGATGTGCGGCCTGTGTGGCAACTTTGATGAAAACCCGGGCAACGACAACACCAAGCCAGACGGCACTGTGGCGGGGAGTGTGGCCGAGCTGGGCAACAGTTGGCAGGTCCAGGAGGACGAGGACCAGCGGTAAGCGGGAGGCTCGCTAACTTTGGCACAAAAAAAAAACCCCTTCACACGCAACCGGACCAGGCGAACGAGAGACAATGTGATTGTTCGCTCCGTGGGCAGGATTTCCCCCCTCCCCCCTCCCTCCCCCTCCCTCCCCCTCCTCACCCCCCTCCCCCGTCGCAGTGGGGGCAGGACCATAGCCAATCACAAGCCCATTGACTTCGGCGGGGTCAGTAAAATCCCGCCGGCTGGTGTATAATCCCACCCCGTCTACCCGTGGCAAAACGTTGATCTTAAAACCCAAGCACACGCTTTAACATGCTTTAACATGTGTTAACAACTTTAACACACTTTAACATGCTTTAACACATTTTAACGTGTGTTAACACGCTTTAACATGCGTTAACACGCTTTAACATGCGTTAACAAGCTTTAACACGCTTTAACATGCTTTAACAAGCATTAACACGCTTTAACACACTTTAACCCCGCGTCCAAAGCTCACGGCGCCCGGACTCAAGGAGGACCCCAGAAGGTGGCTTCTCCACCGCCTGCTCACACCACGAGGCCCCAGAAGCCTCATCGGGTTCGAGCCAAGGCAAAGCCCCTTCGCTTTAACCGGCCTATCCCTGCCAGGTGCGGCTCTGCTTTACGACCGTCAGCCCTTTCTTAAAGTTTCTTTCAGAGGACGGCACGGAAGGAGGCCGTTCGGCCCATCGGGTCTGCGCTGGCTCTCTCAAAGAGCGACCCAGTTATCCCACTTCACTCTCCCCCCACCCACCCCCATCCCGTCTCTCCTCCCCTGTACGTCAGCAATTGATTCTGCTCCAGTGTTGATCCCCAATTCTCTCTTTTAGCGCGCGTTCCAAATCCTAACCGCTTGCTGCGACCGCAGGGGTCCATCGCCACCTTCCCTGTGACCCCTAGGGGGTCATACCCACCCTCACCCCAGCCCCCTCATGCGGCCGCTGCTTCTCTGGCCAGTCAGTTGAAGTCTGCCTCCCCTGTTTACCGACCTTCCGGCCACTGGAAACCTTATTTACTCTTATCGAAACCCCTCGTGGCTTGTTGAGCCTCCCCTTAAACCCCCTCTGCTCTAAGGAGCACAACCCCAGTCTCTCCGCTTCAACCGTGATTCAGAACCATTCCCGTAAATCTCTCCCTTGCCCGCACCCCTACCCCGAACCTTAATGCCCTCACTAAAGTCTGGTGCAGGTGCAATAAATTTTGCCCTTACCAGTGACACTCTTAAACCGACCCGAAAAGAAAACCTGGGACCAGTATAAGCTGGGACGTGGGCATCGCTGACAAGGCCAGCATTTGTTGCCCATCCCCCATTGCCCCCGAACGGAGGGGACTGGCTCGGCCATTTCAGGGGGGCAGTTAAGAGTCAACCACCGTCGCTGTGTGGGTCTGGAGTCACGTGTAGGGCAGACTGGCTAAGGACAGGCAGGTTTCCTTCCCTCTAAAGGGGGCATGAGTGAACCAGATGGGGTTTTTTAACAACAATCGGTGATAGTTTCACGGTCGCCACCTTTATAATTCCAGGTTTATTAATTTGATTTAAATTCCACTGGGCCAGGAAAGACGCAAAGTGTTGGGAACTGGTTTTCAGGCCCTCTCCCTGGGCTAGTCAGTCACGGTGGGGGGGGGGGGACTTTGTCTCTCGCCCTTCCTATCCTGGGAGTAGGCCTCAAAGCCTCGCATATGCCGGTCGTGGCCTCCATTCCTTTTATAGGCCGGGGAATTGGGGCCCAGTTCTTCCAGCCTTTCCCTCAGACCATGGAAAGGTACTTGGTGCGAGGAACTGATCTTCAGTTGGTTTTTGCGAACTGTGCAGAAGAACCGTCAATATTTTTTCCAACAAAGGCACAAATTCCGACCATTGCTTTATCCTCAGTTGCGAATCTCAAAGCACAGAAGAACGTCCGTGTGATGAAGACCTCCACAACCAGATGATCGGCCCAGACAGGTGTGGACGTATCACAGACCCAGAGGGGGCCTTCAGGTAAGAATACAACAGCCCGCTGCATTTATATGGCACCTTTGACGCAGTAAAACCGTTTCAAGATGCCTTCGGGGAAAACAGAACAAGAACAAGGATTGTCACCGGCGTGAGCTCAGGCGACTGAAAGGGCAGGTTTGGAAGAGGGCCTTGAAGGAGGAGCTAGAGGCTTAGGACAAGAATTCCAACTCGGGTCCTGATGGCGCACGGTGTAGCGATGGAAGTCAGATATGGGCAAGAGGCCGGGATTTGGGGAGCGGGGCTGGGGAAGCCCAAAGAGGTTGGGAGTCGGTGGGGGGGGTTTGGTGACCTGATAAGAGAGTCTTCAAAATGACGTAAGGGTTCTCAATAGGGTAGGCGCTTAGAGAAGGCGTTTCCACTTGAGGGGGTGGGGGAACCAGAACTGGAGCCCATCAATTTAGGACAGTCACCCGTAAGTCCCAGGGGAAGCTGGAGGGAAGAAAGGGATAGAGGGATTACGGCGATGGGGGCGAGGTGAAGAGTTGGGGGGGGGGAGTTGAGAGGAGATTCCTGTGGAGCATCCACACAGGCACCGAGCAGATGGGCCAAATGGCCTCTTTCTGTACTGTACTGAGGGAGGAAAGTTGGCCAGAACACCGGACTCCCTAGAATAGTGCGGTGGGATCTTTAACCCTCCCCACGACAGTGTAGGTCTCCCTCAGTACAGCATTGGGAGTATCGGGCCGATTGTGAGATCAAATCGCTGATGTTGCTGTTTGCCTTGTTCCTCTGCAGGGACTGTGTAAAGATTGTGGACCCCATGCCCTATTTCAACAACTGCGTGTATGACATGTGCCAGTATGAGGGGCTTGAGGAGACATTGTGTGACCAACTACAAGCCTACACAGACGCCTGTCTATCTGCCAGGGCTACTGTTCACAGCTGGAGGACACTGGACTTCTGTCGTGAGTTATTGTGTATACTGAACTCAACTGGAGAGTGCTGGTGATCAAAAAACTATTAGTGCACATGAGACGGGAGGAGTGAAGTGATTTAGCATCCTGAGTAGCATTACACACCAGTACAGGGTCCAGTACAAACGCTCTCTCTCTGCTCCGCACCAGTACAGGGTCCAGTACAAACACACTATCTCTGCTCCGCACCAGTACAGGGTCCAGTACACACACACTCTCTTTCTCTCTGCTTCATACTAGTACAGAGTCCAATACACACACTCTCTCTCTGCTCCGCACTAGTACAGAGTCCAATACATACACTCTCTCTCTGCACCACACCAGGACAGGGTCCAATTGACACACTCTCTTTTTCTCCACTCTGCACCAGTACAGGGTCCAGTGCACACGCACTCTCTCTCTGCTCTGCAGCAGTACAGGGTCCAGTACACACACTCTCTCTCTGCTCCGCACCAGTATAGGGTCCAATACACACACTCTCTCTCTGCTCTGCACCAGTATAGGGTCCAATACACACACTCTCTCTCCACTCTGCACCAGTGCAGGGTCCAGTACACCCACTCTCTCTCTGCTCCACACCAGTATAGGATCCAGTAAACACTCACCCTCTGCCCCACACCAGTATAGAATCTAGTACACACACACACACTCACACACACACACACAGACACACACACACTCTCTCTCTGCTCCACATCAGTACAGGGTCCAGTCCACCTCCCTCCCCACTCCCAACCAGTACAGGGCCCAGTACACACTGACCCTCTGCTCCACGCCATTTCTACTCCAGTGGAAACATTATTTTCCACCAATGATAGAGTGGCATAAAACCCCCTGCTTCACCAGCTCACCAGAGGAGGGTCAGCACATGCACAATAGGACACCTACGTGTCAGTCAGTGACTTGGAGGCAGACTGGGACTTACAGCAAACAGCCCACGTTACACCAATCAGAGTCTCCACAAACTACAGCAAGCAGAGTCTCTTTAAACAGAAATTAAAAACAAAAAATGCTGGAAAAGCTCAGCGGGTCTGGCAGCATCTGTGGAGAGAGAAACAGAGTTAACGTTTCGAGTCTGGATGACTCTTTTTCAGAGTCTAAAAAACTACTTCTGAATATACAACTGTGACTATAAGAATGGAATTTTAGTCTCTATTTCTTTGCTGCCAATGTTTCTTGGTTGAGTTGATGTTTTGGCTGGAAGTGAAGATCTTCAAAAGCAGGAATTTCTCTGTGGCTGTGGGGACTCTTGTAGTCTGCCAGAGGCGGTTTGAAGATGGAGCCCTTGTTCCTCTTGCAAGGTATTATAGGTAGAAACTTGGGCTGCTTAGCTGTGGATGGCTGTCTGCAGGAATCTCTCTCTGAGGGAAGTTGGCCTTCAAGTCATAGAGCCACAGAGGTCAACAGCACAGAAAAAGGCCCTTCGGCCCATCGAGTCAGCACCGGAAATGTAGGCCAGGCCAGTCTCTGAAGGCGTTTCCCAAAGTCCATCTGAACATCCGCTATTACCTGTTAGCAGGAGCAAAGGTGGCCACTGTATCATGTGACCTCACATCAGTGTCGAGTCATGGTCCAAATGACGTATTGTGGTGATCCCATGAGGAAGGTGGATTCTTCTCCCCAACTTTGGTTTCAGGACACCAAAACCTGTCATTCCTTTAAAAGGCCAATTGGCATTTTTTTTCTTTACCCTGAAGGTATCAGTGGAGTTTCGTTCATCTCCTGGGCTGACCAATGTTGACTCGATGTCAGATCGAGTGTCTTTGTCCTCTTGAGAGGTTAAAATAGTTGCTTCCACAAAACTGTCTGGTGGCTTCTTGAGAGCCACCTTGATATTCGGCCTTTTACAAAATGTAGCCTTTTTAAAACGGAGCTTCACTTTTAAAGAGGCACAGTACTGTCACACCAGTCTGGCTGTGACATTATTCAATGCTGGAGCATTCACAATCCTCTGGGGTAGAGAATTCCAAAGATTCACAACCCTCTGAGTGAAGAAATTGCTCCTCGTCTCAGTCCCTAAATGGCCTGCCCCTTATCCTGAGACTGTGCCCCTGAGTTTAATATTCCCCGACCAATGGAAACAATCTCCCCACATCCATCCAATCAGGCCCCTTCAGAATTTTGTAGGTTTAAATGAGATCCCCTCTCATTCTTCTAAACTCCAGAGAATATAGGCCCAGTTTACTCAGCCTCTCATCATAGGATAACCCCTCATCCCAGGGACTAATTTAGTGAATCTTTACTGTAGTGCCTCCAATGCAAGTTTGTCATTTCTTAAATGTGGAGACCTGAACTGCACACAGTACTGCAGATGTGGTCTGCAACAAACAGAGTCTAATTAAACAGAGCATTTATAAGCAACAACAATCAGAGTCTAATTAAACAGAGTATCTATAAGCAACAACAGACAGAGTCTAATTAAACAGAGCATTTATAAGCAACAACAATCAGAGTCTAATTAAACAGAGCCCCTATAAGCAACAACAAACAGAGTCTAATTAAACAGAGCGTCTATAAGCAACAACAAATAGAGTCTAATTAAACAGAGCGTGTATAAGCAACAACAAACAGAGTCTAATTAAACAGAGCATCTATAAGCAACATCAAACAGAGTCTAATTAAACAGAGCGTCTATAAGCAACAACAAAGAGTCTAATTAAACAGAGCGTCTATAAGCAACAACAAATAGAGTCTAATTAAACAGAGCGTCTATAAGCAACATCAAACAGAGTCTAATTAAACAGAGCCCCTATAAGCAACAATAAACAGGGTCTAATTAAACAGAGCCTCTAAGTTAAAGCAAACAGAGCCTGTTTCTACAGAGCCTCAAACGATGACAGAGTCAATCTAAGCAAAGTATCTACAAACTACAGCAAACAGTGTCTATTTAAACAGAGCCTCTACAAACTACATCAAATAGAGTCAACTGAAACCACAGAAAACTGCAGTCTATTTACACAGAGCTTCCACAAATGACAGCAAACAGAACTCCTGTTGGAAACTACAGCAAGGTCTACCAATAAATACAGGATGATTTCTCCAGCTAAATGCAGTCAGTGGAGGATAGTTAGGTTAAAAACTCTGTAAGATCATCCCATTCACATACAACGGTGGGGGTCTCCCAGGCTCGATTGACAGGGAATTACACAATTGTCTCTATTCTGGTCAGGAACGGCAGTGTTACGATGTGTGTCACTAACAGCGTCTCTCTCCTCCACAGCTGTCATCTGCCCTGCAAATAGTCACTACAGCCTGTGCGCGAGCGCCTGCCCCCTGACCTGTAATGACCTGTTCACCCCCACGATGTGCTCAGAGACTTGTGTCGAGGGCTGCGAGTGTAACCGAGGATTCATCCTGAGCGATAGACAGTGCGTCCCGGAAACCCAGTGTGGATGCACCGACACGGCAGGGAATTACTGGCTGGTGCGTGGTTCCTACTCTAGCAATGGGCAGTGGTCTCTGGTATCTGGGTCAGGGTAACTATTCTGCAGTTAGTTAGGACAATGAGAGAATCTCCAGATTCTGGACTGATTCCACATCTGTACTGGTGTCTCTCAGTGCGTTCTCTCTCTCTGGGAGACATCTGTACACTGACTAGTGTCTCTCAGTCCCTCTCTCTCAGGGAGATATCTGTACACTGACTGATGTCTCTCAGTCCCCTCTCTCTCTCAGGGAGATATCTGTACACTGACTGGTGTCTCTCAGTCCCTCTCTCTCAGGGAGATATCTGTACACTGACTGGTGTCTCTCAGTCCCTCTCTCTCTCAGGGAGATATCTGTACACTGACTGGTGTCTCTCAGTGCCCTCTCTCTCAGGGAGATATCTGTACATTGACTGACTGGTGTCTCTCAGTGCCCTCTCTCTCTCAGGGAGATATCTGTACACTGACTGGTGTCTCTCAGTCCTCCCTCTCAGGGAGATATCTGTACACTGACTGCTGTCTCTCAGTCCCCTCTCTCTCTCAGGGAGATATCTGTACACTGACTGGTGTCTCTCAGTGCCCTCTCTCTCAGGGAGATATCTGTACATTGACTGACTGGTGTCTCTCAGTGCCCTCTCTCTCTCAGGAAGATATCTGTACACTGACTGGTGTCTCTCAGTGCCCTCTCTCTCTCAGGGAGATATCTGTACACTGACTGGTGTATCTCAGTCCCCTCTCTCTCAGGGAGATATCTGTACATTGACTGACTGGTGTCTCTAGGCCTCTCTCTGGGAGATATCGGTATGTTGTTTCTGGGATCCTGCTGTGCACAACTTGGCTGCAACGTGCCCCTCCAACACAACAGCAACTGCACTTCATAAAGGAAGTACTTAGTCTTTGCTGACTGCCGTGAAGTGGTGAAAGGCGCCATTTAAATGCAATCTTTTCTTTCCCTCACTCTCTCTCCAGCCTGGAGAGACCTGGTTTAAAGCGGGCTGCAGTGAGCGGTGCCAGTGCCGCGGATTGAACATCATCAGCTGTGAGAGCGCAAGGTGCCAGCCCCAGGAGAGCTGCGGACTGCAGAACGGAGATTATGGCTGCCATCCTCTGGGTAAGGTCTGGGGTCACTAACAGATGAGCATGTCCAGGAGTTCACACCCACACACCTCCGAAGGCAGCAGACAAGTCCAGAAGGTCATTCACTTAAAATCATAAAGCAGACGGGATCCTGGGTTTCAGCTTTCCACTTAACCTCTGGACCATCAGTATGCAGTAGTCACCAATACCATCTTCAGCTGCTTCATCAATGACCTTCCTTCCGTCATAAGGTCAGAAGTGGGGATGTTCGCTGATGATTGCACAATGTTCAGCACCATTCGTGACTCCTCAGATACTGAAGCAGTCCATGTCCAAATGCAGCAAGACCTGGACAATATCCAGGCTTGGGCTGATAAGTGACAAGTAACATTCACACCACACAAGTGTCAGGCAATGACCATCTCCAACAAGAGAGAATCCAACCCCCTTGACATTCAATGGCATTACCATCACTGAATCCCCCACTATCAACATCCTGGGGGTTACCATTGACCAGAAATTGAACTGGACTAGCCATATAAATACTGTGACCACAAGAGCAGGTCAGAGGCTGGGAATCTTGCAGTGAGTAACTCACCTCCTGACTCCCCAAAGCCTGTCCACCATCTACAAGGCACAAGTCAGGAGTGTGATGGAATACTCCCCATTTGCTGGATGAGTGCAGCTCCCACAACACTCAAGAAGCTCGACACTGTCCCGGACAAAGCAGCCCCGCTTGATTGGCACCCCATCCATCACATTAAACATTCACTCCCTCCACCACCGAAGCACAGTAGCAGCAGCAACAAAATGCACTGCAGGAACTCACCAAAGCTCCTTAGACAGCACCTTCCAAACCCATGACCTCTATCACATAGAAGGACAAAGGCAGCAGACATATGGGAACACCACCACCTGGAAGTTCCCCTCCAAACCACTCACCATCCTGACTTGGAAATATATCGGCCGTTCCTTCACTGTCGCTGGGTCAAAATCCTGGAACTCCCTCCCTAACAGCACGGTGGGTGTACCTACACCACATGGACTGCAGCGGCTCAAGAAGGCAGCTCACCACCACCTTCTCAAGGGGCAATTAGGGACGGGCAATAAATGCTGGGCCCGGCCAGCAAAGCCCACATCCCATAAATGAATAAAGAAAAAAAATCCAACAGGGAATTCAGGAGAAACTTCTTTAAAAGTGGTGAGAATGCAGAACTCACTATCACAGGGGTGAACAGCGTGGATTTATTTGAGGGGAAGATGGATAAACATGTGAGGGAGAAAGGAATAGAAGGATAGGGTGGGATGAAGTAGGGTGAAAGGAGGCCCACATGGAACAGAAACACCAGCAGATGGGCTGAATGGCCTGCTTCTGTGGCTGCAAATACTATGGAGAGAAGGAAGCTAGACTAGGTCTCTGGTGTTGTGTTTAATTCTGGGCCCCGTACTTTAGAGGGGATGTCAAGGCCTCAGAGAGGGTGTAGGGGAGATTCACTGGTGAGGGGCACTGGCCCGATTCACGTATTCCAAGGTCCTGAGCGGAACTCCCCGAAGCGGGGCTGAGGCAGCTAAACCTGCCCCCTACTCGGGTACAGAGTTGCGCAGGTTTCCTGGCCTGCGTAAGACTTCGGGCCTGAAGGGGTCTGGTTTTCCTCACCCCTGATTGTCAGAGGGAACATGAAGAAGAATAGGGTCAAGTGGGGACGGGCTAGAGACAGACACAGAAGCCATCATGGGTTGATACATCAGCCCAGGGCTTAAATGGTCAATTTACAGGCCAGTGTTGCCTTGAGTATGGATCGAGAGCTGATCTAATTGAGATCTTTAAGGTAATTGAAGAAGTTGGGAGGATTGATAGAGAGGAACTATTTCCTCTGGTGGTGGGGGTGGGTGACGGTGGTGGGGGAGGAGGGGGGGAGATGGGGGTGGGGTATCTGGTGGTGTTGGGGGTAGGGAGGTGTCCAGAACAAGGGGGCAGGGGTTAGAGTCAGGACGTTCGGGTGTGATGCCAGGAAGCATTTTCTCACACAAAGGGCAGTGGAAATCTGGAACTCTTCCCCCCCCCACCCAACACCCCAGGAAAAGTGGTTGAGGCTGGGGTTGGGGAATCCATTAACAGATTCAGAACTGAGATTGATAGATTTTTGTTTGGCAAGAAGTTAAGGGTGTAGGAACCAAGGTGGATAGATGGAGCTAAGAGACAGGTGATGCATGAATGGGGAGAAGGCTCGAGGGGCTGAATGGCCTCCTCCGATTCCTGTGTCAACCCTTCCCATCCTTCTTTCCTGCTACAGGACATGGAACGTGCAGCGCCTCTGGAGACCCCCACTACAAGACGTTCGACAGATTCTCCTACGACTACATGGGGAACTGCACCTACACCTTCACCAAGCTCTGCCAGCCCTCCTCCTCCGGCCTGCCCAGCTTCAACGTGGAGACCAGCAACGAGCACCGAGGCAGGAACACGCGGGTCTCTTACGTCAGGGCCGTCTACGTCGAGGTCTACGGGCACCACATCACCCTGGCGAAGAGCCGGAGGGTCATCGTGAGTACTGGGTTCGCGAGGACCCCTTTTACCCTCTTGACAACCTTTGGCGTTGCGGGCAAGCCTCTGCTGTCGAGAGACCTCCGTTTCCCCTCGCAACGATTCCCCCCCCCCCCCCCCCCCCCCACCGGGGTCACTGCCCATTGGCGTCCTGGCACCCTCCAGCAGGGGTGGCACCAAATTTACCAGCGAGCGGTTCGGATGGGGGCCTCGCGCACCACAGCAGTGGCTGAGGGAAAATAGTCTGGACGTGTAGGTGAGGGGGGAAAAGGGAATATCTGGGAGGATGGAACGCAGGATAGTGAGGTGGGGGAGGGGCTCGTGTGGGGCATACGCGCCGGTGTAAGCCAGTGGCCTGTTTCTCTGCCGTAAATCCCACATCGCGCTGGGCGCCTGCGGTGTGGCTGTTCCAAATGCCCCACAACCACTAGCCATTTGGCCCCCCAACAGCCACCTTGCTCACCGTGCAGCCTGTCGCAAAAGCCAACGATTACCCCGCTAACGCCACGACCCCACCACAATCCCTCGTACCTCCGCCCAGTCGAACTTACCCTAAAAAAAAGAATCCAGGGAAGAGACAGCAGAGGCGTTAATATACTCATTCAGCCATCCGTTAGTTCCAGAGGGCGGGTCACGGCATCCTTTACGGTTCAGAAGGAAGATGCACAATGTGTCCAGGTCAGGCCGCCAAGCCTCCCGAACAGGCCTGGAGTCTCCAGGGGTTGAAGGTCAATCTCTGGGACCCTGCTGTGCACGACCCCGGGGGAAACATCATCACGGCCTTCACGAAGGGTTGTTTACTTTTGTCATTTCCTTTAAACATTTCTCTTTACCAGATATCAAAACATGGAAATTGGGGATAGGGCGGGGAAAGAGGCTGTTTGACTGACAAGCAAGCATCACCCCATTGGGTAATGAGCCTTTTTGCTCTCCAACTGGCGTAGGAAGGCCGGGCGTCATGAGGATGGACATGTTGGCCAACCGATGGCTGGATTGTAGGGGCAAGTCATGTCACAAAACTTCCAGGAATTTATATTTAACCACAATTGGCAACCCTATGTCCAGGGAATTATAGCCCAGTCATTTTTGACCCCCAGGATAGGAAAATAAATGGAATCTCTAATTCTGTTCGGGGTTAAATGAGAGGATAGAATAACGGCTAGAAATGAGAAATGTAATGATGAATTGTCAGCGTGGATTTTATGAACCCCTCACCTTTCCTGGGGCCTCCTCTCCTCTTCAATGCAAGGGTGTCCCGCGGCTGCTTCTAGAGTTCCTCATCTCGCCCCCGAGCCCTTTTTTGGCCTTTGATGCTGTGTGACACGCCCCCCCCCCCCCCCCCCTTCCCCTTCTCAATCAAATGCAATAAGCGCTGGCCTAGCCCACGACGCCCATATTCCATCGATGAATAGAACCAGACATTACCGTCCCTTTGAGCCACGGTAAGACATTTCGGGCAATGGCCAAGATGTTTTTTGACGGTTTGCGGTAGTTTTAAGTACATCTTCATCGTTGCTCGAATGGGTTGTCAGTGGCAATGGGAGAGCTCCTGGTGCATTCTGGGATTCAGGGAAGCCATTTTGGAAAGAGGGAGTGGGAGAGGGTGGGGGGGGGGGGGGTGCGAAGCCATTGCCGGCTGCGCTCACCGTGCGCTCTAACGCTGTTTCCGCCTCTCACAGCTGGACGGGCGACGGGTCAACCTTCCCGCCTTCGTGGAGGACAAGCTGGAGATACAGGTCAGCGGCGGCTTCGTGGCGCTGGAGACGGACTTCGGCCTGAGGGTGCGCTACGACGGGAACCATCATGTGGACGTCACTGTCCCGTCTTCCTACGCGGGACAGCTCTGCGGACTCTGTGGTGAGCTTGGCTGGAGAGGGCCCTTCAACAGCAACAGCAAATTGCATTTATATAACACCCTTAAAAGTATTAGAAACATCCCTCACAGGAGGGGCCGTCAGGCCACGTTTGACCCTCTTAAGCCCAAGGAGATTTTGGGACGGGTGACTGAAAAAGCTCGGTCAAAGGGGTCGGTTTTGAGGAGCGTCTTAAAGGAGGAGAAAGAGAGAGAGGCGGGGAGGTTTAAGGGGGGAATTGCAGAGCTTGGGGCCCAGGCAGTTGAAGGCATGGCCACCAGTGGTGGAGCGATGGGAATCAGTGGCAGGTAAGGGCCAAAAGTGAAGGAACGCAGACATCTCGGAGGGTTGTAGGGATGAAGAGGTTATAGAGTTGGGGAGGTTGGGACAAGCCCTTTTACCAATGTCATGGAGTCTCCTGCTTCCCAAAGCCCCATGGCACCAGCCTGCTTCCCAGTGTAGCACCAATGCATGGATAGCAGGAAGGGCCAGGGTTGGTTCCTGGTTTGTGCCAGGTGAGAATGTCACCTTGGGTCAAAGGGGGTGCTCCCTTTAGATAGGCCGAAAGCACATCTTAGGACAGTGTAGAGGGAGCTTTACCCTTTATCTAACCCTGTGCTGTACCTGTCCTGGGAGTGTTTGATGGGGACAGTGTAAAGGGAGCTTTACCCTTTATCTAACCCTGTGCTGTACCTGTCCTGGGAGTGTTTGATGGGGACAGTGTAGAGGGAGCTTTACTCTGTATCTAACCCAGTGCTGTACCTGTCCTGGGAGTGTTTGATGGGGACAGTGTAGAGGGAGCTTTACTCTGTATCTAACCCCGTGGTGTACCTGTCCTGGGAGTGTTTGATGGGAACAGTGTAGAGAGAGCTTTACTCTGTATCTAACCCCGTGGTGTACCTGTCCTGGGAGTGTTTGATGGGAACAGTGTAGAGAGAGCTTTACTCTGTATCTAACCTGGTGGTGGGAGTCCCTGACCTTTTGTTCAGTCCTTATTGTAACATTTCTCCTCTCCTCCTTGCAGGGAATTACAATGGAAATAAGACTGACGATAACCTGAAGCCTGACGGCAGTGTGGCAGGAAGCACTGATGAGTTGGGAGAGAGCTGGCTGCTATCTGACAATACCATAGGGTAGGTGATGACCTCTCACTTGTATTGTAAGTATCTCACTGACCTGCTTCTACATTACAACAGTGACTACTCATCACCAAGTATTTCAATGACTGTGAAACATGTTGTGAAGTCCTGGAAGGTGCTATATAAATGCAACGTTCCTTTCAACTTGCCTAAAGCATTCTGCCTGTTCTCCGCACAATCTCAGACAGATGTGTGGTAGTCATTCTCATTGACAAGAGAGAGTCTCAACATGAGAAAGAGTACATAGCGCCTGTCACAACTCCATAACGTCCCAGAGTGCTTCACAGGCAATGAAACTTTCTTGAAGCCTTGTCACTGTTGTGATGTACGAAACACGGCAGCCAATTTGTGCACAGCAAGATCCCACAAACAGCAACATGATAATGATCAGGTAATCTGTTTGAGTGATGTTGATTGAGGGATAAACACTGGACACTAGGGAGAACTCCCTCCCTCTTTCACGTCCTCAAGAGTTACAGATAGGGCTACAGCCTAAGGTCTGTACCTCCGACAGTGCTGCACTCCCTCAGTACCGCACAGCGAGTGCCAGCCTGGATGTTTGGCCTAATTATCCAACAGTCCTTAGAGTTATTTTCTCACGGGATGTGGGCATCGGTGGCAAGGCCAGAATTTGTTGCCCGTCCCTAACTGCCCCTTGAACTGAGTGGGGCTCGCTTGGCCATTTCAGAGGGGCAGTGAAGAGCCAACCACGTTGCTGGGTGGGTCTGGAGTCACATGTAGGCCAGACCGGTTAAGGAGAGCAGATTTCCTCCCCTAAAGGGGGCATTAGTGTTTTTTTACAACAATCGATATTAGTTGCCATGGTCACCGTGACTGAGACCAGCTTCCAATTCCCGATGTATTCGCCGAATTGAAACTCCACCGGCCGCCCGTGGTGGGATTTGAACCCGTGACCCCAGAGCGTTAGCCTGGACCCCCTGGATCACCAGCCCAGTGATTACGGCCACCGCTTCCCCCAGAGGGAGAGTGGGACTCGAACGCATATAAGCTCCTGGCTCAGGGACGAGAATGTGGCCCACTGAACACTGCGGCCGGAACTTTCCAGACCCCCGACCCCACCCACGCCCACCCCTCCGCCCTCGCCCCCAACCCCCCACCCCCCACCCCCCACCCCTCCCTCCCTCCATGGAGAGGCCAGCGAGATATTGAAATCTCTATTCACATCGGCGGGACCAGAAGATCCCGCTGGCGTGAGCGGGCCGGAAAGTTCCGGACTACACGGGGGTGCGCGATCCTGGTACTGTCTCCTTGTCTGGATACATCCTTCCCTCTTCTTCCTTCCTGTGGGCAGGTGCCTGACCTCTGGCGGCATCGAACCGTGTGACAAGGACGTGGAACAGGAGGCTCAGAATTCCGGAAGCTGCGGACTCATCAAGGACCCAACAGGTAAAAGCCGCTTTCAGAGGGAGAGAGGTCAACGCTGAGCTGCTAATCGCTAATCCCTTCCTCCTCGCTGGCCGTGCTCCCACATCCCTCTGCTCTCTCCCGTTAACCCTGTCACCGTGAGGTACGTGCTCCAGTTTGAAGTGAGAGCTGCTGTCACTCATTGGGGAACGGTTAGGGCCTCCGTTCCTGTAAAAGGTCCTGTGTGGACCCATGGGAAATGGAGTCTGTCCCTATGTTATTGGGGTTTTGTCGATAAGCCTAAGTTAGGGAAAGACTGGTTCCAGACTCCTCCTTTACACAGTGAGTGGAGCAGCGAATTATAACTTCTCTCCCTATCCCTCCATTGCTCTATTTCCCCCTTCCCTTTCTCCCTCTATCCTACTGTTCCCAGTTTTCCTCTCTCCCACCATTCCTGTCCTCCTTCCCTAATCCCACAGTCTCCCTCTCCCCCATTCACACCTTCTCTTCTCTTCCCCTGTTCACATTTCCTTCTCTCTCTCTCTTTTTCTCTCTCCCCCTCCCACCCTCTCTCCCCCTCTCTCTCTCTCTCTCTCTCTCTCTCTCCCCCTCTCTCTCCCTCTTCCACTCTCTCTCTCTCTCTCTCCCTCTTCCACTCTCCCTCTCTCTCCCTCTCCCTCTCTCCCCCTTTCTCTCCCACTTCCACTCTCTTTCCCCCTCTTCCACTCTCCCTCTCTCTCTTTCTCTCCCCCTCCCTCTCTTTCTCTCCCCCTCCCCCTCTCTCTCTCTCCCCCTCTTCCACTCTCCCTCTCTCTCTCTCTCTTTCTCTCCCCCTCTCTTTCTCTCTTCCCCTCTCTCTCTCTCTCCTCCTCTCTCTCTGCCTCTCCCCCTCTTTCTCCCTCTTCCTCTCGCACTCTCTCTCTCTCTCTCTCTCCCTTTCGCTCTCCATTTCCACTTAATCCTCATACAACCATGGAAATTTGCAGTAGGGGATGGAGCCATTCAGCCCATCTAGTCTGTGCTCTGGCACATCAAGTCCATATCCAGGTGTCTTTTATTGTAAATGTGATGAGGATTTCTGCCTCTATCACCCTTTCAGACAGTGAGTTCCAAACTCTCCCTCCACCCTCTGGCTCCTTAACTCCTCACTAATCCTACCAATAACTTTAAACCTGTGCACCCTGGCTACTGCCCTCTCTATAACAGAGATAATCAGTCCTTCCAATCCACATTATCTCCCACATAATTTTACAGGCCGCCGCTAAATCTCCTCCCCACCTCCTTTGCTCAAAGGAAACCACCCCATCGCTGGAACCCGCGAGGTAACATCCTCGTAAACCCCCTCCCTACCGTCCCTGGCGACACCCTGCCCCTCTCTTCACGTACCCTCTCCTGATCCTAACTTGCCTCGCAAATAAAAGCAAAATACCGCAGGTGCTTGTAATCTGAAATAAAAACAGGAAGCGCTGGAAAAGCTCAGCAGGAGGTCTGGCAGGGTCGGCGGAGAGAGAAAGACGGTGGTAGGGGGTGGGGTGGGGGGGCGGGGGGGTGTTGGTGGAATCGCCTCAGGTTTGCACTAAGCGCGGTAGCGGGAGGGACAAGCGACACTTCACCCCCTCGGCTGTGATGCCAGCTTCTCACGCTGTATTGTCCCAGACCCCCCGTGTTCCCGGGAAACATGGCGGACGGGCTCTGATTCATCCGCTACACCATCACCTTCGCCACTCCCTCATGCCAACCGCCATATTTAAATTACAGCCGCGTGCACACCTCTCAGTGCCCACAGCACAGGGCCGCTGCATATAGGACACGGTCCCAAAAGGCAAGGAGACCTTGCATCACCCCCCCCCCCCCCCCCCAAGTTTAGTGACACGTCCCTCGAGGGCCTTTTGGACACCGTGGAGGCCCATCGGGATGTCCTCTTACCCACCCAACCACCCCCCACCCCCCCGCTCTGGCTGCAGGAGGGGCAGTAACGTTACCACTCCGGCTCGGGAGGCGATGGCAGAGGTGATCAGTGCCAATGCTGCACAGAGGAGGTTGGCCATCCAGTGCAGATCGAGAGTGAACGATCTCACCCGTGCCACCAGGGTAAGGCAACCATCTCATCCCTCTACACCCACACACTCACAAGCCCATCACACATTCACTGGCATCTCACTCACTGCCAACTCAAGGGATATCACCACCCATCCTCCCGCACATACCCTCACATCTCACATCCCCGCCTGGCCTCATCTCCTCTGGCCTCACCATCTTGAGGTCACCTGCACAGGTCAACATGTGTCCCCCCCCCCCCACAACACACACACACACACACACACACACACACACACACACACACACCCACCCACCCTAGGATACCCCCTCTTCCCCAGTACAACCCTCGCCCTGCAGCCTCTTCCCTTGGCCGAGGCCACTTCTCCCCACTCCCCAAGCAAACCAAGACCTCGCAAATGGAGCATAATGTGGGAAAATGTGAAATTATCCATTTTGGCAGGAAGAATAAAAAAGTGTATTATCTAAATGGTGAGAGGTTGCAGAGCTCTGAGGTGTAGAGGGATCTGGGTGTCTTAGTGCATGGATCACAAAAGGTTAGTATGCAGGTACAGCAAGTAATTAGGAAAGCTAATAGAATGTTATTATTTATTGAGAGGGGAATTGAATAAAAAGTAGGGAGGTTATGCTTCAGTTGTACAGGGCACTGGTGAGACCACATCTGGAGTAATGTGTACAGTGCTGGTCTCCTTATTTAAGGAAGGATATAAATGTGTTGGAAGCAGTTCAGAGAAGGTTTATTGGACTAATACCTGCAATGGGCAGATTGTCTTATGAGGAAAGGTTGGACAGGCTGGGTATGTATCTGCTGGAGTTTAGAAGAGTAAGAGGCAACTTGATTGAAACACATAAGATCCTGAGGGGTGTTGTCAGGGTGGATGTGGAGAGGACCTTCCCTCTTGTGGGAGAATCTAGAACTTGGGGGTCACTGTTTAAAAATAAGGGGTCGCCCATTTAGGTTGGAGATGAGTATTTTTTTCTCTCTCCGAGGGTGGTGAATCTTGGGAACTCTCTTCCTCAAAAGGTGTTGGAAGCAGAGTCTTCGAATATTTTTAAGGCCGAGTTAGATAGAATCTTGATTAACGGGGAGGAGGGGGGGGTGAAAGGTTATTGGGGGGTGGGGGGGAATGTGAGGCTGAGGTCACAATCAGATGAGCCAGGATCTTATTGAGTGGTGGAGCAGGCTCGAGGGGCTTAACTCCTGCTCCTAATTCGTATGTATGTATAACGGCTCCGAAGTCAAAACATTATCTCTGCGTTTTTATCTCCCCGCACTGCCAGACCTGAGTGTTTCCGGCATTTTCTGTTTCGGTTTTCCACTCTCCCCCCCACCCTCCCACCCCAGTCCCCCCAAGACCCCCGAGATCCCGCCCACTCTCTGTTTCACAGAAAAGAGGCGGAGACAGTTCAGCCCCCAACCTCGGCCATTACTGGACGCTGGGAAGCGGTGAGGACACCCCCCCACCCAACCCCCAACTCCCCTTACACTCTGCCTGTGACCGCACCCCACCGCCAACCATGTGCTTTCTCCCCTTTCCTCTCCACAGGTCCCTTCAAGGAGTGTCACAGGAAGCTGCCACCGGAGACGTACTTTGAGAACTGCCTGTATGACCTGTGCGCCTCGGAGGGGGACTTGACCCTGCTCTGCTCCTCCCTGCAATCCTACGCAGCCCTCTGTGCGCAGGCCGGGGTTCCCATAACCTGGAGGAATGAGACCTTCTGCCGTAAGTAGTACCTTCCTCAAGTTCCTGCATTACGCCCCCCCCCCCCCCCCCCCACCACCACCGGCACCATCAGGGCATTGTGGGGTGCGGCTGCACATTCTGGACAGGGAAGGGGGCATCTCGGGTGAAAGCACCCCCCCCCCCCCCCCCGGTCGGTTCAGGGAGCAGGGGGAGCGGCTGGTTCCCCCCAGGGGAGGTCTCTTTTTGGGAGACGCAGGAAGAGTTTGGGGGGGGGGGGGGGGGGGGGGTCACACGATTCACCTCCGTATTCTTGGTGTGCCCCTGTTATCAGGACGCGGTGGAGGGTAGGGGGGGTTGGTGGGTAGGGGGGCAGACGTTTGCATTTATGCATCGCCTTCCGCATCCCCAGGTCATGGCAAAGTGACCTGGCACCATTGAGCCACTGCATGTCATGAAAGGAGGCCATTCAGCCCATCGGGTCTGTGCCGGCCCCCCCTCTCTCTCTCTCTCTCTCAAAGAGCAATCCAGTTAATTCCAGTACCCCCCCCCTCTTGTCCTTTCTCTGGTCGCCCGGTAGCCAAATACACCACGTGAGGTTGCTGGTGCGATGTTGGAAATGTGACAGCCAATTTTATACACAGCAAGATCCCAAAAAAAAACAGCATGGTAATGAAAATGGCCGGGTCATTGGTTTCATTTAGTCCCGTTGGCTGGGGGATAAATTAGCCAAGATACGGAGGGGGGTTGGGGGTGGGGGGGGGGGGGGGGTGTTGGGGGGGTAGGGTGAACACCCATTAGTGGCTTGGGATCTTTCGCACCCGCCCAAGGGGGCAGACGGTGCCCCAGTTTAACATCTCACCCGACAGATAGTGCCTCCGACGGTGCGGCACTCCCTCGACGCCGGCTCTGGAGAGCGCCGGCCCTGAGGGGAGCTCTTTTGAAGCGCCGCTATGATTGTCATGTCGCTGGGGGTGGGGGGGGCACGCACTCGTACAGAGCGATCCCACTCACGGGAACCAGGCGAATGACCACTCAGCCCGCCAGGAGAGGGACACAGGCACCGGTTCAGACACTTTGCGAACAGTTGTTGCCCTATGCGTTCCCCTCCACCCCACCGGCACCCCGCTTCCCGAGGTGGATGGAGGTGGGAGAGAATCAGCCACCCACCGTAAACTCTCTCCCCGCTTACACCAGTGGGCGCGATCAGCATAGGACTGGGTGGCAATGTCGCCCCCCACAGTCAAATAGCCCTAATGTCTTTCAATGAATTCATCTCCCCCTCCACAGGCTTAAGCCACCACTGTCCTGCGTTAATAGCTTGTGCTGTTTTGAAAGCTTGGAATTCTTAAACGTTTCTCTCTCTCTCTCTCCGACAGCTCCGAACTGTCCGTCCGGCAGTCACTATGAGCCGTGCGGCACTGCTTGCCCAGCCTCCTGTACCGACCTCTCGGCTCCCAACGACTGCAGCCAGCCCTGCGTCGACGGCTGCATCTGTGACCAAGGCCACGTGCTGAGCGGCGAACGGTGCGTCCCCTTCAGCCAGTGCGGCTGCGTGGACCGGGAGAGGAACTACCGGCCGGTGAGTAGGCCCCCCGCGCGCCGAGCCAGAGACAAGGGCCCCGGCTAAACCCGGCGGCTCGAACGCTGACGGGCGCATTCCAGATCCTCGCCGCTCGCTGCGTGAGAAGGTTCCCCCTCGTGTCTCCGTCGCTCCTTTTGCCGATCGCCTTCGATCTCGCTCTTGATCCTCCCACCAAGGGGAGCAGCTTCTCCCTCTCCACTCTGTATTGCTGACAAAAAGGAGACATGTTGAAGTTTTTTGTCTCACATGCATCAGGACACTTCGCAAGAATGCCAACAGAAAGGGAAAACAACAATTTATAGTGTGTGTGAAGAGAGTACCGACTGGTCGGCAAGTGGACTCTGATTGGTAGAGGTGTTGCCACGGAGAATGCACCAGCGATGGTGACTGACAGTTAACTGCCAAGCGTTGTTTGGAATTTAAACCAGGCAGCTTAGCCCTGATTGGTCAAGGCATTGTCCTGAGGAATGAGTCAGCGAATGGCTGTCACTTATTTTGTTTAGCTGCAACAGAGAATAGAACCGGGAGCTGCATATATGAATACACAGGGCTCCGTTCTCTGCAGACAGAAAGAACATGCACACACATTACGCCTGTTTCATCTAAACAAGGTAAGTGACAGCCATTCGCCGACTCGTTCCTCAGGGCAATGCCTTGACCAATCTGGGTCAAGCTGCCTGGTTTAAATTTCAAACGATGCTTGGCAGTTAACTGTCAGTCACTATCACTAGTGCATTCTCCATGGCAACACCTCTACCAATCAGCAGTCTCTTCACATACAGTATAAATTGTTGTTTTGTCCTTATATTGGTGGTGTTCTGATGAGTGCAAGATGAAAAGTTTTTGACATGTCTCTTTTCAGCAACACTCGAGTCCTGTACTACCAAGCAACTATGGACTTACTCTATCAAGACCCCTCATTTTGAACACTTCTCTCAAATCTCCCCCTCAGCCTTTATTTCTCCAAGGAGAACAGCCCCAACTTCTCCAGCCTTTTCACATAACTGAAGTTCCTCATCCCCAGAACCACTCTCACGAGCGATCTCAACAAATGGAGGAGCAGGCATGAGGGGCCGAACGGCCTCTTCCGTTTCCACTTTCTCACGCTTTGGCCGGCAGGCTGCGATTCGCTGACAGGCGTCAACACTCTGGAAGGGGCTGACCCGCTGATCGGGAGAGTTGAGGGTTAACGCTTGCGCTGGGAATGTTCTCTGCCTCCGTGTCACCGTTAGCGAGGGCTTGTCCCCAGCAACCCAGATCCAGTGAGTCCCACTGGACGGGCTGCAAATTTGGGGCGTCCACAGGACGAAGCCTGGTGACGATGCACCACGCAGTTGAATATCTTCCCTTTGCTGCGAGGAATGGTCGTGGGGTGGGAGGGGGGAAAGGAGGCGACAGCGGCGGGGTTGGTGACCCGTTTAGGCGATTGGAAGCAGGCGATGAGCAGGCGAATGCCGCGCGGGGGCTGACGGAGCTGGGTTCGATTTCCACCCACCCCCCCCCCCCCCCCCCCCAACCCCCCTGACCTGTGTCTCTCTCTCTCTCTGTTTCCTAGCTAGGAGAATCCTGGATCGCCAACGGGAACTGCACAGAGCGCTGCACCTGCGTCGGCCCCAGCAACATCACCTGCGAGCGCTGGGAGTGCGGCACTCAGGAGAGGTGCCAAGTCCTGGATGGAGTCCTGGGATGTCAGACATCAGGTCAGCCTTCTACCCTTTTCACACTTGTCACCATCCAGCCCTGGATGCTGTAGGTTTTTTTTGGTAAGGTGCAGTAAGGGACCAGTGACATGTCCTTTTTTTAAGGTTTGCCATTCAAAGCCCCCACTGAGAGAATAAATCCACAAGATTCCACAGATTCTTGGATGAACCAAAATAAACTTTAATATACAAGGTCAGGAAGGTAAAACAATTTACAGGATATATCTTACACTCCAAGGTGGAGACCGGGTGATATAGAGGGAGAGAGAGAGATAGATAGATAGAGAGTGCGGAGAGAGTGAGAGGCTGTGAGAAGAGAGAGAACACGTAGTGAGTGTGGAGAGAGAGAAAGAGGGAGAAAGCGTGTGGAGTGAGAGAGAGAGAGAGAGTGTAAGGATATAGAGAGAACACGTAGAGAGGCAGAGAGTGTGGAGAGAGAGAAAGAGGGAGAAAGCGTGTGGAGTGAGAGAGAGAGAGAGAGTGTAAGGATATAGAGAGAACACGTAGAGAGGCAGAGAGTGTGGAGAGAGAGAAAGAGGGAGAAAGCGTGTGGAGTGAGAGAGAGAGAGAGAGAGTGTAAGGATATAGAGAGAACACGTAGAGAGGCAGAGAGTGTGGAGAGAGAGAAAGTGAGAGAAAGCGTGTGGAGTGAGAGATAGAGAGAGAGAGTTTACGGAGAGAGAGAGAACACGTTGAGAGGCAGAGTGTGTGGAGAGAGAGAAAGAGAAAGCATGCGGAGTGAGAAAGAGAGAGAAAGTATGTGGAGTAATATAGGGAGAGAGGTGAGTGAATGGAGAGATGTATGAGGTACACGTAGAATTAACAGACAGGGTAGATGCAGGAAGGATGCTCCCAATGGTGAGGGGAGTCCAGAACCAGGGGTCACAGTCTGAGGATACGGGGTAGACCATTTAGGACTGAGATGAGGAGAAATTTCTTCACCCAGAGAGTGGTGAGCCTGTGGAATTCGTTACCACAGAAAGTAGTTGAGACCAAAACATTGTATATTTTCAAGAAGGAGTTAGATATAGCTCTTGGGGCAAAAGGGTTCAAAGGATATGGGGAGAAAGCAGGAGCAGGCTATTGAGTTGAATGATCAGCCATGATCATAATGAATGGCGGAACAGTCTCGAGGGCCTCCTCCTGCTCCTAGTTTCTATGTGTCCGACCGCAGTCATAGAAGCACCGCACTGCAGAGCAAGCGGCAGATACTCACGGAGGCCCCTAGACGCTGGGGAAGGAGCGACACATCCTGAGGCCTAGGCCTGGGACAACCTGCTTCCATCCCTTGCCCTGGGCATGGAGTCTACCCCACACCACGTGCCCCAGACACGGTGAATGCATGGGGGAGCCCATCGTGGACGACAATGCACTTTATCAGGATGCATGTCCCTGCAATGTGGTTAACCCTGACCCACTTTGCTGTGGGGAACTTCTCCCAGTTGCACCCCAGATGGAACAACCATAACTTAGATTCTTACGGCACCTTTAACTGTAGGACTCAGCATGACACCGAGCCCAGTGGGAGATGTTCGGACCGGCAACCTGGTCGAGGAGGTTGTCTGTGAGGAGGGTCTTCAGAGGAGGGAAGCGAAGTAGAGAGGAGGGGGAGGGGATCCCGGAGCTCAGGACCCAAGGCAGCTGAAGGCACGGCCACCGATGGTGGTGGGGGGAGGTGGGGGGGGTAATGCTGGAGAGGCCAGGATTGGAGGAGCGCCGGGATCTCGGAGGGGGAGGGTTGTGGGTAAGGGGGATAGAGAGGGTCAAGGCTACAGAGGGAGTTGAACGTGAGGATAGGCATTTTAAAATCGCGATGTTGCTCGACCGGGAGTGTCTCAAAAGGGTATAAAGAGAGACCAGCCCGACTATCTGCCCCTCTTCTGTGGCTACAGTGGGCACTGCAGGGACAGTGGCACTCCCTCAGCCCCCCCCAAAAAAACAGCCTTTTAGTTCCATCTGAAAAAGGTCCCTTTAAAACTTGGCGCTTTGGTTAGGGAGCCCTTTAAGAGGCTATCGATTTACTTAATCGGCTCGTTCATCTGGTTAACTCGCTATTTGTTTTGCTTTTATTGGCACACTCAAAAAGAGCATAAAAGAGGTTGGATGGGTAGGAGGCCGACACAATATAAATGCAGCACTCTTGTAAATAAACCAGCTATGAAGTAAAGCCTTTGAGTCCAGTCCCGTACTTTGCCTCCTGTCTCGGGGATCCGTTTATCATTGACTTTCCTGAACAGGCTACACTGTCTCGTGGAGATGGTACCCCCCACATGGTGTCAGGTGGAAGAATTTTATTACGTTGGCTGAGTCAGTGGCCGGAGTCCCCAGATCTGACAACAGCGGGTGCTAACCCTGCTGGCGTTTTATATGGGACCTCCTCAGGACATCCCCAAGCCGCATCGCAGCTTCCAACAGACGCGCTGGGGGAAGAGGCGCCGGCCCCGTCAGAACTTAGGAAGCACGACGAACCCGTCGACGCACAGTAAGATCCCGGGGGGGGGGGGACGGCGGCGAGGTGGTCGCTCGGAGTCACCCTCTGTCGTGGCTAATGTCGGCCGAGTGTTCTCCCCCACCCTCTCCTGCCAGTCCGCGCCGCGGGATCTTGGATATCTGCACACGAGGAGGCCGGGTTTGAGCCTCGTCCGGAAGTCGGCGCCTCTGACAGGCCGCACTCCCTCGGTACTGGCACCGGGACGGTGCGCCTGGATTTTGTGCTTATGTCTCCGGAGTGGGACTCAGACCCATAACCCGCTGACCCAAGATCATATATGGATATATAATACGGGGTCACTTGCTCAGCTGGTGCACTGGAGGCACTGTCCTTGGAGTTGATATCCAAGCTAAATTTAACTGACCTTTAACCTGAACACACCAGACCCTAAATTTCTCACATTGCTATGGGGATAACAGAAACATGTTACTTCTCCACCAAAGAGCGAGTTGGGTCCCGTGTCTCGTGCGTGGTTACATAACGATGTGACCTGTCCTCCCTCAGGTTTCGCCTCGTGTCATGTCGCTGGGGACCCGCACTACTACACCTTCGACCACGCCATGCACACCTTCATGGGCACCTGCACCTACACCCTGGTCACCGTCTGCAACGCCACCATGGTCACCCCCTTCACGGTCAGCGCCAAGAACGAGGAGCGGGGCATGCCCCACGCCTCCTACCTCCGAGTGGTTCACAATCGACCTCCTCGGTTACCGGGTCAGTCTCCAGAAGAGCCGGAGGATCCTGGTGAGTTGGTTTAAAAAGCTCGGGACATTGAGCCCCCCCGCCATTCAACCTTGGAACGGGCATCAGACCCTAGACCTCCAGAGTCCAATTCCCTTGGGCTCCTCACTCCTTTCTCTCTTTCTCTCTCTCTTTCTCTCTCTCCTCTTTCTCTCTCTTTCTCTTTCTCTCTCTCTCTTTCTCTCTCTCCCTCTCTTTCTCTCTCCTCTTTCTCTCTCTTCTCTCTTTCTCTCTCTTTCTCTCTCCTCTTTCTCTCTCTCTTCTTTCTCTCTTTCTCTCTCTCTTTCTCTCTCTTTCTCTCTTCTCTCTTCTCTTTCTCTCTCCTCTTTCTCTCTCTTCTCTCTCTTCCTCTTTCTCTCTCCTCTTTCTCTCTTCTCTCTCGCTCTTTCTCTTCTCTCTCTCTTTCTCTCTCTTCTCCCTCTCCTCTTTCTCTCTCTCTTCTTTCTCTCTCTCTCTCTCTCCTTTCTCTCTCTATTCTTTCTCTCTCTCTCTTTCATCTCTCTTTCTCTCTCTCTTCTTCTCTCTCTCTCTTTCTCTCTCTCTCTCTCTTCTCTCTCTTTCTCTCTCTCCTCTTTCTCTCTCTCCTCTCTTTCTCTCTCTCCTCTTTCTCTCTCTCTCTTTTCTCTCCTCTTTCTCTCTCTCTCTCTCCTCTTTCTCTCTCTCTCTTTCTCTCCTCTTTCTCTCTCTCCTCTTTCTCTCTCTCCTCTTTCTCTCTCTCCTCTTTCTCTCTCCTCTTTCTCTCTCTCTCTTGCTTTCTGTATAGTGTTTTGAGGATTAAAGTTGATCTTCAGCACAACAATCCCCCATCCCCAATACCTCCCCGTCCCCCAATACCTCCCTGTCCCCCAATACCTCCCCGTCCCCCAATACCTCCCGTCCCCCAATACCTCCCGTCCACCAATACCCCCCGTCCCCCAATACCTCCCCGTCCCCCAATACCCCCCCGTCCCCCAATACCTCCCCGTACCCCATACCCCCAATACCCCGGTCCCCAATACCCCACCCGTCCCCAATACTCCCCCTCGTCCCCCAATAACCTCCCGTCCCCAATACTCCCCCTCGTCCCCCAATACCCCCCCGTTCCCCAATACCCCCCCACCCCCCAATACACCTCCCATCCCCCAATACCCCCCCCCCCCGCCCCCCCAATATCCCCCCAAACCCCAAATACAACCTCCCATCCCCCAATACCCCCCCCCGTCCCCAATACCCCCGTCCCCCAATACCCCTCTTCCCCCAATATCCCCCTTTCCCCCCCAGTACCCCCCTGTCCCCAATAACACCTCCCATCCCCCATCCCCACCCCCCTGTCCCCCAATACCCCACCCCCCACAACCCCCACCCTTCCCACTTCCCACCTTCCAAACTCTTCCAGCTCATCTGGTGCCCGGTGTCCTCACTCACACCACCTCTCCCCTTCGCCCATCGCTCGCTGACCCGTGAACCGGCAACTCCTCCGTTTCAAAATGTATCCCTCGTTTCAATTCCTTCCTCACCTCCACCCTCCTCCCCCCCTCGCCCCTCCCTACCTCTGGAATCTCCTCCAGCTCCACAACCCTCCGAGGTTGCTGTGCCCCTGCAATCCTGGCCCCCTCGAGCATCCCCGATTTTTTTCTTTTTTTTTTGACCCATTCTAAACCGTCGGCGGCCGTGCCTTCAGCTGCCTTGAGGCCCTCCGAGCTCTGGAATTTCCCTCCCTAAACCCTCTCCGCCTCTCCCTCCCTCCCTCCTTCTCTCTCTCTCAGCTTCAAACCCACCGAGCCCTCGGTCACCTGTCCCAATATTCCCTGCTGCGTCTCGGTGTAAGCTTTGAGTTTGATGACCCTCTTGCACCGGAAGGAGGCCTCGGGAAGCCTTAGGACACCAAAGGCGCCATCCAAATGCAAGACGCCGGTGACAGCTTTCGCGTTTGTATCTCGTAGGTGGACGGGGTGAGAGTTCGAGCCCCAGCGATTGGTCAGATCAAAGGCGTCTCCATTACAAGCAGCGGCATATACTCAGTGCTGGAGACCAACTTTGGCCTCATGGTGAAGTTTGATGGGAACCACCACTTGGAGGTCAAGGTTCCCAGCACCTACTTTGGAAAGGTGAGAACGTGAACCGCGGGCGACCTTCAGCAGGCCCGGCCGACGCACAGCTCGGACGCCGCTTCACGGGACCACCATTTTGGGTGGGGGGGGGGTGGAGAAACGTGTCTGAAGGGTCACCCACTAGAAAGCCGACATGTGCAAGGACATCCACACAAACACACACACACACACACACACACGAGTCCTGCCTGTAGATCCCCTGTGTTCATGGAGCCCTGTGAATAGGCCGCCTGGCTTTTTGTCTGTAGGAACCCCCTTGCATTGGAATCCTTCCTGTGGGGCCCATGTGTAGGGACTTCCTTCGATGTTAAAGAGGTTAAACTCTCTTTGGAAGCAGTTCATCGATGGGTCGAAGGGGTTTGTCTTATGAGGAAAGGTTGAGCGGGTTGGGCCTGTACTCATTGGGGGTTTTGGAAGAATGAGAGGTGATCTTATTGAGACATATAAGATTCGGAGGAGGCTTGACAGGTAGAAACTGAGAGGATGTTCCCCTTATATTTCACCCCTTTCTTGGACTCACTGAAGTTCTGTCGAAGGGTCACGAGGACTTGAAACGTCAACTCTTTTCTTCCCCACCGATGCTGCCAGACCTGCTGAGTTTTTCCAGGTAATTCTGTTTTTGTATAGGATGTTTCCACCCCCCCCACCTGTCCCAATATTCCCTGCTGTGTCTCAGTGCAAACCTTGTGTTTGATAAACGTCCTGCGCCGAAGGAGGCCTCGGGAAGCTTTAGGACACCAAAAGCGCCATCCAAATGCAAGGCGTTGGAGGGGGGGGTGGGGGTGGGGTTGCAGTGGGGGGCATCCAGAACGAGGGGGGCACAGTTTCAGAATCAGGGGCCTCCCGTTTAAGACGGAGACGAGGAGGAGTTTCTTCTCTCAGAGGGACGCGAGTGTTTGGAATTCTCCCCCCCAACCCCACCGCCAGAGAACAGTGGAGGCAGCGTCACTGAATATATTCAAGGCCGAGTTAGACAGATTTTTGATCGACGAGGGAGTCGAGGGTTATTGGGGTTGAGGGGTGGGGGAGACAGGCACGCAAGTGCAGTTAAGGCCACGATCAGGTCAGCCATGATCCTATGAAATGGCGGAGCAGGCTCGAGGGGCTGAATGGCCTACTCCTCCTATTTCTTATGATTTTTGTGTAAACAATCCCATGCACTGTTTTGAAGGAGAGCAGGGGAAGTCTCTCCAAGGCCCTGGTAAATCTTTACCCATCAAACAAACATCACAAAACGAACAGTTATCTGGTGGTTACTTCAAGACAATGGGAGATATTTTAACAAGCTTTACGTACGCC
>JANJGN010000033.1:6376328-6414035 GCA_026770705.1 Isurus oxyrinchus
AATCCGACTTCAGAGCAAATCAACCTGGAAGACACCATCGGTGGCGTCTCAGCGAGGCAAAAATGTGCATTTCTATGGCGCCTTTCACCTCCTCGGGGCACCCGGGGCCGCCTTGCTTTCGAAACGTGGGTCGCAAGGTAGGGAACGGGGCAGCCCATTCGCGCACAGCAAGATCCCACGGACCCGCCGGCGCGGTGACGGCCGGGGCGCTCTGTTCCGACTGCGCCCGTTGGCCAAGGGTCAAAGGTACCGACTGGGTCATCCTGTTTGTTTTGTTCTGGTGGAGGGTGGGGGGGTGGGGGTGGGGGGGGGCGCGGTAGTGGGAGGGTGGTGAACTCCGCCAACCCACCACTCTTCATGGCAAACCCTGGCCGCGGGATGTTTACCGTGTTGGGGGGTGGGTGGGGGTGGGGGCATGGAACGCCCTTGCCTTTGACATCTCACCCGCGGAAGACAGTGGACCCCCCGACAGTGCGGCACTCCTCAGCCGGGCAGTGGGAAGTCTCGGCGCTCGGGGTCTCCGATTGTGGGGGGGGTCATGGGGGGCAGGGAGTGGGTGGGGGGTCAGAAGTGGTGTGGGGGGGCTCGACTGCCCCCACCACCCCCCCCCCACCCCCAACAAGCTGCGAGGGGAGAGGTTGTGACCCTCGGAGCCTTGGCTGCGTCTGCTTAGTAACTACAGGCAGCCTTGAACATTGACCCAGCTACAACGAAGACCGAGACGGCAGGGAGGAAGTGAGGGAGGCGCGGGGAGGCGGAGAGAGGGAGGGAGGGAGGGGGGGGAGGGGGGAGGGAGGTGGGGAGGGGGACGGTGGGGAGGGCAGGGGAGGGGAGGAAGGGGGAGGGGGGAGAGCAGGAGGAGGAGGAGGGGACTCCTCCTGCGTTGCTCTGAAACCCTCTCAAGCCCGATTCTCACCTCCCCTCCCGGTCTAGGGTTTGGAGGGTATGGTTTCCAGAGAAGAGTCTTCCTCGCTGCCCCTTACCTGTTAATCATCAGCTCCGACCCACAGCCCCTGCGAGATGGTGTCCTTACAACTGAACTCGGATGCAAACTCTTTTGTTCTCAACACCCAGAGTCGGTGGGAGGGGGGTGATGAGTGTGGACTAAGTGACGACTTAGATTTCCGAAGTGTGGGCGGGTCCTGATGATACAGCCTCAATCTGTTCTTACCCACAACCCACCAACACCTCCCCCCACCCCCCACCCCCCACTGGCAAAAACTTCCGCCTTCTCTCACAGGGTATGTGACTTGGGCTGAGCTAGGTGGGAATTACAACCCCCACCCCCACGCCCCCCCCAAACAGTTAACACCAGACAACTAGGGCTAGTTTACCACTCCCTTGTTACAATGGAAGAGCAAAAGGTGTCGGAGCAACTGCAGGAAAGAGACAGAGAGACAAACAGAGAGAGAGAGAGAGATAGAGAGAAACAGAGAGAGAGAGAGAGAGACAAACAGAGAGAGAGAGAGAGACAGAGAGAGAGAGAGAGAGACAAACAGAGAGAGAGAGAGAGAGAGAGACAAAACAGAGAGAGAGAGAGAGACAAACAGAGAGAGAGAGAGAAGAGACAAACAGAGAGAGAGAGAGAGACAGAGAGATGAGAGAGAGAGACAAACAGAGAGAGAGAGAGAGAGACAGAGAGAGAGAGAGAGAGACAAACAGAGAGAGAGAGAGACAACAGAGAGAGAGAGAGACACAGAGAGAGAGAGAGAGATAAACAGAGAGAGAGAGAGACAAACAGGAGAGAGAGAGCAAGAGGAAACAATGCAAAACATGTCAAAAGTGGAGCCTCTGGCAATTTGGCGCGAAGTTGTCAACATGGGAGGCATTCAATCCTTGCCTGACCTTTTTCTTTATTAAACTCCTTCCCTTCCAAATCTCTTCTGCTGTAACCTTCTGCCAGGTCAACTACACCCCCCCTTCCCCTCCCTTTCCCTCTTCCCCCCCTCCCCCACTCTCCTCTTCCCCTCCCCTTCTCCCCCTCCCCTTCCCCCATCCCCTCCCCGCCCCTCTCCTCCTCCCTCCCCTCCCCTTCCCCTATCCCCTCTCCCCTCTACTCCCCCGTCCCCCTCCCCCTCCCCCTCCCCTCCCCCTTCCCCCTCCCCTTTCTTCCACCCTCCCCTCCCCCTTCCCCCCTCCCCCTCTCCCCTCTCCTCCCCCCTCCCCTCCCCTCTCCCCCTCCCCTCCCCTCTCCTCCTCCCCCTCCCCTGTCCCCCTCCCCCCCTCCTCCTCCCCATAGAAGGGACAAGTCAGACGCAGAACCTTAACCCTATTTCTCTCCCCTCCCTTCCCCCCTCCCCCCACGCACCCACCCCCCCAACCCCCCATCCCCCACTCCCGCAGATGCTCGCCGGAGGTTCTTAAAAGTTGCTGTTTTGCGGGATCTTGCTGTGCACAAGTTGTCTGTGGCGTTTTCTCCATGGCGACGGGATACTTCACCGCTGCAAAGCCAACCCCCCCCCCCCACCACCCTTCCCTCCTTTCCCCACCCCCCTCCCCCCACCGTGCGACATTCTGGGCTGGTTGAAAGGCGCTATAGAAATGCAAGTTTCCTCCTCCGGAATGTCTGGCACTGTCTGTACTCCGCGATTTCCTGTTCTTAGTCACCCTACCTTCCCCCTCGTTCTCTCGCGCCCACGATTGCCCTCTGTGAATAACCTCGGAGTGCCTCCCTGCTTTCAGAGCCCCGTTGATACGATGCAAGTTTAACAATAGTTGTTACGTCCCATTGTTTTATATTTTTCTTGCCCTCCCTCCCAAGGTAGAATTGTGCATGACACAAGTGATTTATTTACTCATTTGTTGTTCACCCGCCCTCCCCGCCCGCACACTATTTATTTTTTTCCCTCTTCCCCTTTGATTACTGACTTGTTCTCCCCTCCTCCCTGTTCAAGGCCTTGATTATGTTTGCAGTTATTTACAAGATTGTAAAAGATTGTTACCACCCCACCCCACCCCCCACACCCACCCCGCCCCCACCCGCCAAACCTGTTGAGAGATTTGCATCATGACGGCCTTTGACTGGTTCCGCACGTGTGTGTCTGGGACTTCTCGCAAGCCTAGGCCTGTCTGACTGGGTTTAACCCATCATTCCGCACGTGGGTCACTAGGGCTTAGGAGCAGGAGCAGGCCATTCGGCCCCTCGAGCCTGCGCGGCTGTTCAGTAAGAACGTGGCTGATCGGATAGTAACCTCAGCCCCACGTTCCTGTCAGCTCCCCTCGCCGATCGAGTATACTCAATGGCCCGGCCTCCACTGCTCTCTGGGGACGGGGAGTCCCACAGACTCACCACCCCCTGAGAGAAAACATTTCCCCTCGTCTCCATCTTAAAAGGTGGGGGGGGGTGGGGGGTGGTGGCGCGGTGAAGTGGAGTACCATGTGCCTTTAAGAGAATCCAAGTGGGCTAACCACCTGTCTGACCAATCACTGTGCAGCGCGGGCTGCTGGTTAACTGGAAGTCCAGAGCTGCAGGTGGTTGTGGGAGCAACAAGTCCTGTCGAAGGGTCACGAGGACTCGAAACGTCAACTCTTTTCTTCTCCGCCGATGCTGCCAGACCTGCTGAGTTTTTCCAGGTAATTCTGTTCTTGACAGGGATTGAGTACTCTGCCTCCTGTCACAGTAAACAATCCCAGTTTGTTCCTCTGTCGGCCTCTCTCTCTGTTATAGACAGCCAGCGTCAACTAACAAGTGTATATGAAGGTGTGTAATTCGAGGTAACTTAACTAGTGAACTTATAGGCTCAACACATAAAAGGAGACCTTTTATGCCTAAACTGCACCCCCTCGTTCTAGACCACCCCAGTATCTACCCTGCCAAGCCCCCTCAGGATTTTTTACATTTCAATAAGATCACCTCTCATTCTTCTAAGCTCCAGTGGTTATAGATCCGACTTTCTCAACCTTTCTTCATAAGACAACCCCTCCGTCCCAGGAATGAGGTGAGTGAACCTTCTCTGAACTGCTTTCAGTGCCATTGTACCTTTTACAAATAAGGAGACCAAAACCGTGCATAATACTCCAGATGTAGTCTCACCAAGACCCTGTACAGCTGCAGTAAAACTTCCCTACTTTTATATTCCATTCCCCTTGAAATAAACGCAAATATTCTATTTGCCGTCCTAATCACTCGCTGCATACTAACTTTTTCTGATTCATGTGCCAGGACACCCAGATTCCTCTGTACCACCGAGTTCTGCAGTCTCTCTCCATTTAAATAGCACGCTGATTTTCTATTCTTCCTGCCAAAGAGGACACGTTGGCATTTTCCCACATTATACTCCACCTGCCAAATCTTTGACCATTCATTCACTTAACCTGCCGATATCTCTTTGCGGACTCTCTACCTCCCCTTGACACTTTACTCTCCTATCTATCTATCTATCTATCTATCTATCTCATCAGCAAATTTAGCTGCCATGCGTTCAGTCCCTCCATCCAAGCCGTCGATATAGTTGGTAAATAGTTGAGGTGCCAGCACTGATCCCTGTGGCACTCCACTTGCTACATTATGCCAACCAGAAAAAGACCCATTTATGCCTACTGTCTGCTCCCTGACAGCCAGACGAATCCTCTATCCACGTTAACATGTTAGCCCCTTACAGCGTGAGCTCCTCTCTTGTGTAGAAACGTTTGATGTGGCACTTTATCAAATGGCGGCGCTTAACCATTCGCGAAAGGGTGAAATGATCAGGTCTGATTTGTGAAATGAGCTCTCGTTCAGTCCACTTATCTGGATCTCTCCTTCTGTTGCACGTAGCTGTAGGTGCTTTACTGTGGGGCGCCCTCAGCTGGTACATTCGAGGACTGCGGATTAGTTTGCTCTCTGTCACCATCATGTGGTGTACCAGAGATAATTGAGACAAACACCAAGAGCGGATCGCACGCTGTAAAGTTCTTCACATAGCAAGATGAATAATCAGTTTCGACGTAATTCTATGTAATTAATCTTTGATTATGTTGGTGGAGGGATAAGGCAGCTCTCTTGGATGGACTGCCACTGACAAGGCCAGCATTTAATGCTCATATCTAATTGCCCCCTTGAGAAGCTGGTGGTGAGCTGCCTTCTTGAGCCGCTGCAGTCCCTGTGGTGTAGGTACACCCACCGTGCGGTTAGGGAGGGAGTTCCAGGATTTTGACCCAGCGACAGTGAAGGAACGGCGATATAGCTCCAAGTCAGGATGGTGAGTGGCTCGGAGGGGAACTTCCAGGTGGTGATGTTCCCATGTGTCAGCTGCCCTTGTCCTTCTAGATGGTAGTGGTCATGGGTTTGGAAGGTGCTGTCTAAGGAGCCTTGGTGAGTTGCTGCAGTGCATCTTGTAGATGGGACACACACTGCTGCTACTGTGTGTCAGTGGTGGAGGGAGTGAATGTTTGTGGATGGGGTGCCAATCAAGCAGCTTGCTTTGTCCTGGATAACAGAGGCCAGAACGCTGGGAAAACTGTCCTGAATGTCATCAAACATGGCAGGAGATTCTTAAAGTTTTACATGCTGTACCTGTCCTGGGAGTGTTTGATGGGGACAGTGTAGAGGGAGTTTTACTCTGTATCTAACGCCCTGCTGTACCTGTCCTGGGAGTGTTTGATGGGGACAGTGTAGAGGGAGTTTTACTCTGTATCTAACGCCCTGCTATACCTGTCCTGGGAGTGTTTGATGGGTACAGTGCAGAGGGAGCTTTACTCTGTATCTAACCCTGTGCTGTACTTACCCTGGGACTGTTTGATGGGGACAGTGTAGAGTGAGTTTACTCTGTATCTAACCCCGTGCTGTACCTGTCCTGGGAGTGTTTGATGGGGACAGTGTAGCGGGAGCTTTACTCTGTATCTAACCCCGTGCTGTACCTGTCCTGGGAGTGTTTGATGGGGACAGTGTAGAGTGAGTTTACTCTGTATCTAACCCCGTGCTGTACCTGTCGTGGGAGTGTGTGATGGGGACAGTGTAGATGGAGATTTACTCTGTATCTAACCCCGTGCTGTATCTGTCCTGGGAGTGTTTGATGGGGACAGGGTAGAGGGAGATTTACTCTGTATCTAACCCCGTGCTGTATCTGTCCTGGGAGTGTTTGATGGGGACAGTGTAGAGGGAGTAATACTGCTGGGATCAACGCCTTGAGGAGTGAAGCAGAATAGAGATGAGAGAGAAGATGCCAGTTCTTCTACCTTGGGGGCCGTAGGAAGGGGAAGTGACTAAGACAAATAGAATTTCAATGGGGGGTGAGGGGAGAGCAATTCCTGTGGGAACAACTCAGAGATGAATGTCTTTGTCAGGTTAAGAGAAAGCTGAGTGCATCGATATGTAGCTACAGCTACGTCTTCAGGTCATTGTCAGCTGTACTCTCACTTACGGGTCCTCCCGGCGCTGAGGTTGGTGCCGATTGGCGAGGAATGAAATGATGGTGAATGAGGCGAGGGGAAGGGCAGCTCGGCAGCACCACCGCACCGAGAGCCACTGCCCGGCAGCAGGCCCAGGTACCCTCGCTTCAGCCCCGGACAACCACCGCCATCTGAGAGCGGCCCCTCTCGCTCCGAGAGCAACTCTGCCGGATGTGGGGTCTGAGGACGCCAGGGTGGGGGCTTTGGGGGCGGGTGCTGGGGCACTAACCCCGGGGGGGGGGGGTGGAACGGGGTGAGCTCAGGCGCTGAGATGTGAGGAGGCCCCGATACCTGGCCCCACGAGATCTCCGGCGGAATAGGAGCCACCGCTTGAGGAGCACTGCCCGCGTCCTGCCAATGTCGGAATTGCGGAACCAAGGAAGGGGCAAACTCCTCCGGGAGCATCTTCGACCCTTCTGGTGACCATGTGGAGCAAGTCTACTGGGGAGCTGTTAACTAACCCTGACCATCATTAGAGACGGTTGGGAGGAGATTCGATCGAGGTGTTCAAAATGATGATGGGGGGGGGGGCGCCAGGACAGACTAGACGGGGGTGGGGGAGAGACTGTTCCCATTGGTGGATGGATCGAAGAACCAGAGGGCACCGATTTAGGGTGATTGGCAAAAGAGGCAGTGGGGACAAGAGGGGAAACTTTTTCACGCAGCGAGCGGTTAGGGTCCGGAATGCGCTGCCTGAGAGTGTGGGGCGGGGAGGCAGAGTCAGTCGAGGCGTCCGAGAGGGAGTTGGATCATTAAGTGAAAAGTAAACATTTGCAGGGCTATGGGGTTGAGGGGTCTGGGGTGGATACGGAAGGAGTGGGACCAGCTGAGGCCAAATAGCCTCTATCTGTGTTGGAACTCTTCAATGATTCGGCCCTTGACACATGAGGAGGTCCCAGTCCTCAAAGCCCCTTGTTCTAAGGTTGGGAGGGGGGGGGGGGTTTGTGGGGGTGGTGTGGGGGGTGGTGGGGTAGGACAGATGTCAGAATGCTCCAAAGAGGTAGCTCAGGAGTTCGAGGCGTGGGCATGAATTCCAGAGTTTAGGGTCCCGGGCAGCCGAAGGCACAGCCGCCCATGGTGGAGCGACGTGGGAGGCTGGACAGTGTGGGAGGCAAAGTCCTGCAGACACTGGAAAGCTGAAAAAAAAAAATCGAAAACAGAAAGATAAGTAAAATCTTTCTTAATTCCTTCTCTTTGCAGGCGGACAGGTTCGATCCTGCCATTCACACCTCATCTGGACACACCTCCTTGTTTCTTTACTTTACCCACTACCACTCCCTTTGGCTTGTGGACCAAGAAAACTTTTGTCATTTAAACTCTCCCGTCCCCCACCCGATCACAAACTTTCTCTTCCCTCCTTCTTTACCTCCCCCCCCCCCGGCCGCCCCGTAAGGCCATAAGACATAGGAGCAGAAATTAGGCCATTCGGCCCATCGAGTCTGCTCCGCCATTCAGTCATGGCTGATAAGTTTCTCAACCCCCATTCTCCCGCCTTCACTAGCTCAAAACCAGTTACATTTCCATCTTTCCTCAGTCTTGATGAAAGGTTTGTTTAAGGGTGAGTTGATGGCCTAGTGGTATTGTTGCAGGACTAGCAACCTAGGGTCAATGCTCTGTGTGACCTGGGTTCAACTCCTGTCACAGCCCATGGTTGGAATTGAGGGAGAGAGTGGTGATGTCCCTGGACTGGTGATCCAGAGGCCTAGCCTAATTTTCTGGGGACATGGGTTCAACTCCCAATGTGGGGTTGAGTGGTTTTTATTAGGGCAGGTGGTTAATGCACAGGGGACCTGGGTTCAAATCTTACCACTGTCAATGGTGGAATCTGAATGCGCCACATTATAGGAAGGATGTGATTGCACTGGAGGGGGTGCAGAGGAGATTCACCAGGATGTTGCCTGGGATGAAACATTTAAGTTATGAAGAGAGGTTGGATAGACTTGGGTTGTCTTCGTTGGAGCAGAGAAGACTGAGGGGCGACCTGATCGAGGTGTACAAGATTATGAAGGGCATGGACAGGGTGGATAGGGAGCAGCTGTTCCCCTTAGTTGAAGGGTCAGTCACGAGGGGACATAAGTTCAAGGTGAGGGGCAGGAGGTTTAGGAGGGGATGTGAGGAAAAGCTTTTTAACCCAGAGGGTGGTGAAGGTCTGGAATGCGCTGCCTGGGAGGGTGGTGGAGGCGGGTTAGCCTCACATCCTTTAAAAAGTACCTGGATGAGCACTTGGCACGTCATAACATTCAAGGCTATGGGCCAAGTGCTGGTAAATGGGATTAGGTAGGTGGGTCAGGTGTTTCTCACGTGTCGGTGCAGACTCGATGGGCCGAAGGGCCTCCTGCACTGTGTGACTCTGTGATTCTGTTAACGTTGTTTCTTCCCTCCACAGATACTGCCTGACCTGCCAAGTACTTTCAGCATTTTCTGCTCTTACGTTGGAATAGTCGAGCCTGGGGGTAGAATAATGACGATTATTGTCATTCGCTAAACACGTCATGAATTCCAAAATACCGGCCCATACACTCACTCAGAATCACAGCATGGTTTACAGCATGGAAGGAGGCCATTTGGCCCATCTTGTCTGCACCGGCTCTCCGAACGAGCAGCTCACTGAGTGCCGCTCCCCCACCTTCTCTCCGTAACCCCACACGTTCTTCCTTTTCAGATAACAGTCTAATTCCTTTTTGAATTCCTCAGCCCAAACCTCCCTGGACCACCCTCTCAGGCAGCGCATTCCAAACTCCAGCTTCTCGCTGCGTGATAAAGTTTCTCCTCATTGAGGTGAGGTAAGAATGGCTCCCTTAACTTACCACTCCGAGTCTGACTGAAACAGGGGTTTTTTTGTGTGGATTTAGAAGGGTGAAGGAGTTTTCTCAATGTCTATGCTGAACCAGTTACATACTGATTGCAAAGAAATGAGTCTGTCAGGCTTTCTTGAGGTTTAAAACAAGAAGGGGTTAGTTTTTATTGTGTTAAAAACCCAATCCAGGTAAAGATAGCAAGATACTTAAAAAGGTAAACCTGCGTTTCTCGAACTTTCACAACACACACACACACACACACAGACAGACAGACACACAGACACACACACACAGAGACACACACAAACACACACACACACAAACACACACACACACAAACACACACACAGGCACACACACAAACACACACACACACACACACACAAACACACACAGAGGCACACACACAAACACACACACACAAACACACACACACACACACACAGAGGCACATAAACACACACACACACAGACACACACAGACAGACATACACACACGCACACACAGAGGCACACAAACACACACACAGACACAGATATACACACACACAGATGCACACAGACAAACACACGCATGCACACACAGACACACACAGACAGACACACACAAAGGCACACAAACACGCAGACACACACAGACAGACACACACACACACACACACACACACACACACACACACACACACAGACAGACACACACACATGCACACACAGAGGCACACAGACACACACACACACACACACACGCACACACAGAAGCACACAAACAAACAAACAAACACACACACACACACACACACACACACACACACACACACACACAGACACACATATAGACAGACACACACACACGCACACACAGAGGCACACAAACAGACACACACACACACACACACACACAGACATACACACACACACACACACACACACACACACACACACACACACACACACACACACACACACACACACACACATACACACACACACACCTCTCTCTCTCTCTGTCAGTCCATGCATGACAAACTACCTCATTTTGGACCTGCCATGCCCACTGAGAAGTCCCCTTTCAAAGCATTGAGCCGTTTCCATTTAGTACAGCCTTGGCTGCTGTGTCTCGCACAATGTGACATTAATATAGCACTGAAGGAGGCCATTCGGCCCATCATGCATATACCAGCCCTTTGAAAGAGCTATCAGATCAGTACCATTGGCCCTGCTCTTTGCCCCAAAGTCCTGCAAATGTTTATCCTTCAAATATTTATCTATTTCCCCCTTTTGAAAGCTTCCAATGAATCTGCTTCTGCCGCCCTTTCAGGCAGCGGCTTCTAAATCAAAGCATTAAAGCATTCGCCCCCCTCTGGTGCTTTTGCCGATTCCCCTCAACCCGTGTCCCTCGAGTTACCAACCCTCCTGCCACTGGAAACAGCTTCTCCTTATTTACTCTATTGAAGCCCCTCGTGGTTTTTGAAAGCCTCGATTAAAACTCCCCCTTAATCTTCTCCGCTGTAAGGAGAAGGATCCCCAGCTCCTCCAGCCTCTTGGTGTAACTGAGGTCCCTCATCCCTGGTCCCGTTCTAGTAAATCTCCTCCGTACCCTCTCCCGGAAGTGCAGGGCCCAGAACTGGACCCAGTATTGCAGCCGAGGCCTGAGCGGTGATTTATGAAGGTTTAACAGAGCTTTTCACTATGTCTCGATCCAAAGTTTCAATCTGCCTCTTCAACAGGCTTCCCAATCTGTCCTTCTACGTTCAAAGATTTGCGTACACATATACCCCATGTCTCTCAGTCCCTACACCCCCTTTAAAATTGTACCACTTAGTTGTTACTGCCTTTCCTGACTCTCGCTTCCAAAATGTTTCACTTCACACTTCTCTGCATTTAATTCCATCAACCATGTGTTTACCCATTTCACCAGCCAGACCCAGAGGACAGCTCTTCCCTCTGAGTAACCCCACTACAGGCCTCGAGCACAAAAACCTAAGCTAACCCTCCAGTGCAGTACTGAGGGAGTGCTGCACTATCAGAGGGTCAGTACTGATGGAGTGCAGCACTGTCAGACGGTCAGTACTGAGGGAGTGCTGCACTGTCAGAGGGTCAGTGCTGAGGGAGTGCTGCACTGTCAGAGGGTCAGTGCTGAGGGAGTGCTGCACTGTCAGAGTGTCAGTGCTGAGGGAGTGCTGCACTGTCAGAGGGTCAGTCATGAGGGAGTGCTGCACTGTCAGAGGGTCAGTACTGATGGAGTGCAGCACTGTCAGAGGGTCAGTACTGAGGGGGTGCTGCACTGTCAGAGGGTCAGTACTGAGGGAGTGCTGCACGGTCAGAGGGTCAGTACTGAGGGAGTGCTGCACTGTCGGAGAGTCAGTACTGAGGGAGTGCTGCACTGTCAGAGGGTCAGTGCTGAGGGAGCGCTGCACTGTCAGAGGGTCAGTACTGAGGGAGTGCTGCACTGTCAGAGGGTCAGTACTGAGGGAGTGCTGCACATTGGAGGGTCAGTACTGAGGGAGTGCTGAACATTGGAGGGTCAGTACTGAGGGAGTGCTGCACTGTCAGAGGGTCAGTGCTGAGGGAGTTCTGCACTGCCGGAGGGTCGGTACTGAGGGAGTGCTGCACTGTTGGAGGGTCAGTACTGAGGGAGTGCTGCACTGTCAGAGGGTCAGTACTGAGGGAGTGCTGCACGGTCAGAGGGTCAGTACTGAGGGAGTGCTGCACTGTCAGAGGTCAGTACTGAGGGGGTGCTGCACGGTCAAGGTCAGTCCTGAGAGAGTGTTGCACTGTCAGAGAGTCAGTACTGAGGGAGTGCTGCACATCGGAGGGTCAGTACTGAGGGAGTGCTGCACATTGGAGGGTCAGTACTGAGGGAGTGCTGCACATCGGAGGGTCAGTACTGAGGGAGTGCTGCACTGTCAGAGGGTCAGTACTGAGGGAGTGCTGCACTGTCAGAGGGTCAGTACTGAGGAAGCACCGCACTGTCAGAGGATCCAGACACAGTGACAGAACAGTGGTGTAGTTTCAAATCAGGATGATGAGTGACTTGGAGGGGAACTTCCAGGTGGTGGTGTTCCCCATGTGTCTGCTGCCCTTGTCCTTCTAGATGATAGAGGTCGTAGGTTTGAAAGATGCTTTCTAAGGAGCCTTGGTGAATTCCTGCAGTGCATCTTGTAGATGGTACACACACTGCTGCTACTGTGTGTCGGTGGTGGAGGGAGTGAATGTTTGTGGACGGGGTGCCAATCAAGCGAGGCTGCTTTGTCCTGGATGGTGTCGAGCTTCTTGAGTGTTGTGGGAGCTGCACTCATCCAGGCAAGTGGGGAGTATTCCATCACACTCCTGACTTGTGCCTTGTAGATGGTGGACAGGCTTTGGGGAGTCAGGAGGTGAGTTACTCGTCGCAGGATTCCTAACCTCTGACCTGCTCTTGTAGCCACAGTATTTATATGGCTGGTCCAGTTTAGTTTATGTCAATGATAATCCCTCAGGATGTTGATAGTGGGGGATTCAGTGATGGTAATGCCATTGAATATTAAGGGGCGAAGGTTGGATTCTCTCTTGTTGGAGATGGTCATTGCCTGGCACTTGTGTGGTGTGAATGTTACTTGCCACTTGTCAGCCCAAGCCTGGATATTGTCCAGGTCTTGCTGCATTTGGATATGGACTGCTTCAGTATCTGAGGAGTCGCGAATGGTGCTGAACATTGTGCAATCATCAGCAAACATCCCCACTTCTGACCTTATGACGGAAGGAAGGTCATTGATGAAGCAGCTGAAGATGGTTGGGCTGAGGACACTACCCTGAGGAACTCCTGCAGTGATGTCCTGGAGCTGAGATGAGTGACCTCCAACAACCACAATCATTTTCCTTTGTGCTATGTATGACTCCAACCAGCAGAGAGTTTTCCCCCTGATTCCCATTGACCCCAGTTTTGCTGGGGCTCCTTGATGCTACACTCAATTTCAGAACAATGATAATAATCAGGCAATGGAATGCTGGCCTTTCTATCTCAAGGACTAGAACACAAGGGGGTGGGGTAGAGGTTAATGCTTCAACTGCTCCAGGAGCACACCGGGAGTCACTGTAAAAACCACACCTTAGGAAGGATATACTGACCTTGGAGGGAGCACAGTGCAGATTTACTTGGACACCAAGAGTTCAATTACGAGGAGAGATTTCACAAACTAGCTTAGAAGGTTAAGGGGTGATTGGATCAACGTTTTCAAGATATTGAGGGGAACACAAGAAATAGGAGCAAGATTAGGCCACTCGGCCCATCGAGCCTGCTCTGTCATTCAATACGATCATGACTGATCTTGGCATTTGACTCCAGTTTCCTGCCCATTCCCCATATCCCTGAATTCCCTGAGAGATCTGCCTATCCCAACCCTTAACTGTGTTCAACGATGGGGCATCCACGACCCTCTGGGGTGGAGAATTCCGAAGGTTCACAACCCTCTGAGTGAAGAAATTTCTCCTCATCTCAGTCCCTAAATGATCGGCCCCCTCAACCTGAGACTGTGTTTTAGGATCTCCGACCAGCGGAAACAATCTCTCCGCGTCCACCCTGTCAAACCCCTTCAGAATCGTGTAGGTTTCAATGAGATCGCCTCTCGATCTTCTAAACTCCAGAGAATATAAACCCAATTCACTCAGCCTCTCATCGTAGGACAACCCCCTCATCCCAGGGACCAATCTAGTGAACCTTCACTGTACCGCCCCCAACGCAAGTGTATCCTTTCTTAAATGTGGAGACCAAAACTATGCTCCAGATGTGGTCTCACCAAAACGCTGTAACAACTTTAGCAACACTACTTTATTCCTGTACTCCAATCTCCTTTGCAATAAAGGCCAACATGCCATTTGCCTTCTAATTGCTTGCTGCACCTGCATGTTAACGTTCTGCGTTCCTTGTACAAACACGCCCAAGTCTCTTTCAACATCCGAAACAAAAACAGAATTACCTGGAAAAACTCAGCAGGTCTGGCAGCATCGGCGGAGAAGAAAAGAGTTGACGTTTCGAGTCCTCATGACCCTTCGACAGAACTTGAATGCCAGGAAGGGGTGAAATATAAGCTTATTTGTCCCTACAACCACACCACCCCCCCTCCACTTCTCTCCCCCCACCCAACCCCACCCCCCCCCACCCCCACAACCTTAAACCAGCTTATATTTTACCCCTTCCTGGGATTCACCTAGTTATGTCGAAGGGTCATGAGGACTCGAAACGTCAACTCTTTTCTTCTCCGCCGATGCTGCCAGACCTGCTGAGTTTTTCCAGGTAATTCTGTTTTTGTTTTGGATTTCCAGCATCCGCAGTTTTTTGTTTTTATCTCTTTGAACATCAACGCCTGGACAGAAACGATTTTCAGCTGGTTTGGGGGAGTCTGGGGTCGAGGCGGCAGAGTCTAAAAATTACAGCCAGGCCATTCAGGGGTGAAATGAGGAAACGCTTCCACAGGCCGAGGGTGGGAGACGTTTGGTCTCTCCTCCACAAACGGTAACTGGTGCCAGGCCGATTGCTCATTTCAAATCTGGGAGTGAGAGGTTTTTGTTCAGCGCAGGTCTTAAGGGGTCAGGGGCAAAGGTCGGCATGTGGCGTAAGATCGCAGGTCAGCCATGACCCCATTGAATAACAGAACAGGCTCGAGGGGCTGAATGGCCTCCCTCCTGTTCCTCTGTCCAGTGCGTCTGAGCATCAGCTCATTAACGGAACACGGCCGGGTCACACGTGCCCTGCTGCGCCGAGCATCTTCTCACGTGGTGGGAGCCTTGGAGGAATCTGCCCCTCGCCTGGGGCATCTCGGTTAGCTCTTGGCCCTACCCCACTGAGGGTTTCCTCGGTCTGAATCCAGGCCTTCCTCCTGTGCGGCCGCTGCCGCCTGGCTCGACGGCCAGGCCAGCCCCTGCTCCTGACCCTGGCGGCCCTGTGACCTCACGGTGAAACTGGGCTTTCTTTTAGGCCCCTTTTAAGGTCAGGTCCAGGGGTTGATATTGACACGGGGACATTGGGGTCTTTCCAAAGTAGGACGGGGGTAGAGGGGGGGAGGTGGTGAGGGAGCAATGAGTCCTTGAGTATTTCCAAAAACATTAGTCCCCATCCTTACGTCATACCTTTCAGGACAAAGTGAGGGGGGGAGGGTGTTGGATAGTCCGCTAGCTGCCAAGCCAACTAGTTGGAGGACTATTCCATGGGAAGTGGTGTTTTCTGTTCTATCTGTTTGTGCTTTGTCCAGTGTTCAGGTCAGTAAATTCGGGCTGCCTATCTCACATTCCTGCTCTATCCCCAGGCCCATTATTTGGAATTTCTGCTTCCCCACCCCCCCTCCCCCCCCACCTCCCCCCCCCCCCCACCCCCGACCAGTCTAAGGATCCTAAAGATATTTTTGTCCCTTACCCGGTGGCCTAAAAGCAAAATGAGGAATGACTTGGATGAAGAGTCATACGGACTCGAAACGTTACCTCTGTCTCCCTCTCTGCAGATGCTGTCAGACCTGCTGAGTTTTTCCAGCAATTTCTGTTTTCGTTTCTTACCTTGTGGCCGTTGTTTGTGGGCCTGTTTCGTGTTGTTGCATCTGTTCACCTCTTTGTTCACGCTGAATTCAGTTTGCATAACAGCTCTGCCAAGCCTGCTAGTTTTTAGGTTAGATTGCGCAGGTTACCCACGATACGCATCTTCATTAACACAAGGTGATCGTTTAAAAAAGGTACAAGTTGCAGATTTAGAAACACATCTTTTTTATTCATTCATGGGATGTCCAGCATTTATTGCCCATCCCTAATTACCCCTTGAGAAGGTGGTGGTGAGCTGCCTTCTTGAACCGCTGCAGTCCATGTGGTGTAGGTACACCCACCGTGCTGTTAGGGAGGGAGTTCCAGGATTTTGACCCAGCGACAGTGAAGGAACGGCCAATATATTTCCAAGTCAGGATGATGAGTGACTTGGAGGGGAACTTCCAGGTGGTGGTGTTCCCCATGTGTCTGCTGCCCTTGTCCTTCTAGATGGTAGTGGTTGTGGGTTTGGAAAGTGCTGCCTAAGGAGCCTTGGTGAGTTTCCGCAGTGCATCTTGTAGATGGTACACACACTGCTGCTACTGTGCGTCGGTGGTGGAGGGAGTGAATGTTTGTGGATGGGGTGCCAATCAAGTGGGGCTGCTTTGTCCTGGATGGTGTCGAGCTTCTTGAGTGTTGTGGGAGCTGCACTCATCCAGGCAAGTGGGGAATATTCCATCACACTCCTGACTTGTGCCTTGTAGATGATGGACAGGCTTTGGGGAGTCGGGAGGTGAGTTACTCACCGCAGGATTCCCAGCCTCTGACCTGCTCTTGTAGCCACAGTATTTATATGGCTGGTCCAGTTCAGTTTCTGGTCAATGGTAACCCCCAGAATGTTGATAGTGGGGGATGCCATTGAGTGTCAAGACATGTGGAAATAATTAATCCAGGTACCTGTGACATTTCACTGACACCTTCCATTGATGATAATAATCATTGGATTTAGGTCTGGTTAAAAATGGTTACCCAAAAATAGATATTTGATGCAGTTTCAAAATGTGACATAATCTTTTAGTCCGGAAATCATGGTGAACTTGACAGAAGGGCAAGTTATTTTGTGTTTTGTATATCTTGAATAAAGCAAACATTTCCCATCCACACACTCACTGTCTTCTGTCATAAGTTTTGCTTACAGTTTCCTTTCTGCAATCCCTAAGGTAAATTGCTATGTCAGGATTTTGCTATGTCAACTGTCACGCTGCTACGCTGAGATCCAGCCACCAGGTGGCTCTGCAAGGCCAGCTTTCAAAGCCTCCCTCCCATCTCGGTCACCTTCTCTTATATCAAAAAAATTGTGCTTGCCGCCGACACAGCACAGGGGCCTGTGTAGGTTTCTACGTAGCTTTAAAGGTCAAATCGAGCATTTTCTTCAGCCCTGGGGCTGCCTAGCACCCAAATGCTTTAGCCCTGCGCGGCACTGGGCTAAGGAAGGCAGCAGCCCCATTGGCAGGGAGCCGTTCGGATTTGTCGCCTGTAGCCAATGGTGTCAATGGTGCCTGCGCATGCATGGTCAAGTGCACATGCACAGATGGACACCGGCATTGGCGAGAGACACAGTATATCAGAAGGACGTGTGGTTCGGGTGCTAGCACCTCTTGCCCCCCGAGTCACAACATTCTGGGTTCGAGTCCCACTCCACGACTTGAGCATAAAAATTAAGAGTGGCAGTGCAGTACTGAGGGAGTGCTGCACTGTTGGTGGTTCTGTCCTTTTTGGACAAGGAATGAGGTCCTTTCTGCCCTCACTGGCAGACTCTGATCAGATCCCATGAAAGGTACACAGGTTCTCCCCAGTCCGCCTGCTGCTTTTTATCCCTCAATCAAGGACACAGAAACAGGACACCTGGTCAATGTCACCTTGCTCTTGGTGGGAGCTTGCTGTGCGCAAATTGGCTGCTGTGTTACCTGCATTTGGGAGGGTTTATTTTGGGAGGGGATATTTTTGTGAAAGGATATTTTGTGGAGGGGGGTATTTTGGGGAGGGGGTATTTTGGGGAGGGTTTATATTGAGGAAGGTTTATTTTAGGAAGGCTTGTTTTGGGAGTGGGTAATTCTGGGAAGTGATATTTTGGGAGGGGGTATATTTTGGGGGAGTATATTTTTGGAGGGGTTATTTTGGGGAGAGTTTATTTGGGAGGGGTTATTTTGGGAGTGGGTATTTTGGAGATGGGGTATTTTGGGGAGGGTTTATTTTGGGAGGGGGTATTTTGGGGAGGGTTTATTTGGGAGGGTTTATTTTGGGGAGGGTTTATTTTGTGGAGGGTTTATTTTTGGGAGAGGGTATTTTGGGGTGGGTTTATTTTGTGGAGGGTTTATTTTAGGAGGGGGTTTTTTGTGGAGGGTTTATTTTGTGGAGGGGGTATTTTGGGGAGAGGGTATTTTTGGGATGGGGTATTTAGGGGAGGGTTTATTTTGGAGAGGGTTTATTTTTGGGAGGGGGTATTTTGGGAGGCAGTATTTTGGGGGTATTTTGGGGAGGGTTTATTTTTGGGAGGGGGTATTTTGGGGAGGGTTTATTTTGGGGAGGGTTTATTTTTGGGAGGGGTATTTTGGGAGGGGGTATATTTTGGGGAGGGAGTATTTTGGGGAGGGTATATTTTGGGGAGGGTTTATTTTGGGAAGGGGGTATTTTGGGGAGGGTTTATCTTGGTGAGGGGTATTTTGGGGAGGGTTTATTTTGGGGAGGGGGTATTTTGGAGAGGGTTTATTTTGGGGAGGGTTTATTTTGGGGAGGGGGTATTTTGGAGACGGTTTATTTTGGGGAGGGTTTATTTTGGGGAGGGTTTATTTTGGGGAGGGGGTATTTTGGGAGGGGGTTTATTTTGGGGAGGGGTATTTTGGGAGGGGGTTTATTTTGGGGAGGGTTTATTTTGGGGAGGGGAAATTTGGGAGGGGGTTTATTTTGGGGAAGGTTTATTTTGGGGAGGGGAAATTTGGGAGGGGGTTTATTTTGGGGAGGGTTTATTTTGGGGAGGGGAAATTTGGGAGGGGGTTTATTTTGGGGAGGGGGTATTTTGGGGAGGGTTTATTTTGGGGAGGGGAAATTTGGGAGGGTTTATTTTGGGGAGGGGGTATTTTGGGGAGGGTTTATTTTGGGGAGGGTTTATTTTGTGGAGGGTTTATTTTTGGGAGGGGGTATTTTGGGGAGGGTTTATTTTGTGGAGGGGGTATTTTGGGGAGAGGGTATTTTTGGGATGGGGTATTTAGGGGAGGGTTTATTTTGGGAAGGGGTAAATTTAATGCAGCTTTGAGCACGTCACCACTTTCCATCAGGGGTTATTACCGCACATGCGTCGGTTCCACTCGGGGAGCCCTGTGACAGTCGCCAATCATAGCGCTCGTTCCAAGAGGAGCCGCCTAACGTGCCTGTGTAAGCTCGTGTCTGATTGGCTATTCCCTGGGAGCCACTATAAGCTCAATCAATTGGGGGGGGGTGGTGGCTAGCCAATAAAACGCCAATGGCGTAAAAGTCGATTACGATTTGACCAATCACCGCATGGTGTGGTGATGACTGACAGGTAAAGTGGGCGGTGTCGGGGGCGGGATGCGAGGGAAGGAGAAGGGGGTGGGCGGGATTTGAGTGGTTGTTGGGGGGTGGGGGGGGTGGGAGTTGTGGGGGGTTGTTGGGGGGGGTCACTCTCTCTGACGGACAGCCCGAACCACCAATGGAGAGTGAGCCCCCTGCCTGAGCGGCGGCCGACGGCGAGGTGGGCGGAGCGGCGCGGGATTGACAGCGGGCCCCGGCCAATGGGCGGGCGGCACCTGCCGCGGGCCGGGCCAATGGGCGCGCGGCGGCGGCGGCGGCGGCGGGCCGGGAGGCGGGATTTCCCTCCCGCTGGTGGAAAGTTGTCAACAGCGGCCCGAGGGAGGGAGGTCTTGAACGGCGCGGCCGAGCGAGCTGGGGGCAGGGGGGGTGGGGGGAACCGACCGGCGCAGCCCGAGGAGGGCAGGACCCGACAGGTGAGCCCCGTCCATTGCGACCCGGTGGGAGGGAGGGGGGGGGAGGAGGCCGAGCACCCGCTACCGGCCGGGGTGCGAGGCGCAGGGGGAGGGAGGGGGGCGGAGGCAGCAGGAAACTCCGAGGCTTGAGGCCTTGCCCTGGGCAGGGAGGGAGCCCCGAGGCCACAGAAAGTTTCCAGCCCGGGGGCTGGAGCTGCTTCACCCGAAACACCTCCTTCCCGCTGGGGCTACAATTGTTTAGGGGCCACCAAAGTTTGGAACTGAACCTGTTTCCTCCAAATCTAACCTGAGTTTTAACCTATCCCACCTAAATCTAACCTCCTGTGTCTAAATTGCACCTGAATTTAACCTACTGCACCTAAACTTTACCAGAATTTAACCTCTTGCACCAAAACTTTACCAGAATTTAACCTACTGCACCTAAACTTTACCAGAATTTAACCTCATGCATCGAAACTTTACCAGAATTTAACCTATCGCGTCAAAACTTTACCAGAATTTAACCTATCGCGTCAAAACTTTACCAGAATTTAACCTCTCGCGTCAAAACATTACCAGAATTTAACCTCTCGCGTCAAAACTTTACCAGAATTTAACCTATCGCGTCAAAACTTTACCAGAATTTAACCTATCGCGTCAAAACTTTACCAGAATTTAACCTACCGCGTCAAAATTTTACCAGAATTTAACCTATCGCGTCAAAATTTTACCAGAATTTAACCTACCGCGTCAAAATTTATCAGAATTTAACCTACCGCGTCAAAACTTTACCAGAATTTAACCTACCGCGTCAAAACTTTACCAGAATTTAACCTACCCGCGTCAAAACTTTACCAGAATTTAACCTACCGCGTCAAAACTTTACCAGAATTTCACCTCTCGCGTCAAAACTTTACCAGAATTTCACCTCTCGCGTCAAAACTTTACCAGAATTTCACCTCTCGCGTCAAAACTTTACCAGAATTTCACCTCTCGCGTCAAAACTTTACCAGAATTTCACCTTTCGCGTCAAAACTTTACCAGAATTTCACCTCTCGCGTCAAAACTTTACCAGAATTTCACCTCGCGCGTCAAAACTTTACCAGAATTTCACCTCGCGTGTCAAAACTTTACCAGAATTCAACCTCGCGCGTCAAAACTTTACCAGAATTCAACCTCGCGCGTCAAAACTTTACCAGAATTCAACCTCGCGCGTCAAAACTTTACCAGAATTTCACCTCGCGCGTCAAAACTTTACCAGAATTTCACCTCGCGCGTCAAAACTTTACCAGAATTTCACCTCGCGCGTCAAAACTTTACCAGAATTTCACCTCGCGCGTCAAAACTTTACCAGAATTTCACCTCGCGCGTCAAAACTTTACCAGAATTTCACCTCGCGCGTCAAAACTTTGCCAGAATTTCACCCATTGCACCAAAAGCTTGCCAGAATTTAACATGCTGCATCTAAACTTCACCTGACTTTAACCTATTTCACCGAAATGTCATCAGAATTTAACCGGTTGTGCCCGAGCGTCGCCAGGATTTAACCGGCTGTGCCCAAATTGCACCTATTGCATCTAATTGTCACCTAAATTTAACTTGAAATCCATTGATATTAATTGGTCCATTTGGATTATCATTATTTTGGAAGCTCCGATAATTGAAATGTGTTATAATTAGACTTTGAAATGTTAACAACCTTTGAATTGCTGTTTAGAATTGAGAGTGGCATTTTTCATTCATGCGGGGAGAGTGGAGAGGCTGGGATTGTTCTCCTTATTATTGAGAAGGTCAAGGGTACTTTACAAATTTTGAAAGAGTTAATAATGGATACACTTACCTTTTAATCTTACTCCTTGGCGTGTTCCAAAGCGCAGCACAGCAAATGAAGTGCCTTTGAAGTGTAATCACTGCTGTAAAATAAGTAAAGTGGCTGCTGATTTGCACACAGCAAGCTCCCACAAACAGCAAAGTGATAATAGCCAGCTGGTCTGTTCGCACTGTTGCCTACAACAGGTCAGACTTAACAAATGAGGAACGTTTGAGGACTCTGGGTGTATATTCGATGGAATTTAGAAGGATGAGGGGGGATCTGATTGAAACTTACAGAATACTGAAAGGCCTGGATAGAGTGGACGTGGGGAAGATGTTTCCATTAGTAGGAGAGACTAGGACCCGAGGGCACAGCCTCAGAGTAAAGGGAAGACCTTTTAGAACAGAGATGAGGAGAAACTTCTTTAGCCAGAGAGTGGTGAATCTATGGAATTCATTGCCACACAAGGCTGTGGAGGACAGGCAATTGAGTGTATTTAAGATCGAGAGAGACAGGTTCTTGATGGGTAAGGGGATCAAAGGTTACGGGGAGAAGGCGGGAGAATGGGGTTGAGAAACTTATCAGCCATGATTGAATGGCAGAGCAGACTCGATGGGCCGATTGGCCTAATTTCTGCTCCTGTCTTATGGTCTTATGATCATCCTGTTGCTGCTTGTGGGAGCTTGCTGTGCACAAGTCGGCTGCCACGGTCCCTACGTTACAGGGTAGACTAAACTTCAAAAAGAACCTCATTGCTCGCAAAGCACTTTGTGTGGGTGGAGGTGGCGGGGAGGGTGTGATTGGAGCATGTGAAAGTTGCTGTCAATGCATGTCTTTCCTCGGAGATGCTGTTAGTGAGGGGAAATTGTGTCCGCTGGCAGGCGGGCTGGTAACCAGAGGGCACAGCTGGCCGTGGGCCGAATGGCCCCTTTCTGTGCTGCATCCTTCTCTGATTTCGGAGAATTTGGCAGAGGAGGGAGAGAGGGGAGTGGGAGGGATTTCTGACGTAGCAAATGGGATACACTGCCTGTGAGGACAGCGGAAGAAGATCCAGTAACAGCTTTCAAGAGGGGAACTGGATCGATACCTGGAAAGGGATATTTAGCAGGGCGAAGTCGGGGCACTAATTGGACAGCTCTTTCAAGGAGCCAGCACAGGCGTGATGGGCCGAATGGCCACCGCCTGAGCTGTAAGAGCCTACGGTCTAAATTGAATTGTGCCTCGTGTTTATTTTAGTGGGGTGGGGTGTACCTATTGCTTATGAAGGAACTCATCTGCCCCTCTCTTTGCCTCGCAGGTTACGTGACCGAATCTTTCCTTTCTCACTGACTCGGAGGACGACCGCAGCCCAGGGTCGAGAGTTTCCAGCCGGTGCTTGCCCGCCGCCCTCATGGCACCCTCTCCCAGCCGGAGGACTAGTGGCTGACCGTTGCCCGGGGGGGCCCCCCTCGCTCGCGCCTCCTCCTCCTCCTCCTCCTCCTCCTCCGCGGAGATGTGGAACAGTTCCGTCGGCGTGCAGAATGCCCGTTGGCTCTGAGTCCGGCGCCTCGTGAGCCGAGGCCGCTTCCGCTCCCTCCCTCCTCTCTCTCTCTCTCTCTCTCTCTCTCTCTCTCTCTCTCTCTCTCTCTCTCTCTCCCTCCCCTGTACCGCTTGCCTTTTGGATCCGAGGGGAGCCTTTGGAGAATTAGCCAGTCGGAGATGTGGGAGCTGAGCGGCTAGGGTTGGCGTCACGGGGTGGGGCGGGAGGAGGAGGGGGGGGGGGGGCGGGGGAGAGAGCGGTGGAAACCGGAGACTTGTGTCTTTTTTTTTTGTGTGTGCGTGCGTGACGAGGAGAACTCCCAGACGATGATCGGGAAGAAGAAGAGCGGCTTTCAGATCACCAGCGTCACCTCGGAGTACGACGGCGGCGACGGTGGGGGAGAAGCCTCGAAGGAGCCGCTGAACGGCGAGGCGGAGTTCGCCCCCCTGGTGAACGGAGGGCCCGGCTGCCCGCCCGGGGGGCACCCCACCCCGCCCGAGCCGGTGGGTGCCGATCGGACGATACCGCCCCCCTCCCACCGGGGAGGCGGCCAGCCCGCCGGCCGGCGGTGGGGGTGGGGGCGCGGCGGTGGCGGCGCTGCCCGAGGCCTCCAAGGCGCCCCCCGAGGACCCCCTGCCCGCCCGCGCTGGCCGGCGGCGGCTCCTGCAGCTCGCGCTTCCGGGTGGTGAAGCTGGACCACGGCCTGGGGGAGCCTTACCGCCGGGGGGCGCTGGACCTGCGTGGACTTGTACGACAGGGACCTGGATGGCCACGTGCTGGCCAAAGTCTTGGACGGCGCCCGGCACGTCAACTCACTGGACTCTCACCTGGAGGTCGGCGGCTTCGCCCACAAGGCCGTCGGCCAGCTCCGGCCCAAGCTGCACGCGCCCAAGAGCCAGGGGTCGCCGCCGCTGCCCAGCCAGGCGGACTCATCGCGAGGGAAGGCTCCGGCTGCCGGCCACCCCTTGCACCCCGTTCGTCCAGGCGGCCAAGACGTTGAGCTCGGAGGGGCCGGCCGGCCCCGATCGCCCGCCGGGCGCGCCGGCCCCCTCCAGCCCTCCCCGGGCTGCCCGAGGGGAGGCCGGCGCCCCCAAGGGCGAGGGAGGCGCGCCAGCCGGGGCAAGCGCCGAAGGAGGAAGCGAAGGCCGGCCCAGCGCCGCCGCTCGGGAGCCAAGGCGGCCACCGGGGAGCAGGCCGCTGCCAAGCAGCTCCCGCCAAATGTGAACCAGCCCTCGTCCGGGGAGCAGGGAGCAGTGAGAAAGGCAAGTGCAGCAGGCTTTTGGCGGGAGGGGGGGGGTGGTTGTGGGGGTGGTGGGGGGAGGGCGGTGAAGGGGTGTTGAGGGGGGGGACGGTGAAGGGGTGTTGAGGGGGGGGGGACGGTGAAGGGGTGTTGAGGGGGGGACGGTGAAGGGGTGTTGAGGGGGGGACGGTGAAGGGGTGTTGAGGGGGGGGACGGTGAAGGGGTGTTGAGGGGGGGGACGGTGAAGGGGTGTTGAGGGGGGGGACGGTGAAGGGGTGTTGAGGGGGGGGACGGTGAAGGGGTGTTGGTGGGGGGTGGGGCAGTGAGGGGAGGGTGAGGGTGTTGCGGGGGGGTGTTGGGGGGGGGGACGGTGAGGGGGTGGTGGTAGGGGGGCGGTGAGGGGGGTGGTGGTAGGGGGCGGTGAGGGGGTGTTGGTGGGGGGGGGCGGTGAGGGGGGTGTTGGCGGGGAGGGGGGTGTTGGCGGGGAGGGGGTGTTGGCGGGGAGGGGCGGTGAGCGGGTGTTGGGGCGGTGGGTGTGTGGCGGTGGGTGGTGGTGTGGTGTTTGTACGCGGTTGCTGGTTACAAACAAGTCCTGAGTTGAGCGGCACATTCCAAGCTGCAGCACGTGCCCAGCGCCACTCTAACATCCTGCAGTTGGTGCAGCCCAGGCACATCCCCCCCCCCTCCCTCCCGCTAGCCCCTCCAGCAGGCATGGGGTGCGAGGAGCAGGCAGCGCTGGCCTGGACTGGGAGAACTCTCTGTTGTTGGTTGACCCGGCTGCAGCGTTCACTGAGGCAGGGGGTCGCTGCTCTGAACTATCTCCCGTCCTCCAGAAAGGAAGACTTTGCATTTCTGTGGTGCCTTTCACCCCCCACCCCCCCGGCTGTGCTAAAGTGTTTCACAGCCCAAGGACATACCCTTTAATATTTGGAGCTAGGGTGGGGGGGTGGTTGAGGGAAATGCTGGTGGGGGAGTTACCCACTGTTGTGTGGCATTGCAGCAGCCATGTTTTCACACAGCAAGATCCCACGGTCACAACCAGATTGTCCATTTTGATATTGGGTGAGGGGATAAATTGTGGAAAGTAGCTCCCTGTTGCATTCTTTTGCATTCACCTGAGAGGGGCAGCTGGTGCCGGCGGAGGGATGGGGGAGGGGTGAAGGGGGGGTTGGTGGCTGATGGGGGCGGATGGATAGGGGTCGTGCTTTAATGCCCCCTGGGTTGGTACAGCTCTCCGGGACTGCTTTGTGCTCCCTGGTCACCAGGGTCGCTGACTTAGTGATATCACTCAGTATCCCACTGCCCACCCAGCCCCTCCCTTCACCCACATCAAATGATTCCCCCCCCCCCCCCTCCCCACCCCCAGCTGCTGGCTGAGCTCTTGACAGAACTGGCTGAGGTGACCTAGTGCCCCTCACCCCCGGCGCCCCTCCCCCTCCTCCCACCAAACCCCCCTCACCCCTCAGTGAGTTCTTTTGAAACCTGTTGAAACACTCTCGTGCCTATGTTTCTGTCTATTCAAAATATTTACCCTGGTATCTTGCCAAAGGTTTCTACGCAGTCAAGCTGAATGAGCTCTCAGTGCCCTTTGGGGGCGGGGGTGTGGGAAGGCCAGGCCGTTGGAAAGAAGCAGCGTACTGTGCTGTGATCAGACCCGAGTGCATTGGTGTTAAGGGTAGTTACGGTTCGATGGACCCTTTCTACCCTCTTCCCTTCCCCCACCCCCCTTCTACTTCTCAATCGTTTCCACTGAACGAAGCCTTCCCCCTTTTACATTGTCACTGAAGTTACCACGCTCCCTCCAAAAAATATTACAGACCTGCGCAGTGCACGGAGAGGCCACTCGGCCCATCGCGCCTGGGCCAGCTCTTCGAAAGAGCGGGCCATTCTCTCCCTGTAGCCCTGCGCGTTTTCCCTTTGACGTATTTACCCAGTTCCCCCTTTTAAAAGTTATTGAAGCTTCCCTTTCAGGCAGTGCGTTCTGGGTAACTGCGTTTAAAAGGAGGTTCCATCTCCCCCTCCTGTTTTCTTCTGCCAGTCATCCTCAATCTGTGTCCCTCTGGTTACCGACCCTCCTGCCAGTGGAAACAGTTTCTCCTTATTTGCTCCATCAAAACTGTCCCCGATTTTGAACGCCTCTCTTAAACCTCCCCTTAACCCCCCCTGCTCTAAGGAGAACAATTCCAGCTCCTCCCATCTCTCCACATTTAACTGAAGTCCCTCATCCCTAAAACCATTCGAAGTAAACTTTCTCTGCAGCCTCTCCAAGGCCTTGACACCCTTCCTAAATCACGGAATCACACAGTGCAGAAGAGGCCCCTCGGCCAATCGAGTCTGCACCGACACGTGAGAAGCATCTGACCTACTTACTGGATCCCATTTACCAGCACTTGGCCCATAGCCTTGAATGTTATGACGTGCCAAGTGCTCATCCGGGTACTTTTTAAAGGATGTGAGGCAACCCGCCTCCACCACCCTCCCAGGCAGCGCATTCCAGACCCTCACCACCCTCTGGGTAAAAAAGCTTTTCCTCACATCCCCTCCTAAACCTCCTGCCCCTCAGCTTGAACTTATGTCCCCCTCGTGACTGACCCTTCAACTGAGGGGAACAGCTGCTCCCTGTCCACCCTGTCCATGCCCCTCGTAATCTTGTACACCTCGATCAGGTTGCCCCTCAGTCTTCTCTGCTCCAACGAAGACAACCCATGTCTATCCAACCTCTCTTCATAACTTAAATGTTTCATCCCAGGCAGCATCCTGGTGAATCTCCTCTGCACCGCCTGCCCCCCCCCCCCAGTGCAATCACATCCTTTCTATAATGTGGTGAGCAGAGCCGCACACAGTGCTCCAGCTGTGGCCTCACTAAGGTTCTCTCTACCCTACCAGTAAAGTGGTGCCCAGAACTGGCCACCAGGAGCTGGGTTGAGCATATCTTCCTCGCGTTGCGTGATGTGGTGGTGAACTCTTTGCGAGGGTTGTTTTTTGGGAAATAACTCTTTCCTGTCGCTCTCTCCCCCCCCCCCCCACTAGTTTTCTGAGCCTCGATCCACGTCCATCTCGCCGGCCCCCTTAACCCAGGTGCCTCTGAACCCAACGTCGCCAGCTCTCTTCGCTTCACCTCGCCCATGCAGACCCTGGCCAAGTCCATGCTGTCGGTTGGAACGCACCCAGACGGTGATGACGACAGGTACGGCCTCCCTCTTTCTTTCAGTGGAGGTGGGTGGGGTGGGGGGGAAGTTGCATTTGGTGGGAGAGGGGGGGCTTTGGCGGGTGCGGAAGTGGTTGCCGAGCCGGAGTGCGATTGAAAGTCTTAACTCCCTGGGAGTGCGGTGCCTCGAGAGGCTGCGTCGTTTGGGGTCTGAATTTGTAATGGTGGTGTCCACGTACGCAGCAAGTTCCGTGAGTGTGTACGTGGGTGGGTGGACACTGTATGTTGGGGCCTTTTGACTGGGAATTAGGGTTTAAAAAGAAATTTATTCTCTATGGCAAGCTTGGGGTTCCCCCAAACTGCTTCAAAGCCACTAAAGTGTGGGGCGTTGGTGGCATCACGGGCTTAGTAATCCAGAGACCCAGGCGAATGCCCTGGGGACACCGGTTCAAATCCCACCACAGCAGTTGGTGGAATTCAAATTCTGTTGGTAAACCTGGAATGTGAAGCTGGCCTCAGCAATGGTGACCATGAAACTATCCTCACTTGTTGCAGTCTGGTTCATGCCTGTCTTTTTTAGGGAAAGGAAGTCTGCCACCGTTACCCGGTCTGGCCTACGTGTGACTCCAGACCCCCACAGCCATGTGGTTGACTCTTAACTGCCTCCTCTGAAATGGCTGAGCGAGCCCACTCGGTTCAAGGGGCAATTAGGGATGGGCGACAAATGTTGGCCTTGCCTATGTCCCCATGAAAGAAAAAACTAGTTACGGTGGGGTAGTCACTGTTGTAGCACGACGCACAGCAAGATTCCATAAACTGCAATGAGATAAATGGGCAGGTAATCGGTTTTAGTCGGTTGAGGGAGAGGGGTGAATATCGGTCCCTGGAGACCAAGGAGAGAACTCCCTCAAGGTCAGCAGCAGAAGCGTCAGTCGAGATTATGTGCTTACGTCTCTGGAGTGCAAATTGAACCCATGATCTTCTGGTTCAGAGGCGCGAGAGTTGGCAGCCAGCCATGTCTGACGCCTTTGTACAGCGTTCAGGGGAGCAGAGGGACACGGAAGGGCAAGCACGGCACAGCCTGGGGTTTGTCAGGCTGGTGATAGCTCGCTGCTTCGCACCAGGGCAGGCTCCTTATTCTCTTTATTTATACAAGATAGTGAGTTAGCTTGTGACTACATGGCCTGACACATGCCTGACTTTACACATGTGCCATGTCGTTTTGTAGCAGAAGTAATCTGGTGCAATTTCAGAGCACTGGAGATGCTAATTAGGGTCGGCAACAACAACGCGCATTTGTCTAGCCCCTGTGTCATGGTAAAACATCCTGAAGCGCTTCATGGGAGTGATTGGCAAACAAAACTTGACGCTAAGCCACATAAGGTGACTTTAGGACAGGTGACCAGAAGCTTGCTTTTAAAAAAAACTGTGGTAGGTTTTAAGGCAGAGAGATTCAGGGAGGGGGGGCATTGCAGAGAGTTTCAGGGAGGGGGCATTGCAGAGAGTTTCAGGGAGGGGGGGGCATTGCAGAGAGTTTCAGGGAGGGGGGGGAATTGCATAGAGTTTCAGGGAGGGGGGGAATTGCATACAGTTTCAGGGAGGGGGGGAATTGCATAGAGTTTCAGGGGGGGGGAATTGCAGAGAGTTTCAGGGAGGGGGGGGAATTGCAGAGAGTTTCAGGGAGGGGGGGGAATTGCAGAGAGTTTCAGGGAGGGGGGGAATTGCAGAGAGTTTCAGGGAGGGGGGGGAATTGCAGAGAGTTTCAGGGAGGGGAGGGGAATTGCAGAGAGTTTCAGGGAGGGGGGGGAATTGCAGAGAGTTTCAGGGAGGGGGGGGAATTGCAGAGAGTTTCAGGGAGGGGGGGGAATTGCAGAGAGTTTCAGGGAGGGGGGGGAATTGCAGAGAGTTTCAGGGAGGGGGGGGAATTGCAGAGAGTTTCAGGGAGGGAGGGAATTGCAGAGAGTTTCAGGGAGGGGGGGGGAATTGCAGAGAGTTTCAGGGAGGGGGGGGAATTGCAGAGTTTGGGACCCAGGCTGCTGAAGGCACAGCCACCAATGGTGGAGCGATGTAAAATCAGGGATGCTGGAGGAGCACGAGGGTTTCGGGAGGTTGTGGGGCTGGAGGAGGCTACAGAGATAAAGGGGGGGGGCTGGGGAAGGCGATGAGGGATTTGAACCCTGAGGAGCAGGATTTTTACTGGACCCCCTTCGACAACCTTGCAAAGTTCAGAGTGCGTGTGTTCTGTCGGAGGCGCTCCGCCTTCCTTAGGGCGACTGCTGCCTTTTGAAAGTTGGAAGGGGGTGGGGAGGGGAGGGGGTCATCAGAAATGTGAGAGCGTTTATGGGGGTAGCTGGGCGGGGGGAGGGGGGAGCCTCCAGAGACGCGTGCAGACTCGCAGCAAGTCTCTGGAATTGGTGAATTCAGAGCAGCCAGAATTGGAGGAAAAGGTCTGAGAGGGGAGGAAAATTAAGGACGGTTAAATAATGTAACGCCGAGTAACTGGTGGGAAATAGGTGCAGATGTGAGCAGAGGGCGAATTTTGAAGAGTGACTAAAGCCAAGACCTTCACAGAGAGGATCGGTGGCCTGGGGGCTGACTTCTGGATGAGGCTGTGAAAGGATAAGGATCAAGAATGTTTTGAGAGACAGTCGGGTACTGGGACGGAATCTTGTGGGTTTGTACAGTCAGACAGTCCAAATGGCCTCCTGCACTGATGGTTATCGTGCCGTGAGAGCGAACTTGTTACTGAGAGTCCAGGTTTTCTGATAGGACAAGCAGGCTGCTGGCACAATCAGGGGTTACTAGCTGGTCTTGACTCTCCAGCCGTTTGTGCTGTGTTCCCCCTTGTCTGAGTCGCGTCGGTTCTGGGCGGGCTTGCTCGCTCACTGGGCCGGCGTTGGCCGCCGCTCTAGGTTCGTGCCCCATGCATCAGAGCTCAGTAAGTTGCAGCCAGGATCAGCCTTGCTTCCCCACTCCAACCCCGCAGCCCTATCCCCTCAAGTCCCTGATTCCCTTCTGGAATCATTCCTCGTCTCCCTTTCCACCACCCTCGTAGACAGCGAGTTCCAGCTCATTACCACTGGCAGAGGAGAAAAGTTCCTCCTCACACCCCCACCTGCATCTCGTGCTCAAAATCTTAAACCTGTGTCCCCCAGTTCTTGTACCATCAGCGCCGGACGGGAACAGCTTTTCCTTGTCTACCTTATTTAAACCTGTCATAATCTTGTACGCCTCTATCAGACCTCCCCTCGATCTCCTTTTCTCCAAGGATAACAGCCCCAACTTCTCCAAGAATTTGTACAGTGCCTCTCTTGACCTCAGGACACCCCAAAGTGCGTTAGAACCAATGAAAAGCATTTGAAGTGTTGGTGCTGGTGTCCAGGAGATTGGGCTGTTCGTTAGTGTTGAGTGCTGACATTTCAACAAGTAATTCATTGGCTGTGAAGTGTCTAGGGGCATCCTGAAGCCACGCAAGGTGCTACAGAAATGCAAGCTTTTCTTATCTGAGCTTCTTGGAGGGCAGCACCTCCCCTGCCCCCTCCCTCACTCACCCCACCCTCCCTCAGCTCACCCCACCCTCCCTCACTCACCCCACCCTCCAGGGCCTGTCGTGAATCCACGTCGAGTTTCGCATCAACTGCCGATGGCTCAGAGAGGCCGGGATGAAACAAGGGGAGGGGAGCTGCTTCCTGTGCTTCGAGGGCAGTGACTGCTGTGGCTGCAGGTTGATCCTGGACGGATGCCTGCTCTGCACGTAGCTGTAGTCACGTGGCAATGTGCCCAGGCACTGGGATGCTGCAGCCTTCACCGATGAGGGAGCCCTCTTGGCAATCGATGTGGGCTACACCAGTTGCTTATCTGCTGTGTGCATGCCAACCCCTCCCCCTCCCTCAGCCTAACAAATAGCTTTCTCTTGCTGCTAGCAAATGCCTCTGTCCTTTTTGTCAGGCTGTGGAGCCCAAATAGTGTTTAACCTGATTGAGAGATTCCAGCCTCGGGTTCCCCTCAGTGGTATGTTGCCAGGTTCTCTGCCGCTGAAGGGTGCTGTAAAACCAGAGTGGAATTGGTCTAAAAGCCCATCAGGTTCGAAGCTGACCTCTGGATGTAGAGACGCTGAGCTCTGGCCCAGCGCTTGGAACCTGATGTCGCTTTTCAAATGATGAAGTGCGCTGACATCCTGAGGGGAGTCGCTGCCATTCTGGCCTCTTGTATGTCCCCGCTTCCCTTCACCAGACCGGCGAGAGCACTGCCTTCAGTATCCAGGCTCTGCGTTCCCTTGCCAAACATCACTACCTCCCTGCCTCTTCGGAAGGTATTTCCTTAAAACTCTTGTAAACTTGAGCTCATCTGAGAATCTGTCCCCTGTGCCCTAACCCGCACCAAGTCCCCCTTCCCTGCGCTCGCTGACCTACATTGGCTCCCGGTCAAGCAGCGCCTCGATTTCTAAAATTCCCATCCTTGTTTTCGAATCCCTCCAAGGCTTCCTTCCCCCTCCCCACCCCTGTCATCTCCTCCAACTCCACAACCCCTCCGAGATCTCAGTGCTGACCTAAACCTGGCCTCTTGGGCGTCCTCGATTTTAATTGCTCCCCCACGTTGGCTGCCGTACCTCGGGGTACCTGAGCTTTGGAATTCCAAACCCCACCCCACCCCCGTCTCTCCATCCCATTTTCCTCCTTTGAGACACTTCTTAAAACCCATCTCCTTTGACCAAGATTTTGGTGACCTGTCCCAATATCTCATTGTGTGTCTGTGTCATTCTTGTTTTATAATCCTCCTGTTAAGCACCTGGTGGGGAGGGGTAGGGGGGGATGTTTTACTATTAGAGATGCTATATAAAGGCAGGTTGTTGTTTTGTGAGTCTAGTGGTGCTGTACCATATGTGAGTATCCTGGTGTTTTACTATAGGTGGATTTACCCAGTTGAGAAACTTACTCTGGGACTGTACAGTATGTAGTGCACTTACTAGTGATTTATTACACTCAGCTGATTCCTTTGTATTTAAAAGCACTTGTCACATGCGCTGGTTCTCCCACTCTCTGAAGCTAGCAGCCCTGTTTCTCTGCAGGGAGCTCTCACCTACCAACAGTGGCGTAGGCAGCTTGCATTAATGAGGCACCTTAAACGTTAAAAAAAAAACATAAAATCAAGCTGCTTCGGAGGGGCGTGAGGTTAAAAACCCGATACTGAGCTGAAGCAGAGATCGAGGTGGGGGAGACTTGACGCCTACGATCTGGGCCCCCACACTGGGATTTGAGGGGGTAGCCTAAAAGGAGGAGAGGGTGTGGGAGAGGTGGCAGGGACAGGAAGATGAAAGGAAGGCAAGAGAATTCGGAAGAGCAGAAAAGTTTTACGGTGCATCTCGTTTTTTAGAGTAAGAACCATTTCTGTTCTTTTTACGTACATTTGCATCGGGTTTACAGCACAGAAACAGGCCATTCGTCCCATCTGCCCCATGCTGATGTTTATGCTCCACACAAGTCTCTTCGCACCTTTGCTTCGTCTCACCCTAACACCATATCCTTCTGGTCTCTTCTCTCCGCACCCCCCCCCCCCCATGTGTTTATCCAGCTTCCCCTTAAATGCAACTATAGTATTCACCTCAACCACTCCCTGTGGGAGCGAGTTCCACATTCTCCCCATTCTCTGGGTGAAGAGGTTTCTCCTGAATTCCCCATTGGATTTACCTGTGACTGTTGCGTATTGAATGGTCCCTAGTTTCAATCTCCCCAACACGTGGGAGTGTCTTCCCTTCAACATCCTAACAAAACCCTTGGTAATTCTAAAGACCCCTAGCAGTTGCCTCTCAACCTCTCGCGTCTCGAGGAAAGAGCCCCAACCCTACTCGGCCTTTCCTCTCAGTTTTGGTTAGCTCCTTGTAAAACCTGCTTTACTTTTGGTACTTTTCCCAGTACCAGAGCCCAGAACTTGGCAGCGTAATCGTTCTGACCCAACCGAGGCGAAGGGATCTCGTGTACGGGCGGCTTCCGAAAAGGTTTCCATCGGAGCCTGGAGGGTCTTTGGGAGGGGTGGGGTGGCGTACGGCTAGGTCAGGGCTGTGGTGGTGGCCGGTGGTGGTGGTGGTGGGGGGGGGGGGTGGTTAACTGACAGAACCTGTGGGTATCCTGGTGTTTGCTTTTGGAAAAGCAGAGTGTAATGTCAGCCTCCTGGAAGCAGCCGCTGTGATTCTGTTCCTGGCCGTCAGTGCTGTGATGGGCTCCCTAAGGTTTCTTTTTCTCACCGATCCTCTTTTCATTGGCCGTCATTGGCATGAAAATGCAAAAAAAAGCGAGTGGTAATGACCCGGAACTCGCTGCCCACGAGGGCGGTGGAAGCGGAGACAACGGGTGATTCCAAAAGGAAATCGGATGGGCCCCTTGAGGGAAACAAGAACATAAATAGGGGCAGGAGTAGGCCATTCCATCTCCCAAGCCTGCTCCGTCACTCAAAAAGATCATGGCTGATCTGGTCTTGGCCGAAACTACAGTCCCCCCCCCCCCCCCCCCCCCCCCCCCCCCCCCACCCAACCAATAACCCTTGACTCCCTTGTCAATAAACAATAAATCTGTCTAACTCAGCCTTGAATATATTCAATGACCCAGCCTCCACTGCTCTCTGGGTAAGAGAATTCCAAAGATTAGTGACCTTCCAAGAGAAGGAATCCCTCCTCATCTCTGTTTTAAATGGGCAACCCCTTATATTTAAAAACAACCCGTTCGCCCCCACCCATCCCGGTTTCTAGATTAACCCACAAGTAAAACATCCTCTCAGCATCTACCCTGTCAAATCCCTCAGGATCTTGTATGATTCAATAAGATCATTCTCATTCCCATTCTTCTCACCTCATTCTTGTAAGCTCCAATGAGTATAGGCTAACCTTTCTTCATAAGACAAACCCCTCACCTTGGGAATCAGCCTAGTGAACTTTGACCAAAACTGTACACGGTACTCCAGCTACAGTTTTACCAATAACTTGTACAGTTATAGAAAACTCCCCTACTTTTATTGTACAGTCCCCCTTGCAATAAAGGCCGACACTCCATTTGCCTTCCCAATTACCTGCTGTGCTAGCAGGCTAGCAACTGCAGCTTGACTCGTGCATGAGGGCACCCAGATCCCTCTAAATCTGCAAGGTTGCGGGGGGTGGGGTGGTAATGGGACTGACTGGTTTGCTCTACCGAGAGCAGATGTGGACTCGATGGGCTGAATGACCTGCCCCTGTGCCACAAAGGCCCATGACGCAAAGAGAGAGGAGACACACCCATCCCCTCCCCACCCCACACGCCCTCTGCTTTCAGAAGCTGGACACCACTGTTACACCCTTATCCCTTGCATAGAATGAAATAGTATTGGCAATGCAAAAAGCAGGCTGCACATGAGCCTCCTCCCAGCCCTCTGCGTCTTGCCCTATCAGCATATCCTTCAATACCTTTCTCCCTCATGTGCTTATCTAGTTTTGCCTGAAATGTTTCTATTTCAGTTTCCTCAACCACTCCCCTGGTGGTAGCGAGTTCCACATTCTCAGAACTCCGGGGCAAAGCCGTTTCTCCTGAGTCCCCCCATTTAGCGTGTTAATCCCACAACCAAGTGGTAAGCAGTACGATGAGTGTCAGTTTGAGTTGGGACCCTGGTCACTGTAGTTCCTGTCATGTCCCCTTTATTTTTGAAAATGTGATTTTTTCAACGTTGAACTGAGACAGAGCAAACTGCTTAAAAATGCAAGGCCACATTCCAAGGTGAAGGTGAAAAGCAAACAAATCATCCTTGGTGGAGTGTAAAGAGAGAGAAATTTCCTATAATCCAGACACCCGTTGATTCTCAACCGTAAGGAAGAGATAGTAAAAATGTAGAGTACTGGATATTGAAACAATGGCTGCCACAGATAGACATACCCAAAACCTGTTGGAAATACACAATGGGTGAAGTATTTCAAAGTAAGGCTGCCCAGCCACTAGAGAGAGATTGTAAGTGACGCAGGTGGTGTCACGGAAGTCTTCATCAGAGGTACCAGGCTGAAGGCTGCCCTCTCTCCCTCTCTCTTTTGGAATAAGTGCACCGCCTGATCTGAGAAGCCAACCCTACCATAAATCTACCAGTGAACTGAGATCTTGTAATAAGCGCAACATCTCTTACACCTGACCATGTCCAAGAGACTAGCTAACCCAGTTGGCCTCAGCATTTAAAATCTACACCTTAAGGGACAATCTTGATTTCCCCTTTATTTCTGATACGTGTGTGTGTGTGTGTGTGCGTGCACTGATTGTACCAGAGCCAAATGCTTGACCTTTTTATTATTTTATCTCTAGCGCTTCATAAGTTTGCTCTTTCTTTGACGCAAGAAACCCTTGTTTGATTGGCTCCTTATTCCTCACATTATGAATAGTTAATACGTTCTGATTCGCACAAGGACATATCCTCACGAAAAAGAAACTTAAACCTTAGTTGTAACCAACCAAGGAGGAAGAATAGAGGGGGAGCCAGGTGGTAGCAGCTCCCCCGCCAAGCGAGGACTGTGCTGCCATGATGTGTCCCTTCCTGGGATTGTGGTGGGTGGCGAGTTGGGGGCGGAGAAGGTTGTGAAGGGAAGGACGCTCAGCGGAGACGTGCATGTCTGTGGACAGGGGTGCCCCCCCCACCCTCCCCCACAAGGCTGGCACGGGACCTGTGAAGTGGTTTTGACAGTGCCTGGGAGCTGCACCTTACCCAAGCTGCCAGGACTTTGTGTACTCTCCCAGCCTTGTGATCATGAGGTCATTATGTTCCGAGTGAGAAACTGAGCCCCAGGCACGTTGACCTTGCTGTTGAGGATTAGCTGGTTAAAACTTCTGTGTGGCGTTGCCAGCCGGTGTTTTGTTTGGATCTTTTACTGGCATTGGCTGCCTGGTATTTGGGGTAGAGAACATCGCTTTTTACAGGGGTGAAGAGTTTAGGTTGAACCTTTCGCAGCACGGTTTGCTCCGCTTTTATGTTGCCCCTGATGCTGTGGCAGAGCATTTGGGTGTTTGGAGCCTGTCTGTAAACCCTGGTTAAGTTATAGAGCGCCCCCCCGCCCCCCCAAATCCACATGCTCACTATTCCACTTGTACAGTAACATTAAGTGTGAGCCGTTTCCGGTGTGTGGCCTTCGGGCCTGGACGAGGTGGCGTTGTGGAAGGGTGGGGGGTGTGGGATGACTTGGCACAGAGTGGATGGGGGACATACCTTTGGTGGGAGGGTGAAAGGGTTCCACAGGCTTGGTGGGGGGGGGGGTGATGGTGGTGGTGAGGTGATTGTGGAGCCAGCCTTGGGACTAGCTCCTTGGAAAGGAACTGCCTTTACTTTTACATCAGATGACAACCCCTTCTTTATGTTTCTGTTGCTGTATTTCCCTGGTGTCTTCCAGTGCCAGGTGCAAGCGATGGTCAATGGGTGAAACCTTGTCCCCGAGCTGTTCACCCTGGGGCTGGGACAGGGGAGCCATGGCTAGTCAGACCTCTCCACAATCATGCACGCTTCTAGTGGTGGTGGTGCTGTGGAGGGAACCCTGGGTTGGTTTCCATTCCCCTTCCCTCCCCTGCACCCTAACTTGGTGCTAAACACACAACAAAGCTGCCATCTCCCTGGTTTGTCTTAAATGGTTAAAGCCCTAGGTGGAATCTCCATCTTAAAGTTAGACAGACAAAGGGTCAGGATTTACTGTGCAGTGACTGGAAACACTTGACTCCTCTCGCTTCCTCCCTCCAGTTCCCAGCAGCAAACATTGGCATCCTTTCTGTATGTAAATGCTGGGAGTGGTGGTGAGGGGGGCGTGGTGGCGGTGAGCGTGTGTGTGAGAGACTGATGGACACAGGCGGAGTGAGCGATCGTGTCAGCAGAGCTTGTTGCTAGGGTGTGTGTCCAGAGAGTGCAGGGGAGCCTCTGTGGGGCCTATCGAGGGGGTCCCCTGTGGGACTGCGCTTAAAAGCTGGAAGTGGAGTTCCTTGAAAGCTCTCTGTAAGGTCCTGGGAGTAGCGGAATTCTTGCAGGCCTCGCTGTACAAGCTCAGTATCGTGCGCCCCGATGCGTGTGCGCAGTTTGTTTCATGAATGATTTGGGCCAGGTTTTTGTCCTTAATTAGGATGGGTGGGCAACTGGGTAAAGCCAGCCCAGTGCTGCTTACGGGCACGTAGCTGACCGTGCAATGGGTAAAGGGCACACTGCAGTAAAAAGCCTCCTACAAAGTGAGCAGACGCCCCAGCTGCAAAGCTCAGCTGACTGGGTCACTGCGATTACCCCTGGCAGCTGGAGGGGTGGGTACCAGCCTCTTGGAGCGGTACACAGTGGGGTCAATCCCTCACCCACTCTTCCCCCCCACCCC
>JANJGN010000033.1:6414135-6440265 GCA_026770705.1 Isurus oxyrinchus
CAGAGGATACCCGTGAATGGAGGGAGAGGCAGCAGTAAATGGCGTGGAATTGTGGACAGGTACCAATACAAGGGGTGGATTGGGGACAGACACCAGTAAATACGGAGGTTGCAGTCGGCACCTATAAATAGGGAGAATTGGGGGAGAGGCACAAGTAAATGAGGAGGATTGGGGGACAGGCACCGGGGAAATGGGGAGGATTCTGGGAGAGGCAGCAGTAAATGAGGAGAATTGGGGGACAGGCACCAGTAAAAGGGGGGGATTGGGGAGGGCACCTATAAATGGGGAGGATTGGGGGAGATGCACCAGTAAAAGGGTGGGATTGGGGGAGAGGCAGCAGTAAATGGAGTGGAATTGTGGACAGGTACCAATAAAAGGGGTGGATTGGCTGGGAGGCACCAGTAAATGTGGAAGATTGGGGGAGAGGCAACAGTAATTGGGGTGGGACATTAGACAGACACCAGTAAGTAGAGAGGAATTGGGGAGCGGCACCAGTAATTGGTGAGTTTTGGGGGACAGGCACCAGTAAATGTGGAGCTTTGGGGGACAGGCACCAGTAAGTGGGAGGATTGCGGTGGGCACTTATAAATAGGGAGAATTGGAGGAGAGGCACCAGTAAATGCGGAGGATTCAGGAAGAGGGCACAAGTGAATGGGAAGGATTATGCGACAGGCACCAGTAAATGGAGTGGAATTGGGGAGAGTACTGGGGACAGGCACCAGTAAATGGGGAGATTGGGGAAGAGGGCACAAGTAAATGGGAAAGGATTATGCGACAGGCACCAGTAAATGGAGTGGAATTGGGGAGAGTATTGGGGACAGGCACCAGTAAATGGGGAGGATTGGGGGACTGGCACCAGTAAACGGGGAGGATTGGGGGGCTGGCACCAGTAAATGGGGAGGTTTGGGGGACAGGCACCAGTAAATGGGGAGGTTTGGGGGACAGACACCAGTAAATGGGGAGGTTTGGGGGAGAGGCACAAGTATATGGGGAGCAGAGGGGACAGGTACCAGCAAATTTGAAGGATTGGCACAGGGCACCCGTAAATGGAGGGCAATTGGGGAGAGGCACCAGTAAATGTCGAGGTTTGGGGGAGAGGCAACAGTAAATGGAGTGGAATTGTGGACAGGCACCAGTAAAAGGGGTGGATTGGAGGCGAGGCACCAGTAAACGGGGAGTAGAGGAAAGGGACCAGTAAATGGGGAGTAAAGGAAAGGCACCAGTAAATGGGGGGTATTGGGGACAGGCCCATTAAGTGGGGAGGACTAGGGATAGGCACCAGTAAATGGGGAGGTTTGGTGGACAGGCACCAGTAAATAGTGAAGATTGGGGACAGGAACCAGCAAATTGGAAGGATTGGCAGAGGGCACCCGTAAATGTGGAGGATTGGGGGACGGGCATCAGTAAATGTGGAGGATTGGGGGAGAAGTAGCAGTAAATGCAGTGGAATTGTGGACAGGTACCAATAAAACGGCTGGATTAGGGAGTGACAACAGTAAATGGGGAGGATTGGGGGAGAGGGCACAGTAAATGGGGGGGATTGGGGGACAGGCACCAGTAAATGTGGAGGATTGGGGGACAGGCACCAGTAAATGGGGGGGATTTGGGGGACAGGCACCAGTAAATGGGGAGGATTGGGGGACAGGCACCAGTAAATGTGGAGGATTGGGGGACAAGGCACCAGTAAATGTGAAGGATTGGGGGAGAGGCACCAGTAAATGGGGGGGATTGGGGGAGAGGGCACCAGTAAATGGGGAGCATAGGGGACAGGTACCAGCAAATTGGAAGGATTGGCAGAGGGTACCCGTAAATGGAAGGAGAGGCAGCAGTAAATGGCATGGAATTGTAGACAGGTACCAAATCAAGGGGTGGATTGGGGACAGACACCAGTAAATGCGGAGGTTGCAGTGGGCACCTATAAATAGGGAGAACTGGGGGACAGGCACCAGTAAATGGTGAGGTTTGGGGGACAGGCACCAGTAAATGGAGGGCAATTGGGGAGATGCACCAGTAAATGTGGAGGATTGGGGGAGAGGCAGCAGGAAATGGAGTGGAATTATGGACAGGTACCAATAAAAGGGGGTGGGATTGGCGGGGAGGCACCAGTAAATGGGGAGAAATGGGGGACAGGCACCAGTAACTGGGGAGGATTGGGGGACCGGCACCAGTAGATGGAGTGGAATTGGGGAGAGGCACCATTAAATGTGGAGGATTGGGGGACAAGCACCAGTAACTGGGGAGGATTGGGGACAGGCCACCAGTAACTGGGGAGGATTGTGGGACAGGCACCAGTAAATGGGGAGGTTTGGGGGACAGGCGTCAGTAAATGGGGAGGTTTGGGGGACAGGCACCAGTAAATGGGGAGGATTGGGGACAGGCACCAGTAAATGGGAGGATTTGGGGACAGGCACCATTAAACGGGGAGGTTTGGGGGACAGCCACCATTAAACGGGGAGGTTTGGGGGACAGGCACCAGTAAATGGGGAGGATTGGGGACAGGCACCAGTAAATGGGGAGGATTTGGGGACAGGCACCAGTAAATGGGGTGGTTTTGGGGGACAGGCACCAGTAAATGGGGAGGATTTGGGGACAAGCACCCGTAAATGAAGGGCAATTGAGGAGAGGCACCAGTCGAATGTCGAGGTTTGGGGGAGAGGCAACAGTAAATGGAGTGGAATTGTGGACAGGGCAGCAGTAAAAGGGGTGGATTGAGGACAGACACCAGTAAGTGGGGAGGATTGGGGGCGAGGCAACAGTATATGGGGAGTAGAGGAAAGGCACCAGTAAATGGGGAGGATTGAGGACAGGCCCCATTAAGTGGGGAGGACTGGGGATGAGGTTCGAGTAAATGGGCAGGATTGGGGACCTAGCACCACTAAATGGAGCAGTCTGGGGGAAAGGCACCAGTAAATGGGGACGATTCTGGAAGAGGGCACCAGTGAATGGGGAGGTTTGGGGACAGGCACCAGTAAATGGGGAGGTTTGGGGGTCAGGCACCAGTAAATGGGGAGGATTCGGGGACAGGCACCAGGAAATGGAGAGCAATTGGGGAGAGCACCAGTAAATGTGGAGGATTGGGGGACGGGCATCAGTAAATGTGGAGGATTGGGGGAGAAGTAGCAGTAAATGCAGTGGAATTGTGGACAGGTACCAATAAAATGGGTGGATTAGGGGGAGTGACAACAGTAAATGGGGAGGATTGGGGGAGAGGCACCAGTAAATGGGGGGGGATTGGGGGACAGGCACCGGGAAATGGGGAGGGATTCTGGGAGAGGCAGCAGTAAATGAGGAGGATTGGGGGACAGGGCACCAGTAAATGAGGAGAATTGGGGGACAGGCACCAGTAAATGAGGAGGATTGGGGGAGAGGCAGCAGTAAATGTGGAGGATTGGGGACAGGCACCAGTAAAAGGGGGGGATTGGGGAGGGCACCTATAAATGGGGAGGATTGGGGGAGATGCACCAGTAAAAGGGTGGGATTGGGGGAGAGGCAGCAGTAAATGGAGTGGAATTGTGGACAGGTACCAATAAAAGGGGTGGATTGGCTGGGAGGCACCAGTAAATGTGGAAGATTGGGGGGAGAGGGCAACAGTAATTGGGGGTGGACATTAGACAGACACCAGTAAAGTAGAGAGGAATTGGGGAGCGGCACCAGTAATTGGTGAGTTTTGGGGGACAGGCACCCAGTAAATGTGGAGCTTTGGGGGACAGGCACCCAGTAAGTGGGGGAGGATTGCGGTGGGCACTTATAAATAGGGAGAATTGGAGGAGAGGCACCAGTAAATGGGGAGGATTGGGGGACAGGCACCAGGAAATGGAGAGCAATTGGGGAGAGGCACCAGTAAATGTGGAGGAGTTGGGGGAGAGGTAGCAGTAAATGGAGTGGAATTGTGGACAGGTACCAATAAAACGGGTGGATTGGGGAGTGACAACAGTTAAGTGGGGGAGGATTGGGGGAGAGGCACCAGTAAATGTGGAGGATTGGGGGAGAGGCACCAGTAAATGGGGAGGTTTCGGGGACAGGCACCAGTAAATGTCGGGTATTGGGGACAGGCACCAGTAAATGTCGGGTATTGGGGACAGGCACCAGTTAATGTTGGGTATTGGGGACAGGCACCAGTAAATGTCGGGTATTGGCGACAGGCACCAGTAAATGGGGAGTATTGGGGACAGGCCCCAATGCATTGGGAGTATTGGGGCAAGGCCCCAGTACATTGGGAGTATTGGGGCAGGCCCCAGTACATTGGGAGTATTGGGGCAGGCCCCAGTACATTGGGAGTATTGGGGCAGGCCCCAGTACATTGGGAGTATTGGGGCAGGCCCCAGTACATTGGGAGTATTGGGGACAGGCCCCAGTACATTGGGAGTATTGGGGACAGGCCCCAGTACATTGGGAGTATTGGGGACAGGCCCCAGTACATTGGGAGTATTGGGGACAGGCCCCAGTACATTGGGAGTATTGGGGACAGGCCCCAGTACATTGGGAGTATTGGGGACAGGCCCCAGTACATTGGGAGTATTGGGGACAGGCCCCACTACATTAGGAGTATTGGGGACAGGCCCCACTACATTAGGAGTATTGGGGACAGGCCCCAGTACATTAGGAGTATCGGGGACAGGCCCCAGTACATGGGGAGTATCGGGGACAGGCCCCAGTACATGGGGAGTATCGGGGACAGGCCCCAGTACATGGGGAGTATCGGGGACAGGCCCCAGTACATGGGGAGTATCGGGGTCAGGCCCCAGTACATGGGGAGTATCGGGGTCAGGCCCCAGTACATGGGGAGTATCGGGGTCAGGCCCCAGTAAATGGGGAGTATCGGGGTCAGGCCCCAGTAAATGGGAAGTATCGGGGTCAGGCCCCAGTAAATGGGGAGTATCGGGGGTCAGGCCCCAGTAAATGGGGAGTATCGGGGTCAGGCCCCAGTAAATGGGGAGTATCGGGGTCAGGCCCCAGTAAATGGGGAGTATCGGGGTCAGGCCCCAGTAAATGGGGAGTATCGGGGTCAGGCCCCAGTAAATGGGGAGTATCGGGGTCAGGCCCCACATAAATGGGCAGGTTTGGGTACGGGCACCAGTAAATGGAGAGAATTGAGTACGGGCACCAGCAAATGGGTGGATTAGGGGAGAGGCACCAGTGAATTGGGGGGATTGGGGACAGGCACCAATACGCGAGAGACTTGGGGGGTTGTGGGAAGTAGTGGAATATGAAAGCTTCTCCCACATGAAGTTGTTGAGGTGAATAATGTCAATGGATTTGAGCAGAGGCTGCATACGCGCATCACCCTCCTGGTATGTGAGCACTGATAAGACCACTCCTTTGCGTCAAATGATCAGTTCTCCCTGATTCAATCCATCTTGCACAGTTTGTTCATCATTCCTACGTGACACCTGACTCTGATTCTGTTAGTTTGTCATTGGACACGTCTTTGTTTGGGCCTGTTTCACCATGAAGGGTTAGTGATCTCTGTCTTCCGGACAGGCAAGCTTCTTCTTTGGTGAGTGGCTGCATCCTTTCTTAAATTCCACTGGGATCCTTTACCAGAATTTTCTTCGGAAGATATCACAGTGTTGAAATGATGTGATTCCTAATCGGAAGGAAGTGTCATCATGCTTGGCTTAGTGCACTGCCTTCTCACCTTTGGCACCAAGACTGCGGGTTTAACATGGGAACATTCAGCCCCTCGAACCTATCCCACTATTTAATGCTATTATGGCTGGCCTGTGCCTATGTAAGTGTACAAGAAATAGGAACAGGAGTTGGCCATTCGGCCCCTCAAGTTTGCTCTGCCTTCCAAAGAGGTTATGACTGATCTGATCGTGGCCTTAACTCCACTTTCCTGTCTGCCCCCCATAACCCTTGACCCCCTTGTCAGTCAGAAATCTGTCTAACTCAGCCTTGAATACATTCAATGACCCGGCCTCCACTGCTCACTCGGGGGGAGAATTCCAAACACGAGTGACCCTCTGAGAGAAGGCAATCCCTCCCTCATCTCTGTTTTAAATGGGAGACCCCCTTATTTTGAAACTATGATCCCCTTGTCCTAGATTCCCCCATGGGGGGGGGGTCGGGGGGGAACATCCTCTCAGCTTCTACCCTGTCAAGCCCCTTCAGAACCTTCAATGAGGTCACCTCTAATTTTTCTAAACTTGAGTGAGTGTAGTCCCAGCCTCCTCAACCTTTCCTCATTAGATAAAAACCCCCTTCACCCCAGGAATCAGCCGAGTGAACCTTCTATGAATTGCTTCCAATGCAAGTAAGCTCCCACCTAACCTCATCTACCCTCCTTTGCCCCATTTGCCTTAATACCTTTGCTTAACGAAAGTCTCTGCATCTCAACTCTCAAATTAACAATCGATCTCGCGTTATGGAAGCAAGTTCCAAACTTCTCCCACGTTTGGTGTGTAGAAGTGTCACCTAATTTCTTCTCGAAAGGCCTGGCTCTTGTCCATCAAGCCAGCCCTTAACCATTATAAATTCCCACACGTACAACCCTTCTCTTTAGCCCTGTTTTAACACAGCATCTAAGATAATCTAGCGCATTGTCACAGGTGTCCTTCTTTTGCGTGGGACAGTAGACCAAGCAGTCTGATCCAGCAGTGCAGCACGGATGCTTACGATCCTTTTTGGTTACTATTGAATAGCTGGGAGAGCTCCTGCTGCCTTGACCAACTTTCCTCCCCCTTCATTCTCCCTCGCCTCCCCCACCCCCCACCCCCAAATCACCTGCAACCACAGACCAGCACTGGTCATCCCTCAAATTGCTGTTTGTGGGATCTTGCTTTGTAAAAGCTCATTTCTCTGTTTATCCGCGTGACTGCGATCGCACTTCGGTAAGTGCTTCGGGAAGTCTCCCGGGGCAACGCGCTGAGGCGCTATGCAAGCGCAGAGTTCTGTCCTTTCTCAAAGCCACTGCTGTCGCCGTCTCTGGGGCAGTGAACTTTTACGTATGCGTCCCAAAGTTAAGTTGGGGGGAGGTGGGGGGGGCGGGGTTGCTGTCTGATTGCAGATAGCGCGGGTCATCCCCTATCCGGTATATTGTGGAGGTTGACTCTGCTTGAAGAATAATAATGAGCTGGTGCCTGCTGCTTCAGTTTCCGCATGTCAAGCGACGCAAGCCAGAACGTTGCCTCCACTTTCTGCTCTTCCATCAGCGTGTGTGGGGGGTGGGGGGGGGGGGGGAACCATCCCAGGGGACAGAAACACTTAAGTTACCTGCTCCAGAGGGTAAAATTTGAGGGGAGGCAGGTGGCTGGGTGGGGGGTGTAGGAAGGATGAGGTTTCTGGCTCAGTGACTAACGGCCAGGGTTACTCTCTGATTTTATTTTGGTCTCTGGATTTTTTTTTAAAGTAAATTAAATTTCTTCGTTGGGCTGCTACAAAATGGGAGATGTGCGCTCAGCCTTTTGGTTTGCCCCCCCCACCCCCCTGTCTGTAAGCTGTCTGCCACCTTCCCTCCAGCATTCCAGCTCTTGAGGGACCCCCCCTCCACCACCCAATATTTGTTGGCTGCGTCATGTCCCACTGGCGCCCACGTGCAACCACTTCTAATAACCCCGATTACCATTTCAAAGAGAGCAGGCCAAGTCTCTATTGTGCACTAAAATGTCACTCCGGTCGCCGACGGGAAAGTTATTTACTGCGATCTGGGTTAACCCCTGCGTGAGAAAGGCGTTCAAACCTGCACTGAACGCAGCAGGATTCAAAGCGCGCGGCAGGACAGAAAGTGCTTAGGGCCCACCCCACCCTCTGATAGCGCGCGCGCGGCTAATATGACTTAAGTCCTCGCGGCCCCTTTGTGAGCTCTCTGAGCGCAGCTCTTAACCCGGTTGCGTCGAACTGCAGCGCAAAAACTGGCCGCTTCTGTCGGAGGTCGGTCGTTTGATCGCCTCCTTTTGCAGGAGGCATGTCCTTTTGTACCCTGAGCGCCTGTTGACCTGGCCTGCGCATGGCTGTGGTGCAAGTCAGCAGCGTGTGTGCGTGGTGCCTGAAACGGCTTCTGCCACAAACTTGGTGCTGGGCAGCAAGTACCCGAGCCACGTCAGCTGAGCCGTTTCAGTGCTGGGGAATCCCTTCCCCACTGGCCCCCTCGACATCAGTCAAATTGGATAATCCTCCCTGTCCGTCCACCCTCCCCCCTCTGGAGAAGACCTACGTAAGAGTGGGAGTAGGCTGGGTTATGGGGAAGATCCTCTTTCCCCCAGAGGGCCGTGAGCCTCTGTGTTGCTAGCTGGCGTTGCCCTTTCTATACACCTCCTGGACTAATTCCTGACCGGAAAAAAATATGTAAAGACTTGCATTTGGATAGCACCTTTCTCAACCTGACTATGCCCCAGAGCACTTCACAGCCAATAAAGTACTTCTGAAATGCAGTGGGGAAGCGGGACACAAGGGCTGCCACAAAGGGCAGTGTGTCCGCAGTCGAACTATCTGTTTGATTCCCCTGAACCCGCCCTGTTCTCCTGGGAAATAGGGACTTCTCCCATTTACACCCACTGGAGAGGGCAGAGTGTTTCGATGTCGCCTTCGAAAACTGGCACCCCCTGAGGGCACAGGTGCTCCCTCAGCACTGCACTGGGAGTGCCAGCCTCTCTGGATGACCTCCAGTCCCTAAAGTGGGCTCCAGCCCCCACCAGCCTCCTGACTCCGAGCTTGAGAGAGCGCTGCTCACTGAGTCACAAGCTGACGCACAGTGGAATAGACCTCGCTGATGCTCTGGGGAGAGACATTTTGAGCCAACAGACCCACGGGAATACCAGCACCATTGGCGCTTATAAATCACAACCCAGTACAAGCCCCAGGAGGGGGAGAGGGGTCAGTGGTCAACCACTGAGGCTTAACCCACTTTGGGCAGCCCTCGCACAGCTAAGAGAGAGTGTTTCCTTAATGGGGGAAGACGCTCAGGACTGCAGGGAAGCAGCGAGGTTTTGTGGGTGTAAGTATAGAAATTGCAGCAAGGCGGTGCGCAAGTGTTGCCAGGGCTGGAATATAAAGAAATGGAAGTTGTTGTTCAGTCACATGAAACTTTGGTCAGGCTCGATCGGGATGAACTGCGCTCAGTTCTGGGCCTCACACATCAAGAAGGATTGACCTCGGAGTGGGGGTGCAGCCCAGATTCACCAAAATGGTAATGGGATTAAAAGGGTTAAAACACGGAGGGCAAGCTCCATAAACTGGGCTCGTAATCCCTGGAGTATTGAAAATTCAGAGGGTGATCAAATTAAGATAGTCAAGGTGATAAGGATTTACTTAAAAACGATTCCCACTATTGAGGGTGGGGTAAGAGGTCCAGAACGAGGGGGCATAACCTTAAAATTAGACCCAGGTCACTCAGGGCTGATGTCAGGAAGCACTTCACACAAGAGGGGGTGGGGGGGGGGGGGGGGGGGTGGGGGGTGGAAATCTGGGTACTCTCTCTACGCTGTTGAAGCTGGAGGCTAGCTAAAAATTTCAATACTGAGATTGATTCTATTTTTTTGGGGTAAGAGTATTAAGGCTAAAGAACCAAGGGGGATAAACGGAGTTCAGATACAGATCAGCCATGGTCTAATTGAATGGCAGAATGGGTTTGAGGGGCTGCGTATCGACAGCAAAGGGTTTTGGAGAGATCTTGCAACTTGGCAGAGAGTCAGAACAGAAGATGGTGGGAGTATTTTTGCTCCTTGCCAACCAGTCACAGTGCCAAGCGTGGGATAATGGGCCATGCTTGTTGTGAATATTAAGGACGAAGGAACCTGGACTTTTCAGCATCAAGACGAAAGGCTGCAAGTCACTGCAGAGAGAGCTGGATTGCAATCGCTCCGCTGCGCCGGTCTGCGACAGGACCGGGTAGAGACCCTGCCCGTGCAGTTCCAAACGAGCGCGTCTCCCAGCCCGACGGTCCCCGGGAAGCCGGTAACGGCCCTGCCGACGGCAGAGGGGGCGTCGCTCTCTCGGATGCGCCCCCAGCTCACCCCCCGAGGGTGGCCCTTCCCCGTGCGTAAGACGCAGGAAGCAGCTTCTGCTGAGAGTGGGACTCCGCACCAACCCCCAGCACCACCACCACCACCACCACCACCTCCTCCCTGGCTGCCCCATCCGGGGAGACCATGCTGTCTGCTCGTGAGATGTCCGCCTCTCGCTTCCGCGGCTGCTGCAGCAGCAGCAACAACAACAACAACAACAACCACCACCACCTGAGGACCTCGTCTCCGAAAGGTGGCCAGCGAGGGCCCGAGGACTGGGCGAGCTCGAGCGTTGCCATGGACCGCCTCGGTAACGTGAGAAGCAAGGGCTATAACCGCAACGTGGACAAGAACCTCCTGTCACTCCTGCTCTTCCTTCCACAGGTAAAGGGCCAAGTGGCCCCCAGTGCGTGGCAGGGGATCCGGAATCAGTCGGTAGATCGGAGCACACGGCCGGCGTTTCTAGTCGGAACGGGACCTGCATTTATATAGCACCTTTTCGGTAACGTCAGCATGTTCCGAAGCGCTTTGCAGCCAATTAGTTGCTTAATCCCCGTTGGTCAATTGGTCAATGTTTAAGCGGCCAGAAGAAACACTTGCCCCTGGAAAGCGCAGGACCTTTACCCTTCACACGTTGTTGCCTGGCAGTTAGCCACTGTTATAATGTGGGGAACAGCGGGCGTCAGTTTGCGCACAGCAAGATCCCACAAGAGCGTTAAATGACCTGATAGCCTGCTTTAACAGTGTTGGTTAGACGATAAGTATTGGGAAGAACGCGTCCTCCTCTCTCTCTCGTTGGGAAAATAATGGCGGCAGGATCTTTTACAGTCCCCTCCCCAGGGCCACAGTCACCCGTCTCACCCGGAAATCAGCACTTCTTATGGTGCAGCGCTGGGAGCGTCAGCCTGCGTTACGTGCTGAAGTCTCTGGTTGCGAGGCTTGATCCCAAGGACTGCTGCCTCAGGCCAGAGTAGGACCCGCTGAGTCACATCTTGACACCGAGGAGCGTGTGTCGCTGTGATTGTGAAGATGAATTGTGGCGGGTAGTTGGAATGAAAAGCTTTCGTGTGTCCTCCAGCCTGCCGTGCAGATAGGTGCGTTGGCTGCAGTAGCAGTGCATTGCAGGGTAGATCCAGGTTTAACCACCTCACTTGAGTTCTGGGTTCTTATGGTGCGGTAGCGAGGAAACATATGGTTGCACCTCGGTGTTCCTGGGTCAGGGCAGGGGGAAATCAGCCAGTGTTCCCACTCCATTTCACTATTCACTGAGCCTTGCTGGAGTGTGTGTGTGTGTGTGCATTCGTTCACGCTGATCGATGATGCTCCTAAACTAGTGGCTACCCTCAGCAGGTTGGGTGGGGGGGGGGGGAGTTGGGCGAAACCTTAAAGAGTGCCTCCTCCAGAGGGCAAGAGAATGGGAACGTCAGTGTTGTGAAATTCTCCCAGAACAAGGGTGAATGTCCTTAAAATTGGAGGTAGGTCATTCAGCAGCAATGTCAGGAAGCATTCCTTCAGACACAAGCGTCTCACCGCCACCAACCACCTCCCCCTAATCCCTGAAAAAGCTGAGGGTCAATTCGAAATTTCCATAGATTTTTTTGTGAGGTGAGGGTGTTGAGGGTTACAGAACTAAGGGCAGGTGGGATTAAAATTGCGGATCAGCTAATATCTAATTGAAAGGCTGAGCAAGCTCGAGGGGCTGAGTGACCTGCTCCTGGGACTAATGGCAGGGTCCTGTTCCTGGATGTGGGTGTCTGTGCTCGGACCTCTGCCCAGCCCACTCGCTCCTCTCCGCTGTGGTTTGCTGCCGGCTCAGCTCGTTGCTTAGCAACCTGCAAGTCGCTCGGCAGCACGATTCAGTTAGTTCCGGCAGAACAGACCCCCAGTACTGTGTTGGGGGGGGGCGGGGGGTGCGCGGGAGCAGAGAGCAGGCCCTTGATTGAAAAGTAACGTCTTGAATCTGCTAATGAGTTAAGAAATTGGCTGGGTTATTTTTGGCTTTTCCCATCCTTGTTTTCAGATTCCCCCACCCCCCCCCACCATGGCTTTGTCCCTGCGCCTCTCCAGTCCTCCGGCCCTCCCAAGATCTCTTACACTCTTCTCATTCTGGCCCCTCGAGCATCCCTGATTTTTGTCGCTGCACTTTTGTTGGCCGTGCTTTCGGTTAGCTAGACCATAAAGCCCAGAATTCCCTCCCTACACCCCTCCGTGCAGCCCCCCCCCCCAACCCCCCTTCCCCCCCGCCTCTCGTCTTCCAAAGTGTCCTCGGAACCTGCCTCTTTGACCCAGCTGTAGGTCGCCTGCCCTAACATCTCCCTGGGTGGCCCGGTCTCGAATTCCACTTGGCAGTGTTCCTGTGAAGTTCCCTTGGGTCGTTCTACTGGCGATTAAAGGCGCTTATGTAAACGCCAGCTGTTTGCTTCAGGACGAGAGACTTCAAACTCTCGTGCCCCGTTGTTGCTTGTGTCACCGGCGTCATGGAGGCTGTGAGCTGGGACTGTACAGTGAGCCCTCGCTTTGACGTTGTGGCTGTGCTGCTGAAAGGCGCAACTTTAAATGAAACCGTGTTAAGCGAATCAGGTTTTCCAGTGTAAGAGCTGTAGTTAGGTCCTGTAGGATCTTTCTCGCCAGAAAAAAAAACCATAGAAACGTTTACGGCCCTGTAAGTTGAAAATGCTTTAAATCGCTAAACTCCTGTATTCGTAAATGGAATAGCTTCTATGATTTTAAAATCGGCTGCCTCAACCGGCCCCCTCCGCCTGGCTGCAGGGATTGGGAAGCGGGAGCAAGCGGGAAGGTCGGCCGACACCCCCAGAGGGTCAGGGAGCGGGGCAAGGTCACTTCGCAACGGCGCCAATCGGGGAGTGGTGGCGGGGTGGGGGGGGTTCTCAGGCCTGTGTCAGACCAGGCACAAAACAATGTTAAGATGAAACTTCTGAGCTTCAAGATGACCACAGCGCAATATTGGTTCTGGCAAAGATATCAGAGCAGGGTGGGAGAAGGCTGTCCCTTGCCGCCGCCCCCCCCCCCCCCCGGACCCTGTTGGTCCCGCTGGTACATGGGCACTGCGACTGACCGAGGGGGCGGGCAGGTTGGCGCACAGTCACGTCGCAACCGAGAGCACAGTCAGCGGTTCCAGAACCCGGAGACAGATCTTGCAGTGAGGAGCACGGACCGAGCACAGTTTCGCATTGCGAAGTAAAGCCGTCGAGCTGGCTGAAGGAAATGGAAACCGATTTTAAAAACGAGAAGCACAGTGGCTGGGAGGATGCCGTCGGTGTTTCGAAATGGGAAGTCAGCGATGGGAAATCGTTGCAAGATGAAATTGGTCAGATGGTGCAGTGGTTTCTATTGCCGGACCAGTAACCCTGATGGCTGGATTAAAACCATGAATTCAAACCCCGCCATTAGAATAATTGGTTACGGCACAGAAGAGCGGCCATTCGACCCATTGAAACCTTGCCAGCGCTTTGCCAGAGCAATTTAGCTGGACCCGCTCCCACCGTCCACACCCTTTCCCAATTTTTCGCTTCAGGTGCTTATCCAATTCGCTCTTGAAAACCTCCATTGAATCTGCCCCCGCCGCACTCTCGGGCAGCGCATTCCGGATCCTAACCACTCGCGTGGTGTAAAAGCTTTTCCTCAGGCCGCCATTGGATTTTAGCCACTCACTTTTAAATTGGTGTCCTCTGAACCTCGACCTCTCTGCCAAAGGGGAATTGCTTCTCTCTCTCTCTCTCTCTCTCTCTCCATCTACTCTGTCCAGACTGCTCATGATTTTGAGCACCCCTGTCGTATCTCCTCCTAACCTTCTCTTCTCTAAGGCGAACGACACCCCCCCCCCCGGCTTCTCCGGTCTTATCCGTGTGGATAAATCCAGAAATAAAGGCCAGTATAAGTAAATCCAACTGGTTCACCTTCTGTGGAGGTAAATCCAACTGGTTCGCCCCAGCGCCCTATTGGGGAGGGAGACTTTCTGTCGTTACCCAGTCTGGGCCTAAAGGGGACTTGAGTCCCAGCTCGAGGTGGTGAGCTCTTAACCAGTTTGGGAAGCAGCCTGGCAGTCTGCTCCTCCGTATCAGAACCACCGGTACCTTCTCGGGGGCGACTGGGGTGCCACTATCAATGCCGGCCTCAGCAGCGCCACCTGAAAGTGAGCGCGCACCCAGAAAGAGAAAATCCTCTTTTAGGTCTGGTGGCTTTTGTGGAGCTCGAAGACTCTTGCTCTCCCGAGATGCCACGTCGAGAGGTTTACTGGAGACTCGTGGGGTGTTGAATGTACAGCCGGAGTTGGTCAGTAAGGCTCTTGAGAGCCTTACTTCCGTCCGAGCGAGTTTGTGCAGGTTCTGTGTAACTTGTTACTGTCACCATAGAGACGAATAACTTCAAAAGAAAACTTCAGCTGTCCAGTTAATAGCTGAAAAAGAATGACACAATGTGATTTCATGTTTAAAAACTCTTACTGTGACAAATTACTAAAGGAGTTATTGACTAAACCCTATTTTTTTAAGGCAGACAGCTTATACTTTAAAGTGCAGAAAGGAACATTTGGCTTTTTATACTTATCAGACATTGCTCTCACAGTCCTTATAGCAAATAGTTCACTGTCTGCTTCCAGTTTACCCTGGGTTCACATTTCCCTGTTGCATCATCAAGCAGTAAACTTGGAGTGACCGTCTCCAGGCGCTCCCCTTAGTTTTCAGAGAATTTCCTAAATCCCCCCCCACCCCCCAACCCAGAGAGTAAAGCCTGTCCCGATTATTCTTCCCCACTGGCCACGCCAGGATGAATCTCCAGGATCCTGAGCTGGCTATGGGGTGTAGTACCACCTTCGACCGTCTCTCCCTCTCCGTCTGCATCCGGCTATGGTAGTTCACAAAGCCAAGCAGCCTCTTCTCCTTGCCGACGGCATAAAACTGCGGTCTGCCAGTGCTATTCATTGATTTGTAGGGAAGCCTGTAACCTGATCTCAAACATGGCTTCCTGTGCACTCTCCCTCTGGCTGCATTCAAACACATTAGCCTTGCCATCCCCCAACTCTCTTTCATCTTAGAAGTAAATGGACCGTTTGCAGCACAACTGTTTAAAACCCAATACTTTCAACGCCATTCTAGGACTTTGGGAGACTCAGTCTGCCTGTTGTGAGCTCAGAGAGTGTGCCTCCAACCCTGAATACCTTACACCATCGCCACAGTAACACAACCTGGGCCTCCCTTTGATCTTTAACTACCCAGGCCTGGTTGTCAGGCAGACTCAGAACCGGTCACGTGACCCCCATGCCACTTTACCTTCAATTTAAGAGACAGTTCCAAAACATAGCGATGTTTTAAACTTCACAGTTGTGACATACTGCTCTGCCAAAAATATCATCTTTCTAGGCAGCACTGTATCCTCAGTTACAGTTTAACCATAGCTGGGTTAGATATCTGAAATCAACTTATGGTCATATCTGCTCTACTATGAACCAGCTGTGCCTCAGAGTTCTCTTCAGATCTAGTTTCTGCAGCAAAAGACAGTTTGCCTTAATAAAATTTTGTTCACAACCACAGAACACCCCCGCGTGTTTTACAGCCTAAAGTGCAGTCCTGATTACAAGGCGGAGAAGAGAGCATAGTTGATGTTTCGAGTCCTCATGACCCTTCAACAGAACTGAGTTCTGTTGAAGGGTCATGAGGACTCGAAACGTCAAATATGCTCTTCTCCGCCGATGCTGCCAGAGCTGCTGAGTTTTTCCAGGTATTTCTGTTTCTGTTTTTGCTTTGGATTTCCAGCATCCGCAGTTTTTTTGTTTTTATCCTGATTGAGTGTAGTCACTGTTGTAATGGAGGAGACTTGGCAGCCAGTCTGCGCACAGCAAGCTCCCACAAACGGATAACCTGCTGTAAGGACCTCGGTGGAGGGATTGACTATCAGCCAGGCCATTGAGGGCAACTCCTCAGGTCTTTTTTTCCCAGTGGATGTGGGGCCTCCCACGTGAGCCGCTCCCAACAGTGCAGCACTCCCTCAGCGCTGCAGCCGAGTGCCAGCCTGGGTCGTGTGCTCGGCTCGTGTCCCTGCGGCAGGACTCAGGCCCCACCACCTTTCTGACTCTGAGTTGAGTGTGCGACTCCCTGAGCACCCCCCCCCCCCCCCCCCCCCCCAAGCCGGTTCCCAGCAGTTTGTCCTGATGAGCCTTGTCCGCCACGTTTCTTTGGAGCTCCTGACTAAAAGCTGCACATAGGGGACTGCGTGATATGCGGTTTGACAGCTGAGTAGGACTCCGCCTGATACCAGTGAGGCAGCAGTTTTGACAACGTTCTAATTCGCTGAGCTGTGTTTGAGCAGACCGATATGGAGCCAGGGCAGCTGTATGAAGCCAAGATCAAGGTGGGGGTGGGGTGGGATCTCTCTCCCGATCCCCAGCTGCCAGTCCCGATTACTGTCCAGAGTGTCTCCAATGGCAAGTGCTGGAGTGTGGGTGGCTCGTGGAGGTTGAGGAGCCTAACACAGCAACTTGCGTTTACATAGCACTTTTAACTTAGTTAAATGCCTCAAGGCAATGTCACAGGAGTGCCGTCCAACAAAAACTGACACTGAGCCAAATAGGGAGACGTTAGAACTGCTTGGCCAAAAGGGGTTGGTTTTGAGGAGAGAGGCTTAGGGAGGGAGTTCCAGAGCTCGGGGCCCCCGGGCAGCTGAAGGCACGGCCCCCGACAGTGGAGCGATTAAAGTCGGGGGGGGTGCTGGAGAGACCGGAGCGGGGGTTGAGACCTGGGAGGGTTGTCAGGCTGGGAGAGATTGCAGAGGGAGTGAGGGGGGACGGGGCTTTGAAGTCGATACCCTTGGGTGGGGTGGGGGGGGGGGTTGTTTGGGGGGGGGGGGACGAGAAGGCAGGCGGGACAAATCATCTTGTAGCAGTCGGTGCTGCACTCACAGCACCATAGAATCGCCACGGCGCGGAATGAGACTATTCGGCCTGTCATGTCTATGCTGACCCTGTGAAGGAGCTATTTGCCTCTTGCCACGCCTCACACACCCCCCCCCCCCCCCCCCCACCCCCCTCCCCCCACACACACACACACACTTTTTCCCCTTGGCCCTGCAAATTCTTTTCCGGTCAGATATTCCCCAGGAAGCAGTTCGCTTTGCAAAGCCCGTTGAGGTACTCTGTGCACAGCAAGGTCCCGGCGTGAGATTTAAAACGATTGATGCAGCTGGTGGGGGGGTGGGGGGGTGGAGGGAGGGGGCGGCCGGCAGGGTGGGTGGGTGGGGGGGGGAGAGGGGCTGGTGGGTGGGGGGTTGGGGTGGAGGGGAAAGAGGGGCTGGTGGGTGGGGGGTAGGGTGGAGGGGGGGAGAGGGTCTGGTGGGTGGGGGGGTGGGGTGGGGGGGGAAGAGGGGCTGGTGGGTGGGGGGTGGGGTGGGGGGGGAAGAGGGGCTGGTGGGTGGGGGGTGGGGTGGGGGGGAAGAGTGGGTGGGGGGTGGGGGGGGGGCGGAAGAGGGGCTGGGGGGGTGGGGGGGCGGAAGGAGGGGGTGGGGTGGCGGAAGAGGGGCGGCTGGCAGGGTGGGTGGGTGGATGGGGTGGGGTGTGGGGAGGTAGGAGGAGGCAGGTAGAAGTAGGTGTCAGGGGTGTAGGTGGAGAGGCGAAGCTGGCAGGGTGGGGTTGCTGGGGTAGGGTTGGCTGGGCAGGGTAGGTGGTTATGGGCTGGGGGGGTGGGGGGGGGCGGGGCAGGTGGGGCAGAGGGGCACGGCAGGCAGGGTGGGGGGTGGGATGTGCGGTGGAGGGGCCGGCCGGTGGGCTAGGTGACATCATAGGCAGCGACCTCCCTGGCTGGATCCCCTAATTCTTTCAGATAAAATGAGTAAACCTGTCATCGCTGGGAGAAGATAAGTGCGGTGAGATTACATTTGGAAATAAATAAAGAGTAAAAAAAAAAAAAAATCAGTACAAAGAAATCTTGGATTTAATCCAGGGAACTCTGCCAGCTTATACTTGATTATAGCCAATTGATCTCTGTACTCAACATATTGCGAATCAAGCTGAATGGGGGTTATGGAGTGAGGGGAGGGGTGCGGTGATTCATAAAGAATGATTAGCGTACTAAATACTCTGCGAGTTAGTCCCTGGGCACACGTACACACGGGCACCGAAGGCTTGTGGGCGCAGCTCCTTCGTGCGTGACCCTGCCCCCGTAAGAGCTGTGGAGATATCCCCCCACCCCCCGGCCCCCTTATCTCTCGTCCCAACAGCGCTGCAAACAGAAGATCCGGCCTTTCTCTCGCGTTTCTCTCTGTGGGATCTTGCTGTGCTCAGATTTACTGCATTCCCCCCACCCCACCCCACCCCACCCGTTTTCTACATGACAGCAGTGACTACGCTTTGAAAAGCACTTCTCTGGCTGTAAAGCGCTGTGGGGACTCTGTGAAAGGTGCTATATAAATGCAAATCTTTCTGTTTAGGCCTCCACAAAACCCTACCTTTCTGGCTACCCCCCCCCCCCCCCCCCCGCCCCGCAGCTTATTTTTTTTTTTTGCAATTCACTCACAAGATGAGGGCAAGGACAGCAGTTACTGCCCTTGAGCTGCAACTGAGCGGGCTTGATGGGCCACTTCAGAGGGGCAATTAAGAGTCGGCCTCATGGCTGTGGGTCCGGAGAGTCACGTGTAGACCAGACTGGGTAAGGTCAGCAGATTTTCCACCCCTCTCACCCCCACACCCCCCACCCCCCACCCCACCCACCCAAAAGGGCATCGGTGAACCAGTTTTGCTACAACCATTCCCGAGAGTTAACTTTTCAATTCCAGATTTATTTAATCATCTTAAATTGAATTCCCTCCTCTTGAACTTGCATCGCTGGATCATTAGTCCAGGCCTCTGGATTACCCGTCCAGTAACACAGCCACTGGAACACCTTGGGGAGTTATTACCCTGTTAAAGGCACTGTCAGTGGAGAAATAGATGACTCACCTTCGATCCCCTGCATTCCTGACTAGTATTTTAAACCTGCCGTGGGGTGGTTCTGGAGAAGCACCACCAGGAGGCAGCATTGGCTCTCTGATTTCAGGCCGCTTGTTCAAGCTTTCCATGCCTCTGAAGCGCCGATCGGAATTCATTTTGAAACCAGAGCTAACATTTCTGTCACTTGCCTGGGCTAATTTTACGGGAACAGCCTCAATCCGATGCGGCTGGCGCTGTACTCCCCGGAAGGGAAAACGGGTTGTCAACTGTAAAGTGTATAAAACGGGTGAAAGTAAAGTTGGGAAAAGGATTGGGCTTTGTGTGTGAAATGTTTCGTCACCGTGGGGCATCAGTCAGCACAGAATGGTTTGAAGATCGATAGAAAAGAAATATATAGCGCCTTTCACAATCTCGAGACATCCCACTCTGCTTCACAGCCAGTGAAGTATTCCTGCCCAGAAAGGAGACCTCGGTGTACAGATCAGTGAATGGGATAGTAACGCTATAGCTGAGTAACAGTAACAACCTCAACAGGAGTTGGCAGTGGTTTGAATAGCCTAACACAGAAGGCTGGTGCACCGGCTACTAGTATCAGATGCCATAACTGCCACATCATTAAAGCGTTGGAGAGAGTACAGAGGAGATTCACAAGAATGATTCCAGGGATATAGGACTGTAGCCTGGAGAGGTTGGGTCTGGTTTCCTTGGCGAAAAGAAGGCTGAGAGGAGATTTGATAGAGGTATTCGAGATCCTGAGGGGTAGGGACAGGGTAAAGAGTGAGAACCTGTTCCCACCGAGAACATCAAGAGCCAGAGGGCGCAGGTTCAAAATAATTGGCAAAGGGAATAAATGTGATTTGAGGAAAAACATTTTCACCCCCCGAGGGTGGTTGGAGGCTGGAACGAACTTCTGAGGGTGGTGGAGGCAGGTTCGATCGAGGCATTCAAAAGGCAGTTGGGTTGCTATAAGGAAAGAGAGTGTGCGAGGTTACAGGTATAAGGCAAGGGAGTGGGATTAGGTAGAATGCTCTTTCAGAGAGCCAGTGCAGCCTCGATGGGCCAAATGGCCTCCTTCTGCACTGTAATGATGCTGTGAAATGTAGACCTCCTTTCAAAATAGTGGCCGTGGAATCTTCTCCAGCCACTGTCCCAAAGGACAGATGGGGCCTCGGTTCAATGTCCCATTCAAAAAGTCAACACTGTGCTCTCTCTCACTTTCGCTCACCTCGCTTTCACTGTCTCTCGTTCTTGCTCTCATTCTTGCGCGCTCGCACTCGCTCATTCTCTGTTGTGTGCTCTCACTCTCTCTCTCTCTCTCTCTCTCTCTAGTGCCTCCGTTCACTCTCCCCGCTTTGATAGAGGTGTTCAAAATCATGAAGGGTCTGGACAGGATAGGAAGAAACTGTCCCCACTGGCAAAAGGGGCTGAGTACCAGGAGGGCACCTGTTTAAGATGATATTGGCTAAAAGCCAAAGGCGTTACGAGGAAAAAAATGTTTTTACACGTCGAGTGGTTAAGACCTGGAAAGCACTGTCTGAGAGTGTGGTAGAGGCAGATTCAGTTGTGGCTTTCAGAAGCGAGTTGGATAAGCACTTGAAGGGAGAAAATTTGCAGGCGGGCTTGCTAAGCGGCTCTCTCGCAGAGAGCTGGCCTGGAAACAGCAGGCCGAATGGCCTGTGTTGTGACCACTTCATGATTCCCGCTCGCCCCCTTGCTTTTGTGCTCTCAGCTGCTCGCCCTCCTCGCCCTCCCCCTCGCTCGTGCTGCCTCCCGTATTGACTAATCCTGACAACCTCTTTTAAACGATCTAGAACAGGCCCAGAGATAAAAGCAAAGAACTGCGGACGCTGGAAATCCAAAACAAAAACAGAACTACCTGGAAAAACTCAGCAGGTCTGGCAGCGTCGGTGGGTGAAGAGCACAGTTGACGTTTCGAGTCCTCATGACCATGTGCTGTTCTCTACCGATGCTGCCAGACCTGCTGAGTTTTTCCAGGTATTTCTGTTTTTGGTTTTGAATAGACCCAGACTTAGCAAAGGAAATCCCCTCTCCCCGTGGTCCAGAGTTTTGGAAAGCATAGATTCAAAATCCTGTCGTTTGCTCGTGCGCCCTGCACTCTTAAGTCTCAGCTTACTCATGTTGTCGTGAACTGGGAGCAAAGCAGTGGGCCCTTGCTCTCCTCCCTGCTCTTGTGGTACACCCAGCGCACAGTATGAGGTAGCTGCCCTCTGGGGGCACAGCGGCTGTCCCCCGGCGATACCCCACCTCTGCTCCCAGTTGTCGACTGTCCCATTTCATTTCAGGGTGATTAATGATGGAGAACTGGCCCTCGGGCGCTACGTTCCCCTCCCCCGCGTGGATTAGCGGGTGGCTGAATCCCTCCATCACACCAACCCCCCCACCCCCACCTCCCACCTCCCAGCATCACGCAGCACCTCGATTGAGATCACGGTGATGGTTGGAAGGAAGGCAGGTTTCTCGGCTGGAAAAGCAAAAGCCCCATCAGCCCTAAAGAAGGAAGGCCCTGCATTCATATAGCAGCCTACCGCGTCCTCGGGGCGCCCCGAAGTGCCTTGTGGCCCGCAGGCTATTTTTCGAGGTTCGGTCCAAAGGCACATGCCTGCAGGAGCACCCTACCTACCTCAGCCCTGACTGTTACAGTCAGCAAGTCAACACAGCAACCAATTTGCACACAGCAAGGTCCCACAAACAGCTCACGAGAGGCACGGGCTGTTAACCCAGTGCCTTTGATTCCCCCCCGCTGGCGTTAGCTGCTGGGCAATCGTTGAACCGATGTCCCACTGGATACCCGGCTCTTTGAGACAGGACTCCCCTCCGCCCCGCCTGAACGGGCAGGGTAAGACTTGGTGTAACCTCTCACAGGTAAGGGCAGCTTGTCAGTGCCGCGCTCCCTCAGCCCCACAGCTGGAGCTCAAGTCCCTGGGGCTGGGGCTGGAACCCGAGACCCTTCTGATTCCGAGGCGAGGATGCGACCCCCTGAGCCCACAGTGGTAGTTGCACTCTGCGTCAACAACAAAGGAGGAGACCATTCAGCCCCTCGAGCCTGTGCAAGCCATTCAGTACCATGGCTAGTCTGTACCTCAACTCCAACCGTCTCTCTCGGTTCCATACCTCTCGATTCCCTATCTAAGCAAAAGAAATCGATCTCAGATTTAAAGTCATTAATTGAGCTGCTGCCGACTGCTTTTAGGGGAGAGCGTTCCAGACTCCCTACCACCCTTTGCATGAAGAAGTGGTTCCTAACTCCTCTGGCCTGTCTTTGATTTTAAAATATCCCCTTGACTGAGACTCCCCCCACCCCCAAGCAGAAGTTGCTTCTCTCTCTCTCTCCCCACCTCTCTCTCTCTCTCCCCACCCCTCTCTCTCTCTCCCCACCCCTCTCTCTCTCTCCCCACCCATCTCTCTCTCTCTCCCCACCCCTCTCTCTCTCTCTCCCCACCCCTCTCTCTCTCTCTCCCCCACCCCTCTCTCTCTCTCTCCCCACCCCTCTCTCTCTCTCTCCCCACCCCCCTCTCTCTCTCTCTCCCCACCCCTCTCTCTCTCTCCCCACCTCTCTCTCTCTCCCCACCTCTCTCTCTCCCCACCTCTCTCTCTCCCCACCTCTCTCTCTCCCCACCTCTCTCTCTCCCCACCTCTCTCTCTCTCCCCACCTCCCTCTCTCTCCCCACCTCTCTTTCTCTCTCCCCACCTCTCTTTCTCTCTCCCCACCTCTCTTTCTCTCTCCCCACCTCTCTTTCTCTCTCCCCACTCTCTTTCTCTCTCCCCACCTCTCTCTCTCTCTCCCCCACCTCTCTCACTCTCTCTCCCCACCTCTCTCTCCCCACCTCTCTCTCCCCACCTCTCTCTCGCTCTCCCCACCTCTCTCTCTCTCGCTCTCCCCACCTCTCTCTCTCTCGCTCTCCCCACCTCTCTCTCTCTCTCTCTCTCTCTCTCTCCCTCTCCCCACCTCTCTCTCTCTCTCCCCACCTCTCTCTCTCTCTCCCCACCTCTCTCTCTCTCTCCCCACCTCTCTCTCTCTCCCCACCTCTCTCTCTCTCCCCACCTCTCTCTCTCCCCACCTCTCTCTCTCCCCACCTCTCTCTCTCCCCACCTCTCTCTCTCCCCACCTCTCTCTCTCCCCACCTCTCTCTCTCCCCACCTCTCTCTCTCCCCACCTCTCTCCTCCTCCCCACCTCTCTCTCTCCCCACCTCTCTCTCTCCCCACCTCTCTCTCACCCCACCTCTCTCTCACGCCGGAGCTCTCCCTCTCTCCCCACCTCTCTCTCTCTCTCCCCAACTCTCTCTCTCCCTCCCCACCTCTCTCTCTCTCCCCAACTCTCTCTCTCCCTCCCCACCTCTCTCTCTCTCCCCACCTCTCTCTCTCTCCCCCACCTCTCTCTCTCTCCCCACCTCTCTCTCTCCCCACCTCTCTCTCTCTCTCCCCACCTCTCTCTCTCTCTCCCCACCTCTCTCTCTCTCCCCACCTCTCTCTCTCTCTCCCCACCTCTCTCTCTCTCTCTCCCCACCTCTCTCTCTCCCCACCTCTCTCTCTCTCTCCCCCACCTCTCTCTCTCTCTCCCCACCTCTCTCTCTCTCTCCCCACCTCTCTCTCTCTCCCCACCTCTCTCTCTCTCCCCACCTCTCTCTCTCTCCCCACCTCTCTCTCTCTCCCCACCTCTCTCTCTCTCCCCACCTCTCTCTCTCTCCCCACCTCTCTCTCTCTCCCCACCTCTCTCTCTCTCACCCCACCTCTCTCTCTCTCTCCCCACCTCTCTCTCTCTCTCCCCACCTCTCTCTCTCTCTCCCCACCTCTCTCTCTCTCTCCCCACCTCTCTCTCTCTCTCCCCACCTCTCTCTCTCTCTCCCCACCTCTCTCGCTCTCCCCCACCTCTCTCGCTCTCCCCACCTCTCTCTCTCTCTCTCTCTCCCCACCTCTCTCTCTCTCTCTCTCTCCCCACCTCTCTCTCTCTCTCCCCACCTCTCTCTCTCTCTCCCCACCTCTCTCTCTCTCTCCCCACCTCTCTCTCTCCCCACCTCTCTCTCTCCCCACCTCTCTCTCTCCACCTCTCTCTCTCCCCACCTCTCTCTCTCCCCACCTCTCTCTCTCCCCACCTCTCTCTCTCCCCACCTCTCTCTCTCCCCACCTCTCTCTCTCCCCACCTCTCTCTCTCCCCACCTCTCTCTCTCCCCACCTCTCTCTCTCCCCACCTCTCTCTCTCCCCACCTCTCTCTCTCCCCACCTCTCTCTCTCCCCACCTCTCTCTCTCCCCACCTCTCTCTCTCCCCACCTCTCTCTCTCCCCACCTCTCTCTCTCCCCACCTCTCTCTCTCCCCACCTCTCTCTCTCCCCACCTCTCTCTCTCCCCACCTCTCTCTCTCTCTCTCTCCCACCTCTCTCTCTCTCCCCACCTCTCTCTCACTCTCTCTCTCCCCACCTCTCTCTCTCTCTCTCTCTCCCCACCTCTCTCTCTCTCTCCCCACCTCTCTCTCTCTCTCCCCACTTCTCTCTCTCCCCACCTCTCTCTCTCTCTCTCCACCTCTCTCTCTCTCCCCACCTCTCTCTCACTCTCTCTCTCCCCACCTCTCTCTCTCTCTCCCCACCTCTCTCTCTCTCTCCCCACCTCTCTCTCTCTCTCCCCACCTCTCTCTCTCTCTCCCCACCTCTCTCTCTCTCTCCCCACCTCTCTCTCTCTCTCCCCACCTCTCTCTCTCTCTCCCCACCTCTCTCTCTCTCTCCCCACCTCTCTCTCTCTCTCCCCACCTCTCTCTCTCTCTCCCCACCTCTCTCTCTCTCTCCCCACCTCTCTCTCTCCCCACCTCTCTCTCCCCACCTCTCTCTCTCCCCACCTCTCTCTCTCCCCACCTCTCTCTCTCCCCACCTCTCTCTCTCTCCCCACCTCTCTCTCTCCCCACCTCTCTCTCTCCCCACCTCTCTCTCTCCCCACCTCTCTCTCTCCCCACCTCTCTCTCTCCCCACCTCTCTCTCTCCCCACCTCTCTCTCTCCCCACCTCTCTCTCTCCCCACCTCTCTCTCTCTCTCTCCCCACCTCTCTCTCACTCTCTCTCTCCCCACCTCTCTCTCTCTCCCCACCTCTCTCTCTCCCCACCTCTCTCTCTCCCTCCCCACCTCTCTCTCTCCCTCCCCACCTCTCTCTCTCTCTCCCCACCTCTCTCTCTCTCCCCACCTCTCTCTCTCTCCCCACCTCTCTCTCTCTCTCTCTCTCTCCCCCACCTCTCTCTCTCCCCCCACCTCTCTCTCTCCCCCTCCCCCTCCACCTCTGGCTCTCTCCCTCTCTGGCCTCCCTCGCCCCCCTCCTCCCCTCCCCCTAACCCATAAATCCCTTCAAAATCATGAAAAACCTCAATCGTATCTCTCCCCCAATATTTCGGGGAATACAAGCCTAGTTTATGGAATCTCTCGTCGTAACTTTGCCGAGTATGTGCAGCACGGAAACAGGCCATTCAGCCCTCCTGGTCCATGCTCCACGACGTGCCTCCTCCTCCCACTCCCTCCCCCTTAAACCCATTGCTGCGGTTTGCCCTAACCTCTCCCTGCGGGGAGTTACTCCACACTGTCTCCCCAAACTGGGTAAAGATGTTTCTCCTGAATGGCCGATTGGATTATTCCTGACTGTCATTTACGTGTGGCCCCGAGTTGTTCCCTGTCAGCTCATTCTGCTGTTCTTCAACCATGGGGCATTGACTAGTTTCAAACAGAAATCGTTTTCATTTGGCTGCTTACAAACCTTGATGTTCATCTAAATAATTTTCTGTCAGCTTATTGATATATAGTATTATATATTAACCACATATATAAGATAATAGATAATATTCTCACCTTGAAGTCAGATAATTCTCAGTATCAGATGTGTCACCTGCTACTACTGTTGATTTAGCAAAGCAGTTTAATTCCTCTTTTCTACAGTGACTGTTGTTTGTGTTCAGTTGAGTCAGAATAATGTACACACAGCACTGACCTAACCTAACCCCCCAGAGTGGTTTTTCCTTTACTACTTTCATGTGATGTGGGTGTCACTGGTAAGGCCAGTTTTTAGTGTCCACCCTTAGCTGATCTTGAACTGAGTGGGCTCGCTCGGCCATTTCAGAGGGCACTTAAGAGTCAACACACACACACACACACACACACACACACACACACTCACTCTGCTGTGGGTCTGGAGTCACGTGTAGGCCAGATTTCCTTCTCTAAGGGCACGCCAGTGAAGCAGATGGGTTTTTATGACCATTGGC
>JANJGN010000033.1:6440365-6517275 GCA_026770705.1 Isurus oxyrinchus
CACTCCCCCAACATATTCCTTTCTCCCTCATGTGGTTTATCCCCCTCAAAGGTACCTATCCTATTCGCCTCGACCACTCCCTGTGGTGGGGTGGGGGGGGGTGCGAGTTCCACACTCTCACCGCTCTCTGGGTGAAGAAGTTTCTCCTGAATCCCCCGTTTGGATCTATCAGCGGTCATCGCATACGGATGGACCCTCGTTCTGGTTTCCCTTCACCAGTGGAGACACATCTTCTCCGTGTCTGCCCTGTCGAACCCCCTTTAATAACGTTAGGGAGCTCGACGAACTCTCCTTGTTATCCTTCATGAGGAACTGAGGCCCAGCCTCTGCAAGTTACAACCCCTCTTCAGGGTATCACCCTTGTCGATCTTACTTTGCACCTCCTCCGGTGCCTCTATATAACACGGAGACCGGAACTGTAACTCCGAGTGCCGCCTAACCAAGATTTGGTGAGTTTAACATAACCCTCTCACAATGAACCCCAATGCTGTATTTGATCTCTTACGGCCTTGTTAACTTGCCTAAACTAATTTTATTGATTTGAGCATCTGCACCCATTTACCTTGTATTTATTTATTTTGAAATTCATTGGCAAATTGCAGGCCTGTTTTTATTTTCATGCGATGTGAGAATCACCGGCATTGGTTGCCCATCCCTAATTGCCCTTGACCTGAGTGTCTTGCTCAGCCATTTCAGGGGGCAGTTAAGAGTCAACCACTTGGGGTCTGGAGTCACGTGTAGGCCAGACCAGGTAAGGACAGCAGATTTCCTCACCCACAGGGACATTAGTGAATGCAGATGGGTTTTTAATGATCGGGTCACCGTTACTGAGACTAGAATTTAATTCCAGATTTTATGAATTGAGTTTAAACTCCACCAGCTGCTGTGGTGGGATTTGAACTGTAATCTCCAAATCGTTAGCCTGGGCCTGTGGATTCCTAGCACGGGGGTGTTACCACCACACCACAGTCTCCCCCACACCACATTTCACACCCCCCCCCCACCCCCACCACCGCAATTTTGTTCAGTAGACAGTGAAGGAGACTCTACGAAGTGACAGCATCTACCCGCTTTCCACAGCCAGTAAGACGGTCCGATTGCTTTAAGTATCTCCCCCTCTCAGGGAGCTGCCTGATCTGGAAGATGGAGTATAGGGAGCAGGGAGGCTTCGCTGGGACTTGGCAGAACACGAGAGCACAGCTTGAGTACCGTGCACGGTTCTGGTCACCCCTTTTACAGGACGATGTGACCACACTGGAGTGGGCGCAGAGGAGGCTCGCGAGAGGGTGTGGCCGGGGCTGGAGGACTTTAGCGATGAGGAGAGATTGGATAGGCCGGAGGGGGTGGTGGGTTATTTTCCCCGGAACAGAGGAGGCTGAGGGGAGATTTAATTGAGGGGTGTTATTGACTGACGTGGATGGAGTTAAACTCAAAGGGACAACTCCATTTACCTTTGCAAAGGGGTTCAAAAACCCAGGGGGCATAGATTTAACGTAATCGGTAGAAGGCTTAGAGGGAAAATGAGGAAACATTTGGTCACCCCAAAGGTGGTGAGATCACTCAGAGTGCTAGAGGCAGAAACAAATACCTGGATGTTCACTTGGAAATCCGTGATCTGCAGGGTTATGGGCTGAGAGCAGGAAGGTGGGCTTAGACCGAGTGACTGTTCATTGACCAGCACTGACACGATGGGCCGAATGGTCTCGCTCTGTGGCGTCTGATTGGCCTTAGCATCGACCCGCTGAAGCCCCAATGGGGGTGGGGGGGGTCTCAGTCTGTCGAGGAAGGGCAGACACAAACCCATAGCCCCAGCACAACGTACTGCACTATACCCAAGAGGGGCCCATTTCTCCCCCCCCCACCCTCCTACACCTCAGCCCCTCACCCTCTGACCGACGGGTTGCACTATTCCAAGAAACCCAGTCACCATTATCGACCCCACCCACCTCCAGAGGACACGTTATCGGGCTGCACATTGAACAGACGCTCCATATCGTGGGTGTACCGACTCGCACCCTCCCCATCTCATCTCCACTTCTGGCCCTTAGGACGAGGACAGTGCCAAGGAAGAGTTCAGAGGTCGCCTCCCGTGACACTTGGGCCCAATCAAATCTGTTTGGCCAAATTTTTATAGAGTCGGCCTGTCCGACGAGGGCGGAGTCAGTGCAGCGCAGAAGGAGGCCACATTCAGCCCCTGTAGAGCGATCCAGTCCGTCCCGTTTCCCCTGCTCAATCTCCGTAGCTTAGTTTATTTTTCCCCACGCGTCTATCCAACTTCCTTCCGAAAACCAGTCCTCGTCTCCGCTTCCACCACCCTCATGGGCAGCGGCTCCCAGGTTGTTACCTCTTGCTGTGTAACAAAAAAAAAAAAAGTTCTTCCTCATGTCCCCCACTTCTTAGTCCTGTGCCCCCAGCGCCCTCCTCCTGTCAGCCAATGGGAACTGCTTTCCCTTGTCTAAAGCCGCCACAATTTTGCGGTCAGTCTTCCCCTCGGCCTCCTCCGCCCTGAGGAGAACGACCCCAGCCTCTCTGATCGAGCCGAGCGGGCAAGTTCCCTCACCGCGGAACCATTCTGGCAAATCTCCTCTGCACTCCCGCCCCCCCCCCCCCCACCCAAAAGCCCCACACAAGGACCCTCACAACCTCCCCAACAGAGTGGCGACCAGGACTGGACGCTGGGGTTGGCAATGCTGAGGCCGGGCAGTGTCCGGTGGGCACGGTGAAAGGGGCGGGATAGGGTAATGAGGAGGTGGGGGGGGGGGGGGGGGGGGTCGGTGGTGGGGGGGTGGGGGGGCGGAGGTGTGACACTGAGCAGGCACGGTAGAACGGCTCGGTTGGATAGCATGAGGTGGGGGGGGGGGGTGGTGGGGTGGGTGGAGGGGAGGATTGTTGGGTGGGGTGTGGGAACGGTGGAGATCTGACTGAGCTGGTAATCCCGAAACCCGCTAATCTGAAATTCCATTTAACAAAATCTAGGCCCAGGCTTTCGGGCCTCCAAAAGCTCCTACCCCAGAAGCTACGTTGGGGGTAACACCTTGGAAATCCCCACGTGAGGAAGGAACGGGAATTGCCCCAGGAGCTTAAAGTTCCGCCGGGCGATTCCCCCTGCATCCGGAACCTTCTGAAACTCCGACTTAAATTCGGGGACTTCGGATGGTCCCAACTTTCTTCGCAGAATAGTTACTCAGGAGATGTTTATGAGGGTTAAAACCAGTTCTAACTCCTGGGTAACTACACCACTGACCACCCGCCCCCACAACCCCCCATTAGACCCGTCCCCATCGCCCCCCCCTCCCCTCACTGACTACCCCAGCCAACAACCCTCCCGAATGCCACCCACCACCCCCCACCCCAAGCAAGCAACTTCCACTTCCCAACCACCCTACTACCCCCCCTCCCCTCACCGGCTACCCCAGACAACAACCCTCCCGAATGCCCCCCAACCCCCCATCTCAACCAACTTCCCTTCCCAAACACCCCCTACTCCCTCGCCCACTGGCCTTAAACACTTACCCCCTCTCCTAGCTTTGTCAAAGTGGCTTTTGGGGCATTTAAAGTTACCGTAGAAAGGGCCTTGGCTTGGTTGCCCCCGGCGACCCCACACTGCGAAGGGAAGGAGGCCCGGGAACAGGTAGGCCCAGGGCCCGAAATGCGGAGCGCCAGCCTAAGGTAAGCCAATAGGAGCGGGGTGGCGATCCGACTGGGATTTCCGCTCCAGGGAAGATTCAGCGCCTGGAATATGGAGCTGGTCTCAAACGGTGACCATGACAACCATCATCCATTGCTGTAAAAACCCCATCTGGTTCACTAATGCCCCCTTTTAGGGAGGGAAATCTGCCGTCCTTACCCGGTCTGGCCTACACGGTGACTCCAGACCCGCACAGCGATGTGGTTGCCCCTCTGAAATGGCCTGGCAAGCCCACTCCATTCGAGGGCAATTAGGGACGCCCACATCCCATGAAGAAAAATGCCCCTTCAGGACTACTCCATTGACCAAGCTTTCGGTCACCTTGTCCTAGTTAGAAACATCAAAACTAGGAGCAGGAGGAGGCCATTCGGCCCTTCAATCCTGCTCCGCCATTCATTATGATCATGGCCGCTCATCCAACTCGATAGCCTGCTCCCGCCTCATTTCAAGGGGCAATTAGGGATGGGCAACAAACGTTGGCCTTGCCATCGACGCCCACATCCCCTGAAAGAATAAAGTTTAAAAAAGCGTACCGAGGCAAAAAAAAAGAACATTCTAGGTTCAAACGCCATTGAATTTTCTCTCCCCCACCCCCACCACAGTTTGCACCCAGCATCGTCCCTACTTTCTGGGAACAACTCGAACAGCTTTGGTGATCTCACCTTGGGGTCAAATGTCAACAAGAGGTCAGCCAGCCTCATCCAGAGAATGGAAACCTGCGCTTGGCCTGCAATGGCAAAATCGCAGTGTCTCGCCTCAGACTTGGAGGGAAGGAAACCCGGCCTATCAGGAAACAGGGACACATTGCCCGGGGTGGGGAAGGAGGAAGGGGGGGGGGCGCCAGAGTTAGACCCTTTGGTGCCCTTAACTAAGCTTGTATCACGCACTTAGGGTGAAGCTCCTCAAATTGCTGTGGGTCAGGTTGAAGGAATTGCGTTTATACTTACCTCAAGAATCCAATCCTAGCCAATGCTATCACACAGAAAAACACAGCAACCAATTTATACACAGCAAGATCCCCCAAACAGCAATGTGATTATGACCACACCATCTGTTTTTAATTGACATTGTTGAGTTGAGGGACACATATTGGCTTGGTCACCAAGGAGAAGTCCCCCTGCTCTTGCTTCCAATCTTTCATGCCTGAGAGGGTCTCGATTTTAATGCCCTAAAAGAGGCAGCACCACTGACAGTGCAGCACTCCCTCAACACTTGCGATGGGTTGACATACCCAAGTCTCTGGAGCAGGACTCGAACCCACCACCTTCTGAGTTCCAGGCAAGAGGGGCTACCCACAGAGACGCAGCTGGCAACCGGAGGAGTCCGCTGCAGAGTGACCTCACCAAGTCAGTCAGCGGCAGCGAGAGGCGGGGTATTGGCCTCAAACCCCAACCCCTGTGCCCCCTGCCCCCTGTCCCCACCCCAAGGGACCATGACCTCCCAAAGCAACGGTCGGGGGGGGGGGCTGTGAATTCACCCAATCCAGCAAACTCCTGACCAGCTTTCCACAGGGAGTAAATAACCGTGCTAAATTTTAACATCCTTGTTTCCAAAATCCCTCCCGTGAACTGCTCCAGCCCCCACGACCTCTCTGCACTCCCTCTATCATTGAGTTCCATCGCTCCACCATTGATCCTTCAGCTGCCTGGGCCCCAAGCTCTGGAACTCCCCCCCTTAAACCCCTCCACCTCTCTTGTCTTCGAGACACCCCATAACCCCAAGCGCCCGCCCCCTTCCCCCCTTCCCCCTCCCCCTCCCGTGACTACCTTCTTGGTTGCCGGCCCCCAAATCTCGCCTTAAGGCTCAATGTCAAATTTTGACTGAAGCACCTTAAAGGCGCTACACAAATCCAAGTTGTTGTTACTGCTTACAAGTTTCCGTGAAAATTTCCGGAACATTGTGCCCATTGGCACCACGTGATGCCACGTCAGGATGGCAATGAAAAAGTGTACAACTGGAGTTTTACCCCCCCCCACAAGGTTTGACTATTCCAATGCTGTCTTCATTTCTTTAACCCTTGTGAGCCTCTCTGGCCAGAACAGCATTTGTTGCCCCCTGAACCAAGCGGTCTCGCTCGGCCCATTTCAGAGGGGGCAGTTAAGAGTCGACCACACTTGCTGTGGGGTCTGGAGTCACGTGTAGGCCAGACCGGGTAAGGATGGCAGATTTCCTTGCCCTAAGAGGGGCATTAGCGAACCAGATGGGTTTTTAAAGACCATCAATGATCGTTTCATGGACACCATGACTGACTCTAATGTTGTACTCCAGATTTTTTATCAACTGAATGTAAATTCCACCAGCTGCCATGGTGGGATTTGAACCCAAGTCTCCTGGGCCTTAAGCCCGGGATACTGGATACAGTGACATGGCCAGCGTTGTCCGCAGTTAGCCTGTTAGCGAGAATAGGGTGGACGATCAGAAAAGCACTCACTGAATCCATGGAAAACTTTGACACGCAATGCAAGAAGTGATAAGGAAGGAGTAGGCCAGAATCTGAGACCCACACCCTTAACGCACTATCAGGGACGAAACAGTGCTGGGTGCGGCATTGGCTAATAATGTGGGATTCGGGGAACTGGTGCGTGGCTTTTATTAACTGAAAAGAAAGCTCGATTCAGACCGTCGAGCTCCCGCGTGTCGAGTTTCAGACTGAGGCCTGGTGAGATCTGCTAGGATTCCGTTGTCTGCACTTTGACCTCCATTTCAGAAGAAAAACAAATACCAGGAAAAACTCAGCAGGTCCGGCAGCATTGGCGGAGAAGAGCAAAGTTGACGTTTCGAGTCCTCGTGACCCTTCGACAGAACTGGCCAGACCTGCCGAGTTTTTCCAGGCATTTCTGTTTGTGTTTTGGATTTCCAGCGTCCGCAGTTTTTTTTTGTTTTTATCCATTTCAGAAGGTTGCAAGTTCAAATGAGGGGAGGGAGTGTAAGGGGTTTGGGGGAGTGGGGGGGGGTGGTGATAGAGAAAACATGAGTGAAAAGTAAGTGAGGGGAGGAGGGGGCCTTAGGGCAAGAGGAGGGGGCTAACTTTGAGGGACAGTTTGGCAGAGAGGCAATTGTGTGTGGGGCGGGGTGCGAAAGGGATATATCAGGGGGTTAGACAGCAGAGGGCGGGGGGGGGAAGATTTTGGGGCATAGGGTGAGGGGGATGATTTTGGGGAAGAGGGCTTATCTGAGGGGATGGGCAGTGGGGGAGGGGCTGAAACCATCCTGGGAAGGAGGTGCGTAGAATGGGAGGTGAGCTTGCCTGGGGCGATGTCATGAGAAGGAGATCTTGAGCGCTGGATGTGAAATCCCTATTAATATAAGCCCACCGACTCCCACAGCTACCTCGACTACACTTCCTCGCATATCTCACTTTCTTTAAGAAATCTATTCCATTCAGTTTTTCCATCTCCATCTCATCTGTTCTGAGGATGAAACTTTCCATACTATCACTTCCGATATAAATAAGTATGAACGTAGGAATTAGGAGCAGGAAGTAGGCCACTCGGCCCCTCGAGCCTGCTCCTCCATTCAATAAGATCAAGGCTGATCTGAATGTAACCTCAACCCCACATTCCCGTCTAGCCCCGATAACCTTTCACCCCCCTCGCTTATCAAAAATCTATCCACCTCGGCCTTAAAAATATTCAAAGACTCTGCGTCCACTGCCTTTTGAGGAAGAGAGTTCCAAAGACTCGTCACCCTCTGAGAGAAAGCATCTCTCCTCATCTCTGTCTTAAGTGGGTGACACCTTATTTTTAAACACTAACGCCCTAGTTCTAGATTCTCCCACAAGAGGAAATATCCCCTCCACATCCACCCTGTCAAGTCCCCTCAGGATCTTGTGTTTCAATCAAGTTGCCTCCTACTCTTCCAAACTCCAATGGATACAGGCCTAGTCTGTCCAGCCTTTCCTCATAAGACAGTCCACCCATTCCTGGCGTTAGTCTGGTAAACCTTCCCTGAACTGCTTCCAATGCACTTACATCCTCTCTTACATTTTCCATTTACCTCACCTGCGCCCCCCACAGTGGTTGACAGGGCCCTTGACCACGCCCAACCCATTTCCCCCACTTCTGCCCTCACCCCGTCCCCTGCCTCCCAGGGTCACAATCCCATGCCCTCACCTTCCACCCCAGCGGCCTCCATAGTCGGCAGATCCACCACCGCCAAGTCTGTCACCGTCGAACACTCCTTCCCCTCCCCTCCACGACACCCTGCTCCACCCCTCAGACAACCCCAACAACCGTCCGCTTCCCTCGGTACCTCTCCGCGCAAGCACAGGAGATGCAACGCCTGTCCTTTCACCTCATCCCTTCCCACCAACCAAGGGCCCCCAAACACTCTTTCCAGGAGGGAGAGAGGAAATGTGGAACTATCGGCCGGTTAGCCTGACATCAGCCGTAGGAAAAATGCCGGAACATATTATTCGAGACATGGTAATAGACCACTTCGAGAATCATTACACGACTGGACAGAATTCACGTGGGCTTATGAAAGGGAAATCTAGATTCAGGGTGTCGAATTCCCAATTGTCAAGGTTCAGACTGAGGCCTGGTGAGATCAGGTGGTTGCTAGGGCCTGGGCTCAGTTCTGACCTCCATAGTCAGAAGGTCGCAGGTTCAAATAAGGAGAGGGGAGTTTTTGAGTTGTAACTAGAAGGATAGATAAGGGGGGACAAGTAGATGTAACGTATCTGGATTTAAGGTGCCACACAAGAGGCTATTACACAAAATCAGGACTTATGGGATTGGGGGGGGGGGTGGTAATAGATTAGATTAGATGTTAATGGACAGTAAACAAAGAGTTAGGAATAAACAGGTTATTTTCAGGTTGGAAAGCTGCAACTAGAGGGCATTACAGGGACAAGTACTGGGCCTTATGCCTTTACAATCTATACACAATGATATAGGTTAGGAGCCTGTGGCCTGAATTTCACGCTCCCCTCACCGGTGGGTTTTTAGAGTGCAACGGGAGTGTGAAATCACACAAATGGGCTCCCCGCTGGGTTCCTGCCCGCCCCGACCTCTCAGAGATGTTACCCAGGGGCGGGCGAAGACTTGTGGACAGGCCGCCCGCCCTTGCCCCAATTGAGCCCCTTAAGTGGCCAGTGATTGACCACCTAAGGACCATTCCCAGCCCAGCCTCGATGGTCAGGCGGGTGGGAGGAGTTCCCGAGTTTGGGGGAAGCCTGAAAATGATGGGGTTTAGGCCTCGGGCAGGAAGTTTGGGGGGGGGTGGGGTGGTTGCTGGGTCCCTCCATCAGAAGCCCCCTTCTAACTTCAGGCTCAACCCCCCCCCCCCCACCCCCCGTCATTTCCTTAAGATCCGGTGACTACTAGACCTCCCTCCCCTCTCCGGCCTCCAGCCTTCCCCCCACAAATCCCTTCACTGTCCACCCTTCCACACCCCCTCCCCCCTCACCCAAAGGCCTTCCCTACCCTCCCCCCTCCCAGGGGCCCTGAAAACTCACCTTTCCCCGCACTCTGGGGACTTTGGCCCCCGGTTGGTGGGGGTGGGGGGGGTGGGGGGCTGCCTGCAGTCCCAGTCCCGTCCACCGCAGCCTCCGGCGCTGCAGGGGGAGGGGTGGTGACTGGTAAGTAAGGCAACTAGAACGCCATGTGGCGAAGGGTGAACTTATCCACTACGGTAGGCAGCAGAGCATTTTTTAAATGGTGGAACGCTGGGAAACGAGGGTGCTCAGAGGGACGTAGGCACCCATGTAAATAAATGACAGAAAGCTAACATGCAGGTGCAGCGAGAGAGGCTAACAGCTTGGAGAGCTTGTTACTCAGGGATCAGAAGATCAGATCAGAGTGATGACTTTTTTTGTTTGCCTTCCCTTGCCCTGTTTGCAGATTTCAACATGTTCCTTTCTTAGTCGCTGTGGCTTCTCTTTATTTCCAACTTTATCCTAGCTCCCCCCCCACCACCCCACCCCCTCCCTCCTCACCAACCCCCCCCCCCACACCCCGCATCTGCTCCGACACCATCTTTCGAGCTCAAGGGCTGCAGTGTCTCTTAGCGTCCGGCGTTTACGGAACCGGTTGTCAGGTGACTGCCTGCAGAGAGAGAGTCCCTCGCAGCAGAGGTCACATGACGTCAGCAGCAAGCCAGATAGGACATGTATTCACGTTGCATTTCAAAACCCAAATGGTTATATAGGTCCTTGGTGAGGCTGCTTTGGCCCAGGCCATGCGCAGTTTTGGTCTCCATACCGAAACCCTTAGCAAGGCCCGGGATGAAAGTAGGTATCATTGACCGATGTGTCAATACGGGCTGGGACACATCTCTCCATATTGCAAAGGTCACCCAGGACAGAAACTTGGTAGGCTTCCAACAAAACCAGTCTCCTGATTATTCGTAAACAAGCAAAACCCATTGACCTTTGTGTTATTATTCATTCACGGGATGTGGGCCTCGCTGGCCGGGCCCAGCATTTATTGCCCATCCCTAATTGCCCCTTGAGAAGGTGGCGGTGAGCTGCCTTCTTGAGCCGCTGCAGTCCCATGTGGTGTAGGTACAGCCACCGTGCTGTTAGGGAGGGAGTTCCAGGATTTTGACCCAGCGACAGTGAAGGAACGGCCGATATATTTCCAAATCAGGATGGTGAGTGGCTTGGAGGGGAACTTCCAGGTGGTGGTGTTCCCATCTATCTGCTGCCCTTGTCCTTCTAGATAGTAGTGGTCGTGGGTTTGGAAGGTGCTGTTGAAGAAGCCTTGGTGAGTGTCTGCAGTGCATCTTGTAGATGGTACACACACTGCTGCTACTGTGCGTCGGTGGTGGAGGGAGTGAATGTTTGTGGATGGGGTGCCAATCAAGCGGGGCTGCTTTGTCCTGGATGGTGTCGAGCTTCTTGAGTGTTGTGGGAGCTGCACTCATCCAGGCAAGTGGGGAGTATTCCATCACACTCCTGACTTGTGCCTTGTAGATGGTGGACAGGCTTTGGGGAGTCAGGAGGTGAGTTACTCTCTGCAGCATTGCCAGCCTCTGACCTGCTCTTGTAGCCACAGTATTTATATGGCTAGTCCAGTTCAGTTTCTGATCAATGGTAACCCCCAGGATGTTGATAGTGGGGGATTCAGTGATGATAATGTCATTGAACATCAGGGGGCGATGGTTAGATTCTCTCTTGTTGGAGATGGTCATTGCCTGGCACTTGTGTGGCATGAATGTTACTTGCCACTTGCACCCCAAGCCTGGATATTGTCCAGGTCTTGCTGCATTTGGACATGGACTGCTTCAGTACCTGAGGAGTCGCGAATGGTGCTGAACATTGTACAATCATCAGTGAACATCCCCACTTCTGACCTTATGATGGAAGGAAGGTCATTGATGAAGCAGCTGAAGATGGTTGGGCCGAGGACACTACCCTGAGGAACTCCTGCAGTGAAGTCCTGGAGCTGAGGTGACTGACCTCCAACAACCACAACCATCTTCCTTTGTGCTAGGTATGACTCCAACCAGTGGAGAGTTTTCCCCCTGATTCCCATTGACTCCAGTTTTGCTAGAGCTCCTTGATGCCACACTCGGTCAAATGCAGCCTTGATGTCAAGGACAGTCACTCTCCCCTCACCTCGGGAGTTCAGCTCTTTTGTCCATGTTTGAACCAAGGCCATAATGAGGTCAGGAGATGAGTGACCCTGGCAGAACCCAAACTGGGCATCAGTGAGCAAGTTATGGCTAAGCAAGTGCCGCTTGATAGCACTGTTGATGACCCCTTCCATTACTTTACTGATGATGGAGAGTAGACTGATGGGGCGGTAATTGGCCGCGTTGGATTTGTCCTGCTTTTTGTGTACAGGACATACCTGGGCAATTTTCCACATAGCCGGGTAGATGCCGGTGTTGTAGCTGTACTGGGACAGCTTGGTTAGGGGCACGGCAAGTTCTGGAGCACAAGTCTTCAGTACTATTGACGGAATATTGTCAGAACCCATAGCCTTTGCAGTATCCAGTGCCTTCAGCCGTTTCTTGATATCATGTGGAGTGAATCGAATTGGCTGAAGACTGGCATCTGTGATGCTGGGGACCTCCGGAGGAGGCTGAGATGGATCATCCACTCGGCACTTCTGGCTGAAGATTGTAGCAAATGCTTCAGCCTTATCTTTTGCACTGATGTGCTGGGCTCCTCCATCATTGAGGATGGGGATATTTGTGGAGCCTCCTCCTCCAGTGAGTTGTTTAATTGTCCAGCATCATTCACAACTGGATTTGGCATTACTGCAGAGCTTAGATCTGATCTGTTGGTTGTGGGATCGCTTAGCTCTGTCTATCACTTGCTGCTTATGCTGTTTGGCACGCAAGTAGTCCTGTGTTATAGCTTCACCAGGTTGACACCTCATTTTTACGTAAGTCTGGTGCTGCTCCTGGCATGGCCTCCTGCACTGTTCATTGAACCAGGGTTGATCCCCCAGCTTGATGGTAATGGTAGAGAGAGGGATACGCTGGGCCATGAGGTTACAGATTGTGTTCGAGTACAATTCTGCTGCTGCTGATGGCCCACAGCACCTCATGGATGCCCAGTCTTGAGTTGCTAGATCTGTGTGAAATCTATCCCATTTAGCACAGTGGTAGTGCCACACAACATGATGGAGGGTATCCTCAATGTGAAGACAGGAGTTCATCTCCACAGTGACTGTGCGGTGGTCACTCCCACCGATACTGTCATTGACAGATGCATCTGCAGCAGGCAGGTTGGTGAGGATGAGGTCAAGTATGTTTTTCCCTCTTGTTGGTTCCTCACCACCTGCCGCAGACCCAGGCTAGCAGCTATGTCCTTTAGGACTCGGCCAGCTCGGTCAGTAGTGATGCTATACTGAGCCACTCTTGGTGATGGACATTGAAGTCCCCACCCAGAGTACATTCTGTGCCCTTTCCACCCTCAGTGCTTCCTCCAAGTGATGTCCGACATGGAGGAGCACTGATTCATCAGCTGAGGGAGGGCGGTACGTGGTAATCAGCAGGAGGTTTCCTTGCCCATGTTTGACCTGATGCCAGGGTCCGGAGTCGATGTTGAGGATCCCAGGGCAACTCCCTCCCGACTGTATACCACTGTGCCCCCACCTCTGCTGGATCTGTCCTGCCAGTGGGACTGGACATACCCAGGGATGGTGATGGTGGTGTCTGAGACATCACTAGGGAATCGCTGGTGAGGAGCTCCCTGTAACGAGCTTTGGGGTCTTGATCTAGAGCTGCAGGTCACTGCGTCCAGATGTGCATGGCGCTGTTGGGGGGGGGTCAGTAACAGGACAATGCCTGTCTATTATGCATCCAGCAGAGTTGGCTATGGGAGATGGTGGCATCGTGGTATTGTCACTGGGCTAGTGTTCCGGGGCCTCAGGATAGTGCTCTGGGGACCTGAGTTCAAATCCCACCATGGGTGAAATTCGAATTGAGTTTGGAACCTGGAATGAAAGGTCTGATATTAACCAGTGCCAATTAAACACCCATCTAGGTCACTAATGCAAGGAAATCTGTTGTCCTTACCTGGTCTGGCCTACATGTGACAGCTATGCAGTTGACCCTTAAAAGCTCTCTGAGCAAGGGCAATTAGGGGTGGGCAATAAATGCTGGACCTAGCCACGTCCTGTGAATAAAGAAGCAATGGAGGTCTCTGGATGCTGCTCCCTCTTGAGATCCCACAGCCAAACAAAGATTGTCCTTTTTGGTTAGGGGTCCACGTCACGAAGTCACACTGAATCAGTTTTACAGCCATTTGTCATGTACACCAACTTAGTGACGCTGTGCCTGGAAAGACTGTACTATGTGGAGCTGCTCCAGGACATGTGCTGGTGGGAGTGTAACCCACATCCCACAGCGGGCATCTCTGGCCATGTCTATTATGCTCTCCAAGTATGGCCTTATCATTAGGGCTTATAGAATGGGGTTGAGAAACTTATCAGCCATGATTGAATGGCGGAGCAGACTCGATGGGCCGAATGGCCTAATTTCTGCTCCTATGTCTTATGGTCTTAGGGCAGAGGGTGACTATAAAGTGGCTCCCGTGATCATCGTGAGATTCCTGCCTCCAGCTGAAATCTTCATGCTGAGAACAATGGTGTTGTGGCGCTTTCTGCATTGAGGGTGCAGGGCCCAAAGGGGCAGGGCCCAAGGGTGCAGCGCCTGGAGGGTGCAGCGCCTGGAGGGTACAGGGCCCAAGGGTGCAGGGCCCCGAGGGTGCAGGGCCCAAGGGTGCAGCGCCTGGAGGGTGCAGTGCCTAGAGGGTGCAGCACCTGGAGGGTGCAGAGCCCAGAGGGTGCAGCGCCTGGAGGGTGCAGAGCCCAGAGGGTGCAGGGCCCAAGGGTGCAGCGCCTGGAGGGTGCAGTGCCTAGAGGGTGCAGGGCCCAAAGGGGCAGGGCCCAAGGGTGCAGCGCCTGGAGGGTGCAGTGCCTAGAGGGTGCAGCGCCTGGAGGGTGCAGAGCCCAGAGGGTGCAGGGCCCAAAGGGGCAGGGCCCAAGGGTGCAGCGCCTGGAGGGTGCAGGGCCCGGAGGGTGCAGGGCCCAAAGGGGCAGGGCCCAAGGGTGCAGCGCCTGGAGGGTGCAGTGCCTAGAGGGTGCAGCACCTGGAGGGTGCAGAGCCCAGAGGGTGCAGCGCCTGGAGGGTGCAGAGCCCAGAGGGTGCAGGGCCCAAGGGTGCAGCGCCTGGAGGGTGCAGTGCCTAGAGGGTGCAGGGCCCAAAGGGGCAGGGCCCAAGGGTGCAGCGCCTGGAGGGTGCAGTGCCTAGAGGGTGCAGCGCCTGGAGGGTGCAGAGCCCAGAGGGTGCAGGGCCCAAAGGGGCAGGGCCCAAGGGTGCAGCGCCTGGAGGGTGCAGGGCCCGGAGGGTGCAGGGCCCGGAGGGTGCAGGGCCTGGGGGGTGCAGGGCCTGGAGGGTGCAGGGCCCCGAGGGTGCAGGGCCCAGAGGGTGCAGGGCCCCAAGGGTGCAGGGCCTGGGGGGTGCAGGGCCTGGAGGGTGCAGGGCCTGGAGGGTGCAGGGCCCAAAGGTTGCAGGGCCTGGAGGGTGCAGGGCCTGGAGGGTGCAGGGACTGGAGGGTGCAGGGCCCAATGGTGCAGGGCCCAACAATTTACGGGGTCAAGAATCGGCCTGTTCAGTCAGGTGCGGATCCGTGGTAGGAACCCACGAGGCTGGGTAGGCATCACCCTCGGATCGAGGGGCAGCTGACAACACAGAGGAGATTCTCTGGAGGGGGTGTTCAAAAACATGGAGGGGTGGGGGGCGGGGTTGAGGGGTTTCAATAGAGTAAATGAGGAGAAACTTTTCCTAGTGGCAGGAGGGTCGGTAACCAGAGGGACACGGATTGAGGAGAACCAGCAGAACCAGAAGGGGGCAGACGAGGAGAATTATACCCCCCCAACACCCCTCCTCCAACTTCCACCCACCCCACCCTCCACACGAGTCACTGAAAATCCTTGAAGGGGAATTGGATAAACACTTGAAAAGGAATCAAGATGCCCGGATTTGGGATATAGGGCGGTGGGGAGTGGAACTAATTAGCTCTTTCTCTGCCAGCAGAGATATGATGGGCCTAATGGCCTCCTTCTGTGATCCTATGACTCTGTGAAGTCAGGACATACTTGCCCTAGCAGGGGGTGCAGGTGGGAGGAGTGTGACAAAGTTTCCCCAGGCTGGCTCCGGTTATTCCGAAGATTATTCCGAGGGGAGATTGAGTAGACCGGGCCTACGTCCATTAGTGGTCAGAGGATGAGAAGTGGTCCTGTTGAAAGCATAGCAAAAACCCTCCAAGGGTTTGACTGGGCGCTGGGTCGCTACCTCCCCCGGCTGGAGAGCCCAGAACGCGGACTCGCAGTGTCAGGATAAGAGGGCAGCCTTTCATGGCCGCGGGATGAGGAGAAATTCCTTCACTCGGAAGGTTGCGGGCCTTTGGAATTCTCCAGAGACAGGGCGGGTGGTCAGTCATTGAGAATGTTCAAGCCTGGGATTGCTAGAATTTTGGGTGCTGAGGGATTTGGGGATAGGGCAGGCAGGTGGAGTTGAGGCGGCAGACCAGCCATGATCTTACTGAATGGGGGAAGCAGACTCGAGGGGCCGATTGGCCTCCCCCCCCCCACCCCCCACCCCCCCCCAGGCCCTTTTTCTCATGTCCTCGTGGGAGGGCTGACGGGGCCTCAGTCTAATCTCCCATCCGAAAGGCGGCACCTCCGGCAGTGCGGCGCTCCCTCAGGTCCCTGGGGAGCGGGTTGGGGGGGTGGGGATGGGTGGAATGGAGTAGCCTGAATTAATGACCTGCCGTTTCTCCATCCAGACTCCAACAGCACCAGAGCTGAGCTCATTCGAGACCCATCCGCTGGCACAAGGTTGAAATCGGGCCCAAGAGTTCAGGGAAGGTAGTGATTCTGAGCAAGATGGAGATGTTCAGATCTGTGCTGTCGACTATGGTAAGGCCTGAATGTCAATCTCAGCCTTCCCCTCTCCCCCCAACCCCCCAACCACCCCCCCCCCCCCCCTCTCCTGACAGCTGAGGCTCGGTGGGTGAGGGTGACAGAGGCTGCCCGCTATATCTGTGCCCAGAGGGTGGAGGTCACCTTCACGTTATTTCTCATCTCAGCCTCTTCCTCAACTCAACCACTGCTGAAACCACCCCCTCCCCCCGCTTTGTAACCCTCCCGCCTCCCCCAAACTCAACCGGCCCCAACAGCCTCTTGGCTGGCCACCCCCCCGCCTTCCACCCTCTGTACCCTTCCCCCAAGACTCTACCCGTGCGTGTCCTACTCACCCATCACCGCGACACTCCTCCTCCCCACCTGCAGGCTGACCTACGTTGTCCCCTTGGCGAGGCATTTTAAATCCCCCCCGTTCTTGTTTTCCAACCCCTCCATGGCCTCTCCCCTTCTTACCTCATCTCTGTCACCTCCTCCAGCCCCACAAAGCCCTCTGAGATCGCTGCGCTCCTCCAAACCCGGCCTCTTGCACATCCCCCGATTTTAATCGCTTCACTGTCGGCGGCCGGGCCTTCAGCTGCCCAGGACCCTGAGCCCTGGAATTCCCACCCTAAACCTCTCCGCCTCTCTCTCTCTCTCTCGTCTTTTAGGATCCTCCTTAAAAACCTTTCTCTTTGCCCAAGAATTTTGCTCGCTTGTCCTCATATTTCCCCACGTGGTTGTAGTATAAGGGTATTTGGCGCAGCAAGGGTTAATGTGGGTCTGGGAACAGTACAGCCCATCGTGTGATGTAAAGAGTCACATGACCAGAGTCCAGAGAGAGTTGCGGATGAGACAGAGACCTGTGCTAAAGCCAGCATGGAGTTTCTCCTACCTGGCATTATACCAACCCTCCCCCGCAATCCAACCCCGCACAGTGTGACATAAAAAGTCACATTCAGAGCCTAGAGCGAGTTGTGGCCTGGACAGAGACCTGTGCTACAGCCAGCATGGAGTTAGCTCCTAGCTTGGACTATACCCCCAACAGTGTGATGTGAAGAGTCACATGACCAGGGCCTAGAAAGAGTTGTGGACTGGACAGAGACCTGCGTAGAAACCAGCTTGGAGTTAGCTCTTGGTTTGGACCACACCCTGTATAGGTCTGTACATAGGTATGTGTTATCAATAAACACTTAATGTTTAATCATACCAGACTCAGAACCTATTCATGAGACCAACTGAATGTACAGCATATAACGCAGTGGAGTCAAATCTTGCTCTGTGAAGAGCCTTGGGCGGGTTTAAAGAAACATAACATTGCAAGTTGGTTGTCGAAAAGCCGCGCCGCTTGCTCAATAATCTCACCGGGCCTACCCAGGAAATCGGCAGCGAGGCGCCTTGCGGCTGACGACACCTCGGTCTCCATTATCCTTTAACAAACGTTACCTTTTAGTCCCCACAGGGAGGCAAGGAAACCCCCTACACCACGTTCAGGCGGGGAAATGCGGTATCCGAGGACCCAAGCGGAGAGGTGAAGATGGAGGATGTGGAGGTGGCGGAGCCGCAAGTCACCAGCGAAATGGTGGGCCTGATTGTGCAGAAAACCACAGATCGGAGGAGAGCCTTGATCTATTTGGTGCTGGTGTTGCTGTTCTTCCTGATCATTGGTAAGAGCCCCAGCTTTGGGCCCTTTTAAGAGGGTAGGCACGCGACATTCAGTCCCTCCGCCCCAGCTCCGCCAGTCAACGGCTGGACCCACGGCCACGCCTCAGAATGAAGGCCCTGCCTCTGGCGGCTCCGCCATCCTGGGTATAAGAACTGCCTTTCTCCGTGGGATCCTGCTATGTACCAGTTGCCTATCACATTCCCCTCCCCCGACCCCCACCACTTCCCCCCCCCACCGCGAGATTTCACGGGAACGGAACCCTCGTGAGTGACCGGACCTCGCAGTCGCTCAGCCGGAGCTGCCCCTCAAACCCCCCCCCGCCCCCCCCCCGAGTTGGAGGGCCGCAGGTTCGATCCTTGCCCCTTCCGGTTCCTTCACCTCCAATCAGAACAGGGAGATTTTTTTTTTTGCTGGCCAAGGGCTTAAAAGGATTTTTAAAAGATTTATTCTTTGATGGGACATGGGCGATAGGATATTGTCGCCAGGACAGAGACCCAGGGTAACGCCCTGGAGACCGGCGTTCGAATCCCACCACGGAAGATGGTGGAATTTGAATTCAATAAACATCTGGAATTAGATGGCCATGAAACCATTGTCGATTGTAGTAAAAACCCCGTCTGGTTCACTCATGCCCCCTTTAGGGAAGGAACTCTGCCACCCTTACCCGGTCTGGCCTACATGTGACTCCAGACCCACAGCGACCTGGTCAACTCTTAACTGCCCCCTCTGAAGCAAGGGGCAATTAGGGATGGGCAATAAATGCTGGCCTAGCCAACGACACCCACGTGAATGAATAAAAAATGTGGGTGTCCCTGGTAAAAGGCCAGCATTTGTTGCCCGTTACTCTTGAACTGCGGAGCCTCCGAGGCTAAGAACCAATCACATTGCCATGGAACATAAACGGAAGGTGCTAGAAAAACTCCACAAGCCTGGCAGCGCCAGTTGGCGACAGGAGTTACCATTTCGAGTCCAATATGACTCTTCTTCAGATCTGTTAAGGATCTGGAGTCACACATAGAGCGGGTAACAATAGCAGACCACCTGCCCTGAAGCAGTATCAGCAAAGCAGATGGGTTTTTTTTCCTTAAAGGATTGACAATTGATGATATATGTCTCGTCACTCATTGCTGAAAGCAGGTTTCAATTCTAGGCTTTATTCATTCAAATTTCCAGCTGCTGTGGCAAGATTTTTAACCCACATCCCCCGAGCATTAGCGCAGGCCTCTGGATGGCTAGCCTAGTAACCTTACCCTTGTGCCACAATCAGCCCCTGTTATTGAGTGAAGGCAGGTGGGCAGTGTTGAGATACAGATCTGCCAACATCTCACTGAATGGCAGAACAGGTTCTAAGGGGGTGAATGGGCTCAGGTCTCTAAGTGAAGGAATGGTGGGGTCCCAGGAATGAAAGGCTTAACATATGAGGAACGTTTGAGGACTCTGGGTCTATACTCGATGGAGTTTAGAAGGATGAGGGGGGGATCTGATTGAAACTTACAGAATACTGAAAGGCCTGGATAGAGTGGACGTGGGGAAGATGTTTCCATTAGTAGGAGAGACTAGGACCCGAGGGCACAGCCTCAGAGTAAAGGGAAGACCTTTTAGAACAGAGATGAGGAGAAACTTCTTTAGCCAGAGAGTGGTGAATCTCTGGAATTCATTGCCACAGAAGGCTGTGGAGGCCAGGTCTTTGAGTGTATTTAAGACTGAGATAGATAGGTTCTTGATGGGTAAGGGGATCAAAGGTTACGGGGAGAAGGCGGGAGAATGGGGTTGAGAAACTTATCAGCCATGATTGAATGGCGGAGCAGACTCGATGGGCCGAATGGCCTAATTTCTGCTCCTATGTCTTATGGTCTTATGGGGTCTGGAATGCCGATCTGCAGATCATTAAAATTGGCAACGTAGTTAAAAAAAAACCATAGAGAAATAACGACTGATAACTGAGATGAGGAGAAATGTCTTCACCCAGAGAGCGGTGAGCCTGTGGAATTCACTACCACAGAAAGTAGTTGAGGCCAAAACTTTGTACGTTTTCAAGAAGGAGTTAGATGTAGCTCTTGGGGCGAGAGGGATCAAAGGGTATGGGGAGAAAGCGGGAGCAGGCTATTGAGTTGGATGATCAGCCATGATCATAATGAATGGTGGGGCAGTCTCGAAGGGCCGAATGGCCTACTCCTGCTCCTAGTTTTTATGTTGCCAACGCACTGGGATCCATAAGAAGGAAGAATTCTAGAATTGAGAACTCGTGTGGAGCCTTGGGTAGAGTAGGGAGTACAGTCAACAATCCTAGGCCGGGATTTTTCCAGGCTGCGGGAGATTTGGCGGACCAGCCAAGGGCCTGCTGACTTTTGGCTGGACCGGAGGATCCTGGCGGTGGGCGGGGCCATAAAACCCCACCCCCACCCCCCCCCACCCCCCCTCGTCTCCGTTTCATCGCAAGGACATGGAGTAGGTGCAACCAAGGTTTACAAGGGCAGTGCTAGAACAGAGGGGCTGTGACTGTCAAGAAGGAGTGAACAATCTGGGGTTCTTTTCTCTAGCAAAGTGAATGCTGAGGGGGGGGGGGGGCGGCGGTGACCCTGACGGGGGTCTTTAAGATGAGGAAAGGGTAGATGGTAGAGGAGACGTTTCCACTTGAGGGCGAGAATGGAATGAGAGACCATAAATAAGCGATAGTCACCAATCTATCCAATCAGGGAGAAGGGAATAGAAGGTTACGGGGATGGGGTGAAATGAGGAAACAGTTCAAGGAACAAACGAGGAGCATTTTTTACTCTGTTTCTCTCTCTCTCTCTCTCTCTCTCGGTGCACACAGCCTTCATCCTCGGATATGTCAGTTCTCAGACCAGTTGCAAGGCATGCATGGAGGCTGATGCGTCTGGTACAGCCGCTATAAGCGGGGACGAGTGCAATTATTGGCAGAACACCGACACGGGCTCAGATAATGTCCTGCACTGGGGTGACCTCAAAGCCATGCTCAAAGAATACATTAACGGGCAGGAGATCGCCAAGAATACCAGGTATCTACACCATTGACGTCAACCACTCCCGGTGGGAGCGAGTTCCACATCCTCCCCACGCCCTGGGTAAAGAGGTTCCTCCTGAGTTCCCCCGATTGGATCGATTAGTGACTCTCTTACAGTTCCTGTCCCCAGATCTGCTCCCCCCCTCCCACCCCGCCCACCCCCACAAGTGGAAACACCTTATGAACGCCTAGAGCGTTGAAATCGCTTTCGTAAACTTGAAGGCCCTTGCAGGTCACACTCTGTTCCACAGTAAAGAGACCGAGCCCTCTCCTCGCAGCTCTGATGTCGCCCTTGTGAAGCTTGACGGTCGTGTCTCCAGTGATTCCACACTCTTTTTGTAATACGGAGACCAGAACTCTTCACCTCTCCCCAAGTACAGCTGAAGTAACAGACACTCTGTCAAAGCTTTCTGCCTTGCCTTCATAGGGACAATTCGCAATACCAAATATCAAAGGGAATAAGAGTTGACGCTGCATGAGAAGAGGGTGCTGATTGGCTGGCAAGAGGACTCTGATTGGTAGAGGCGTTGCCATGGAGACAGCACCAGGGATCAGTTAACAGCCAAGCTTTTGATCGCGTGTTATGCCTTTTCCAACTGAACAAAAGCACGGGGCGACACAGCCATTCCCTGGTTCATTCCCCATGGCAATGCCTTGACCAATCAGAGGCGACGTGCCTGTTCTGAATTTAAGCAAGTTCCTCAGGGTAGTGTCCTCGGCCCAACCATCTTCAGCTGCTTCATCAATGACCTTCCTTCCATCATAAGGTCAGAAGTGGGGATGTTCACTGATGGTTGCACAATGTTCAGCACCATTCGCGACTCTTCAGATACTGAAGCAGTCCATGTCCAAATGCAGCAAGACCTGGACAATATCCAGGCTTAGGCTGACAAGTGGCAAGTTACATTCACGCCACATAAGTGTCAGGCAATGACCATCTCCAACAAGAGAGAATCTAACCAACACCCCCTGATGTTCAATGTGGCATTATCATTGTTGAATGTCCCACTATCAACATCCCGGGGGTTGCCATTGACCAGAAACTGAACTGGACCAGCCATATAAATACTGTGGCTGCAAGAGCAGGTCAGAGGCTGGGAATCCTGCGGTGAGTAACTCACCTCCTGGCTTCCCAGAGCCTGTCCACCATCTACAAGGCACAAGTCAGGAGTGTGATGGAACACTCCCCACTTGCCTGGATGAGTGCAGCTCCCACAACACTCAAGAAACTCGACACTATCCGGGACAAAGCAGCCCCGCTTGATTGGCACCACATCCACAAACATTCACTCCCTCCACCACCGACGCACAGTAGCAGCAGTGTGTGTACCATCTACAAGATGCACTGCAGCAACTCACCAAGGCTCCTTAGACAGCACCTTCCAAACCCACGACCGCTACCATCTAGAAGGACAAAGGCAGCAGACACATGGGAACACCACCACCTGCAAGTTCCCCTCCAAGTCACTCACCATCCTGACTTGGAAATATATCGCCGTTCCTTCACTGTCGCTGAGTCAAAATCCTGGAACTCCCTTCCTAACAGCGCTGTGGGTGTACCTACACCACAGGGACTGCAGCGGCTCAAGAAGGCAGCTCACCATCACCTTCTCAAGGGGCAATTAGGGATGGGCAATAAATGCTGGCCCAGCCAACGATGTCCACATCCCATGAATCAAAAAAAAAGCTTGGCAGTTAACTGTTCCCTGGCGCATTCTCCATGGCAACAGCTCTACCAATCAGAGTCGACTTGGCAAACAAATCAGCACCCTTTTCTCATGTGGCATAAATTGTTGCTCTGTTTGATAGTTGGCATTCTTGCATTTGTCCTGATGAGTGCAAGACAAAAAGCTTTGACAGTATGTCTCTTTTTTCAGCAATACTCAAGTCCTGTGCCAAACAATGACTTCCCCAAGTGTGGTCTAACTAAGGTTCAATACATATTTAATAGAATGTCTCATGTCTTTCAATTATGTCCCACTGGAAATCAACCCCAGTGCTTGAATTTCAATGCCTATGGGCTTTGTTAACTTGTGCTGTTAAGTATTTCCCTCCCCTCTCTCCTCTCCCCTCTCTGACTCTTGCCAGAGCTCCATTTAATGAACCTCCCACTGGCATCCATCCCCCAAGAGCATTCGGCGCTAGGGGAAGGTAGATATCACAGGCAAGCCCAATTCTTGGAGCGAGAGGGCGAAATCGAACATGGCACCTCCCACTCCACCCCTTTCTCATGCTTTTGTAATGGTAGAAAGGCACCAATCAGTCAGAAGGGATTGGCTAAACATGCTGTAGGGTCATGTATTAGGACCCTGCACATAAGGGCAGTTGTACAAAGACAGAAAGCTTGAAGATATCAGAGCTGTGCTGTGTTCTGCTCACAGTCAAAAGTGAAACTAAAACTGGAGTGCATGACACACTTCCCTTCCAGTGATGTCACGCTGCTATCCCTTAAAGGCATGTTACAATACCCCAAACATGCCATTCCCTGACACTGGTACCCACTAATCCCTGACCTTGTGCGAACCAAAAGATATCAGTTCAGGTGATTGGATGTGGAGACAGAGGAGAGATGAGGGAAATTATTTTTATGCATGAAGTTATTAGTGATCTGAAATGTGCTGTTTGAACATATGGGAGCAGATCCAATGAAAAATTTCAAAAGGGGGAACTGGATAACTAGATGAGGGAGTGAAACTTGCCGGGCTATGCACAAGGAGCTGTTCTTTCAAAGAGCAAGCAGAGGCAGGATGGGATGAATGGCCTCCTCCTGCCCTCTATGACCTTGCCAGCTCGGCGGCACATGTGTGATTTCTGTTAACGGAAGTGCAGCTGACCGAGTGAACTCTCTGTTCCTTGCAGGTTAATGAGCAAGGCTCCCCATCCAGTCGGGTCCACAGAACTCAACGAACTGACCAGTATGGTCCGCAAAACCTTCCAGAGCTACAATCTCGGACATGTCTGGGCAGATTCACACTATGTCACACTGCCGTTCCAAAACAGGTATGCACGGGGGTCAGTGTGCAGCCCACCCTGCACTGTAACACCCTCCGATATACCCCAAACCCCTCACTGTAACACTCTGTTATACCCCACACCCCTCACTGTAACACTCTCTGATATATCCCACACCCCTCACTGTAACATTGTCTGATACTCTCCACACACCTCACTGTAACATTGTCTGTTATACCCCACACCCCTCACTGTAACACTCTGATATACCCCACACCCCGCACTGTAACACTCTCTGATATACCCCACACCCCGCACTGTAACACTCTCTGATATACACCACACCCCTCACTGTAACACTCTGATATACCCCACACCCCTCACTGTAACACTCTCTGATATACCCCACACCCCTCACTGTAACACTCTCTGATATACCCCACACCCCTCACTGTAACACTCTCTGATATACCCCACACCCCTCACTGTAACACTCTCTAATATACCCCACACCCCTCACTGTAACACTCTCTGATATACCCCACACCCCTCACTGTAACACTCTCTGATATACCCCACAACCCTCACTGTAACACTCTCTGATATACCCCACACCCCTCACTATAACACTCTCTGATATACCCCACACCCCTCACTGTAACACACTCTGATATACCCCACACCCCTCACTGTAACACTCTGATATATCCCACACCCCTCACTGTAACACTCTGATATACCCCACACCCCTCACTGTAACACACTCTGATATACCCCACATCCCTCACTGTAACACTCTCTGATATACCCCACACCCCTCACTGTAACACTCTGATATACCCCACACCCCTCACTGTAACACTCTGATATACCCCACAACCCTCACTGTAACACTCTGATATACCCCACACCCTCACTGTAACACTCTGATATACCCCATACCCCTCACTGTAACACTCTCTGATATACCCCACACCCCTCACTGTAACACTCTCTGATATACCCCACACCCCTCACTGTAACACTCTCTGATATACCCCACACCCCTCACTGTAACACTCTCTGATATACCCCACACCCCTCACTGTAACACTCTGATATACCCCACACCCCTCACTGTAACACACTCTGATATACCCCACACCCCTCACTGTAACACACTCTGATATATCCCACACCCCTCACTGTAACACTCTGATATACCCCACACCCCTCACTGTAACACTCTCTGATATACCCCACACCCCTCATTGTAACACTCTGATATACCCCACACCCCTCACTGTAACACTCTGATATACCCCACACCCCTCACTGTAACACTCTGATATACCCCACACCCTCACTGTAACACTCTGATATACCCCACACCCCTCACTGTAACACTCTCTGATATACCCCACACCCCTCACTGTAACACTCTCTGATATACCACACACCCCTCACTGTAACACTCTGATATACCCCACACCCCTCACTGTAACACTCTGATATACCCCACACCCCTCACTGTAACACTCTGATATACCCCACACCCTCACTGTAACACTCTGATATACCCCATACCCCTCACTGTAACACTCTCTGATATACCCCACACCCCTCACTGTAACACTCTCTGATATACCCCACACCCCTCACTGTAACACTCTCTGATATACCCCACACCCCTCACTGTAACACTCTCTGATATACCCCACACCCCTCACTGTAACACTCTGATATACCCCACACCCCTCACTGTAACACACTCTGATATACCCCACACCCCTCACTGTAACACACTCTGATATATCCCACACCCCTCACTGTAACACTCTGATATACCCCACACCCCTCACTGTAACACTCTCTGATATACCCCACACCCCTCATTGTAACACTCTGATATACCCCACACCCCTCACTGTAACACTCTGATATACCCCACACCCCTCACTGTAACACTCTGATATACCCCACACCCTCACTGTAACACTCTGATATACCCCACACCCCTCACTGTAACACTCTCTGATATACCCCACACCCCTCACTGTAACACTCTCTGATATACCACACACCCCTCACTGTAACACTCTCTGATATACCCCACACCCCTCACTGTAACACTCTCTGATATACCCCACACCCCTCACTGTAACACTCTCTGATATACCCCACACCCCTCACTGTAACACTCTGATATACCCCACACCCCTCACTGTAACACTCTGATATACCCCACACCCCTCACTGTAACACTCTCTGATATAGCCCACACCCCTCACTGTAACACTCTCTGATATACCCCACACCCCTCACTGTAACACTCTCTGATATACCCCACACCCCTCACTGTAAAACTCTCTGATATACCCCACACCCCTCACTGTAACACTCTCTGATATACCCCACACCCCTCACTGTAAAACTCTCTGATATACCCCACACCCCTCACTGTAACACACTCTGATATACCCCACACCCCTCACTGTAACACTCTCTGATATACCTCACACCCCTCACTGTAACACACTCTGATATACCCCACACCCCTCACTGTAACACACTCTGATATACCCCACAACCCTCACTGTAACACACTCTGATATACCCCACACCCCTCACTGTAACACACTCTGATATACCCCACACCCCTCACTGTAACACACTCTGATATACCCCACTCCCCTCACTGTAACACTCTCTGATATACCCCACAACCCTCACTGTAACACTCTCTGATATACCCCACACCCCTCACTGTAACACTCTCTGATATACCCCACACACCTCACTGTAAAACTCTCTGATATACCCCACACCCCTCACTGTAACACACTCTGATATACACCACACCCCTCACTGTAACACTCTGATATACCCCACACCCCTCACTGTAACACACTCTGATATACCCCACACCCCTCACTGTAACAATCTCTGATATACCCCACACCCCTCACTGTAACACTCTCTGATATACCCCACACCCCTCACTGTAAAACTCTCTGATATACCCCACACCCCTCACTGTAACACTCTGATATACCCCACACCCCTCACTGTAACACACTCTGATATACCCCACACCCCTCACTGTAACACACTCTGATATACCCCACACCCCTCACTGTAACACTCTCTGATATACCCCACACCCCTCACTGTAACACACTCTGATATACCCCACACCCCTCACTATAGCACTCTGATATACCCCACACCCCTCACTGTAACACTCTCTGATATACCCCACACCCCTCACTGTAACACTCTGATATACCCCACACCCCTCACTGTAACACTCTGATATACCCCACACCCCTCACTGTAACACTCTCTGATATACCCCACACCCCTCACTGTAACACTCTCTGATATACCCCACAACCCTCACTGTAACACTCTCTGATATACCCCACACCCCTCACTGTAACACTCTCTGATATACCCCACGCCCCTCACTGTAACACTCTCTGATATACCCCACACCCCTCACTGTAACACTCTGATATACCCCACACCCCTCACTGTAACACTCTGATATACCCCACGCCCCTCACTGTAACACTCTGATATACCCCACACCCCTCACTGTAACACTCTCTGATATACCCCACACCCCTCACTGTAACACTCTGATATACCCCACACCCCTCACTGTAACACTCTCTGATATACCCCACGCCCCTCACTGTAACACTCTGATATACCCCACACCCCTCACTGTAACACTCTGATATACCCCACACCCCTCACTGTAACACTCTCTGATATACCCCACACCCTTCACTGTAACACTCTCTGATATACCCCACACCCCTCACTGTAACACTCTGATATACCCCACACCCCTCACTGTAACACTCTGATATACCCCACACCCCTCACTGTAACACTCTCTGATATACCCCACGCCCCTCACTGTAACAGTCTGATATACCCCACACCCCTCACTGTAACACTCTGATATACCCCACACCCCTCACTGTAACACTCTCTGATATACCCCACACCCCTCACTGTAACACTCTCTGATATACCCCACACCCCTCACTGTAACACTCTGATATACCCCACACCCCTCACTGTAACACTCTGATATACACCACACCCCTCACTGTAACACTCTGATATACCCCACACCCCTCACTGTAACACTCTGATATACCCCACACCCCTCACTGTAACACTCTGATATACCCCACACCCCTCACTGTAACACTCTCTGATATACCCCACACCCCTCACTATAACACTCTCTGATATACCCCACACCCCTCACTGTAACACTCTCTGATATACACCACACCCCTCACTGTAACACTCTGATATACCCCACACCCCTCACTGTAACACTCTGATATACCCCACACCCCTCACTGTAACATTCTCTGATATACCCCACACCCCTCACTGTAACACTCTGATATACCCCACACCCCTCACTGTAACACTCTCTGATATACCCCACACCCCTCACTGTAACACTCTGATATACCCCACACCCCTCACTGTAACACTCTGATATACCCCACACCCCTCACTGTAACACTCTGATATACCCCACACCCCTCACTGTAACACTCTGATATACCCCACACCCCTCACTGTAACACTCTCTGATATACCCCACACCCCTCACTGTAACACTCTGATATACCCCACACCCCTCACTGTAACACTCTGATATACCCCACACCCCTCACTGTAACACTCTGATATACCCCACACCCCTCACTGTAACACTCTCTGATATACCCCACACCCTCACTGTAACACTCTGATATACCCCGCACCCCTCACTGTAACACTCTGATATACCCCACACCCCTCACTGTAACACTCTGATATACCCCACACCCCTCACTGTAACACTCTGATATACCCCACACCCCTCACTGTAACACTGATATACCCCACACCCCTCACTGTAACACTCTCTGATATACCACACACCCCTCACTGTAACACTCTCTGATATACCCCACACCCCTCACTGTAACACTCTGATATACCCCACACCCCTCACTGTAACACTCTGATATACCCCACACCCCTCACTGTAACACTCTCTGATATACCCCACACCCCTCACTGTAACACTCTGATATACCCCACACCCCTCACTGTAACACTCTGATATACCCCACACCCCTCACTGTAACACTGATATACCCCACACCCCTCACTGTAACACTCTCTGATATACCCCACACCCCTCACTGTAACACTGATATACCCCACACCCCTCACTGTAACACTCTCTGATATACCCCACACCCCTCACTGTAACACTCTGATATACCCCACACCCCTCACTGTAACACTCTGATATACCCCACACCCCTCACTGTAACACTCTGATATACCCCACACCCCTCACTGTAACACTCTGATATACCCCACACCCCTCACTGTAACACTCTCTGATATACCCCACACCCTCACTGTAACACTCTGATATACCCCGCACCCCTCACTGTAACACTCTGATATACCCCACACCCCTCACTGTAACACTCTGATATACCCCACACCCCTCACTGTAACACTCTGATATACCCCACACCCCTCACTGTAACACTGATATACCCCACACCCCTCACTGTAACACTCTCTGATATACCACACACCCCTCACTGTAACACTCTCTGATATACCCCACACCCCTCACTGTAACACTCTGATATACCCCACACCCCTCACTGTAACACTCTGATATACCCCACACCCCTCACTGTAACACTCTCTGATATACCCCACACCCCTCACTGTAACACTCTGATATACCCCACACCCCTCACTGTAACACTCTGATATACCCCACACCCCTCACTGTAACACTGATATACCCCACACCCCTCACTGTAACACTCTCTGATATACCCCACACCCCTCACTGTAACACTGATATACCCCACACCCCTCACTGTAACACTCTCTGATATACCCCACACCCCTCACTGTAACACTCTGATATACCCCACACCCCTCACTGTAACACTCTGATATACCCCACACCCCTCACTGTAACACTCTGATATACCCCACACCCCTCACTGTAACACTCTGATATACCCCACACCCCTCACTGTAACACTCTGATATACCCCACACCCCTCACTGTAACACTGATATACCCCACACCCCTCACTGTAACACTCTGATATACCCCACACCCCTCACTGTAACACTCTCTGATATACCCCACACCCCTCACTGTAACACTCTCTGATATACCCCACACCCCTCACTGTAACACTCTCTGATATACCCCACACCCCTCACTGTAACACTCTGATATACCCCACACCCCTCACTGTAACACTCTCTGATATACCCCACACCCCTCACTGTAACACTCTCTGATATACCCCACACCCCTCACTGTAACACTCTCTGATATACCCCACACCCCTCACTGTAACACTCTGATATACCCCACACCCCTCACTGTAACACTCTCTGATATACCCCACACCCCTCACTGTAACACTCTCTGATATACCCCACACCCCTCACTGTAACACTCTCTGATATACCCCACACCCCTCACTGTAACACTCTGATATACCCCACACCCCTCACTGTAACACTCTCTGATATACCCCACACCCCTCACTGTAACACTCTCTGATATACCCCACACCCCTCACTGTAACACTCTGATATACCCCACACCCCTCACTGTAACACTCTCTGATATACCCCACACCCCTCACTGTAACACTCTGATATACCCCACACCCCTCACTGTAACACTCTCTGATATACCCCACACCCCTCACTGTAACACTCTGATATACCCCACACCCCTCACTGTAACACTTTCTCTACGACTTTTTGACTTGTTTGATGTGTTTCTCTTTTTCTATTCCTCTGGTCTTACCTCTCCCTTTGCCATTATCTTGGCCAAAATCTTTTAGATTGATGTTCTAAAGGGGCAGAGTGGTGTTCTTGTGGTTGTGTAAAGATGATGTGGTTGGGCTCCCTCCAGGTGGATGCTTCACAATTCCCTCCATGAAATTCTCAAAATGCCAGTCAGAGGCGGCATGTGAGCTAGGAGGTTTTCTGTCTCCTACACTCTCGCATGCTCACTCTCACACACTCACTCTCTCATGCTCACTCTCACACGCTCACTCTCACACACTCACTCTCACGCGCTCACTCTCACACGCTCACTCTCACACACTCACTCTCACGCGCTCACTCTCACACGCTCACTCTCACACGCTCACTCTCACACACACTCTCACACGCTCACTCTCACACACTCACTCACGCACTCACACTCACCTACTCACTCTCATACACACTCTCACACGCTCACTCTCACACTCACTCACACACTCACACTCACCTACTCACTCTCATACACACTCTCACACGCTCACTCTCACACACACTCTCACACGCTCACTCTCACACACTCACTCTCACACGCTCACTCTCACACACTCACTCACGCACTCACTCTCACAGACTCACTCACACACTCACACTCACACGCTCACTCTCACACGCTCACTCTCACACACACTCTCACACACTCACTCTCACACGCTCACTCTCACACACTCACTCTCACACACTCACACTCACATGCTCACTCTCACACACACTCTCACATGCTCACTCTCACACGCTCACTCTCACACTCACTCTCATACACTCACTCTCACGCTCACTCTCGCACACTCACACGCTCACTCTCACACGCTCACTCTCACACGCTCACTCTCACACACTCACTCTCACACGCTCGCTCTCACACGCTCACTCTCACACACTCACTCTCACACACTCACTCTCACACACTCACTCTCACACACTCACTCTCACACGCTCACTCTCGCACGCTCACTCTCACACTCACACGCTCACTATCACACGCTCACTCTCACACTCACTCTCATACACACTCTCACACGCTCACACTCACACGCTCACTCTCACACTCACTCTCACACACTCACTCACACACTCACTCACACACACTCACTCTCACACGCTCACTCTCACACACTCACTCTCACACGCTCACTCTCACACTCACTCTCGCACACTCACTCTCACACGCTCGCTCTCACACGCTCACTCTCACACGCTCACTCTCGCTTGCTCACTCTCGCACGCTCACTCTCACACACTCTCACACGCTCACTCTCACACGCTCACTCTCACACACTCACTCACACACTCACTCACTCACACACTCTCACACACTCACACTCACACACTCACTCTCACACACTCACTCACACACTCACTCTCGCACACTCTCTCTCACACTCACATGCTCACTCTCATACGCTCACTCTCGCACACACTCACATGCTCACTCTCTCACGCTCACTCTCGCACACTCACTCTCGCACACACTCTCAGACGCTCACTCTCACACGCTCACTCTCACACACTCTCTCACACGCTCACTCTCACATGCTCACTCTCACACGCTCACTCTCACACACTCATACGCTCACTCTCACACACTGAAACTCACACACTCACACTCACATGCTCACACACTCTCACACTCACATGCTCACTCTCACACACTCTCACACACTCACTTTCTCACACTCACACTCGGACACACACTCACATGATCACTCACACTCACTCTCACACTCACTCACACACTCACACTCTCACACTCACACTCACACTCACACACACACTCTCACACACTCACACTCACACGCACGCTCACTCTCACACGCTCACTCTCACACGCACACTCTCACATGCTCATTCTCACACACACACTCATGGACTCACACATGCACTCACGCTCACATACACACTCACACTGACACACTCACACTGACACACACTCACATTCATACACACACACACATGCTCACACACACACTCTCCCAAGCTCACACACATGCACGCACCCACTTGCACACACTCACATTGACACTCACGCCCTCACATTCACACTCACGCAGTTACATACAGTCTCACACACTCACGCGCTCACAAACACAAGCACTCACACACTCACACACTCATGCGCATACACATAGACATGCTCTCACACACACACTTACACACTCACACTCAGTCACACACTCACTCACATGCTCACTCACACTATCACACGCATGCACACTCACACTCTCATACTCTCTGACATGCACTCTCTAGCACACACTCACACACTCACATTCACACTCACTCTCCCACACACTCTTCCATACACATTCTCACACACGCTTTCATACTCTCGCGCACATCTCAAATCTCCAGAACCTTGCTCTGGTCAGGCTGCACCTCGAGCACTGTTCCTAGCTCAGCTCTAGTCACTGAGACACAAGGGGACATTCAACTTCGGGAGGCTGCACGGAGCAGAACAACCAGTTTAATCCACAGTGTAAATCAGTGCAGTAGTTCTGAAATCTCACAGTAGACTGAATGGATTGGGTCATTCATTTGGAAAGGGGGTTTTGGACGATGATATTGCACAGGAACTCAGGAAGGGGTGTGAGAATTGAAAAGGATAAATCTGAAATCTTACTTTTGACTAAACAAGAGATTCAAAAGAATAAATGGTAATTTAGGACTGACATCCAAGGGTGCCCCACACAGATTTCCAAGCGTAGGTGGATGCATGAAGGGGGGAAATGGCCCCCAACACTCACATGCCCCTCCTCCCAAACGCCTCGATTGACCAGATGGAGCCTGGTCAGGCGGCATCTCCCCAGATGGATGAATTCCCCGAGTGCGCTGGTGAACGTTGTAATGGAGAACTCCGGAACCTTGTCCCCGAAACTGGGTCCGGACGAGGAAGCAACTAAACCTGTGGATGCGCCTACCGGGGCTTCACCCAGAATTGCATATAATCAACGTCAGATAACATGATTTATCAACGATTTCCAGAGGATTTACGGGGACCTGCATGAAATTTGCATCAAGTTACCAGGAAGGAAACAAGTCCACGTGGGTCCAGCTGTCCCGAGCCGGTGTATACACTGCACGCGAGACATACCAAGATGCCAAATAGGAGCAGGAGTAGGCCATTCGGCCCCTCCAGCCTTTCGATAAGATCATGGCTGATCTGACTGTGGCCTCAAGCCTACTTTCCTGCCTGGTCCCTCTACCCTTTGACCCCCTCGTCCATCAAGAATGTTGAGCTCAGCCTCGAACATATTCAGTGACCCAACATCCACTGCTCTCTGGGGAAGAGAATTCCACAGACTAACGCCCCCCAGAGAAAACATCTCTGTCTTAAATGGGTGACCCTTTATTATTAAACTGTGACCCCCCCAAGTCCTAGTCTCTCCCACGAGGGGGAAACATCCTCTCAGTACCTGCCCTGTCAGGTTCCCCTCAGAATCTTCTACGTTTCGATAAGATCGCCTCTCGTTCTTCTAAACTCCAATGAGTACAGGCTCGGTCTGCCCAGCCTTTCCTCATGAGATCCCTTCATCCCAGGGATCGGTCAAGTGAACCTTTTGGACACCTTCTGAATGAGAAAGTGGACCTTCTAACACAACGATGTCCTTTCTTAAATAAGGAGACCAAAACTAGTCATTAGGCAGCGCAGAACTTGAGCAATGCTGAAAAAAGACATTCTGTCAAAGCTTTTTGACTTGCACTCATCAGGACAATCACAGGGGGAACAACGACTTCACACTGTGTGAGAAGAGAGTGCTGATTGGTTGGCAACGCCTCTAGAAACAGGGACTCTAGAATAAGGACCTTCTCTTCTCCAAGGAGAACAATCCCAACTTCTCCAATCCATGCACGTGACTGAAGTTCCTTATCTCTGAAACCATTCCCGTGAATCTTTTTCTATATCAGCTCTAATAACCTCGTGTCTTTCCTAAAGTGTGCTGCCCAGAACTGGGTGTGAAAATGATTTCCTGTTTACCCTGCACCCAACTTTAGATCTTCTCCCAGTTACCTGTGGGTGACAAATGCGGATGGGACAATGATTCAGAACATACAGCTTGACAATGATGTGTATCTCGCCTACAGTCCGAATGGAATCGTCTCGGTAAGTGTCATTTCCCAGGGCGTGGGCACCAGCTCCATGAATGGCATTTGGTACTTTACCTCCTGCCAACCGGGTATGAACGTTGTTCAGGATGAGGAAACGAAAACTTTTATTTTCTGTCAAACTCTGTGCAGTACCTGCCCTGGGAGTGTTTGATGGGGACAGTGTAGAGGGAGCTTTACTCTGTATCTAACCCCGTGCTCTACCTGTCCTGGGAGTGATTGATGGGGACAGTGTAGCGGGAGCTTTACTCTGTATCTAACCCCGTGCTGTACCTGTCCTGAGAGTGTTTGACGGGGACAGTGTAGAGGGAGCTTTACTCTGTATCTAACCCGATGCTGTACCTGTCCTGGGAGTGATTGATGGGGACAGTGTAGAGGGAGCTTTACTCTGTATCTAACCCCGTGCTGTACCTGTCCTGGGAGTGTTTGATGGGGACAGTGTAGAGGGAGCTTTACTCTGTGTCTAACTCCGTGCTGAACCTGCCCTGGGAGTGATTCATGGGGACAGTGTAGAGGGAGATTTACTCTGTATCTAACCCCGTGCTGTACCTGTCCTGGGAGTGTTTGATGGGGACAGTGTAGAGGGAGCTTTACTCTGTGTCTAACTCCGTGCTGAACCTGCCCTGGGAGTGTTTGATGGGGACAGTGTAGAGGGAGATTTACTCTGTATCTAACCCCGTGCTGTACCTGTCCTGGGAGTGTTTGATGGGGACAGTGTAGAGGGAGCTTTACTCTGTGTCTAACTCCGTGCTGAACCTGCCCTGGGAGTGATTCATGGGGACGGTGTAGAGGGAGCTTTACTCTGTATCTAACCCCGTGCTGTACCTGTCCTGGGAGTGTTTGATGGGGACAGTGTAGAGAGAGATTTACTCTGTATCTAACTGCGTGCTGTACCTGTCCTGTGAGTGTTTGATGGGGACAGTGTAGAGGGAGATTTACTCGGTATCTCCGTGATGTTCGTTTCAACCAGAGAGACCATAGAAACATTTGAAAAGAAAGCTGTTGTCTGTGTCTATTTCAGGGAGGTTTAGTCTACGGTTACTACGGAAGAGGCGAGGATTTCGAGAGACTGAGCCAGATGGGGGTCAGTGTCCAAAGTAACATCGTCATTCTCCGCGTTGGGAAGAACAGCTTCGCTGAGAAGGTTGGTCTCCCTGAACATATTTTTCAGTACATTTGGATTTCTTTAATGCAGAGACAAACAGATCTCTGGTCTTCCAAGGGACAAAGTGACACTGGGGAGCGGGTGGGGAAGCGGGGTTTGCGCTCCAAGATCAGCCGTGATCACATTGAACAGGCTCGAGGGGCCCAAATATCCACCTCCTGCTCCTGGTTCTGATGCATTTTCCTCTGTGCTCCCGAAGGGTTTTCTCCCAGCCGGATATTCCGCGTGGATCCCATACACTCCCAGCGAGTGATTCGTCTCCTGCCTGGTTAATTTTCTTTTCTGTTAAAAGGTAGATTTTTTTTTTTTGGACAAAACTTGGTTAATTTCTTAGCCCTGGTTTCAGGCAGACAGGAGGCTGATGGGACAGACACCTTCCTCAGCTGCGGGCCCTGAGCTGTGGGAAACCAGTGGGTCAGTCCCCATCTGGTGGTCCCGGATCATTGCACTAAATGGTCCACCACTTGGGGCAACGTTGGCCCATCTCATCGAGGAAGGAAGGCCGCACGGAATGTCCTAACACTGGCCTCGGACTTCAGTTCTTCCAAACATCCACCCTTGGTTCGCACCGTGTCGAGGGAGCTTTACTCTGTATCTAACCCCGTGCTGTACCTGTCCTGGGAGTGTTTGATGGGGACAGTGTAGAGGGAGCTTTACTCTGTATCTAACCCCGTGCTGTACCTGTCCTGGGAGTGTTTGATGGGGACAGTGTAGAGGGAGCTTTACTCTGTATCTAACCCCGTGCTGTACCTGTCCTGGGAGTGTTTGATGGGGACAGTGTAGAGGGAGCTTTACTCTGTATCTAACCCCGTGCTGTACCTGTCCTGGGAGTGTTTGATGGGGACAGTGTAGAGGGAGCTTTACTCTGTATCTAACCCTGTACTGTACCTGTCCTGGGAGTGTTTGATGGGGACAGCGTAAAGGGAGCTTTACTCTGTATCTAACACCGTGCTGTACCTGTCCTGGGTATGTTTGATGGGGAAAGTGTAGAGGGAGAATTACTCTGTATCTAACCCCGTGCTGTACCTGTCCTGGGAGTGTTTGATGGGGACAGTGTAGAGGGAGATTTACTCTGTATCTAACCCCGTGCTGTACCTGTCCTGGGAGTGTTTGATGGGGACAGTGTAGAGGGAGCTTTACTCTGTATCTAACCCCGTGCTGTACCTGTCCTGGTTATGTTTGATGGGGACGGTGTAGAGGGAGCTTTACTCTGTATCTAACCCCGTGCTGTACCTGTCCTGGGAGTGTTTGATGCGGACAGTGTAGAGGGAGATTTACTCTGTATCTAACTCCGTGCTGTATCTGTCCTGGGAGTGTTTGATGGGGACGGTGTAGAGGGAGATTTACTCTGTATCTAACCCCGTACTGTACCTGTCCTGGGAGTGTTTGATGTCGAGGGGCTCTTGTTGGTTTGTAAGCAGGTCTGATTGTCTCTCCCCTGCAGGTTGCCTTGGCTGAGCGATATGGAGCAATCGGAGTTCTGATCTACCCTGACCCAGCCGACATTCCACAGTACCCCAGGGGCCTTGGGCTACAAAGCAGCACAGCCATCTCCGGCCATGTAAGTGTGAAAGGATGAACCTTGACCTTCCTCTATCCTGTGGGGAAACAGGGCCTTGCTCAGCCCCTATTTGGAGTAACTGAGTTCAGTTCTTGTCGCCCCTTCCCACCTCCAGAAGGATATAGTGGCCATGGAGATGGGTGGGTGGGGGGGTGCAGTGTAGATTTACCAGAATGACACTAGGACTAAAAGGGTTAAATTAGGAGGGCAAGGTACACAGAACCTGCCTGTGTTCCCTTGAATGAAGGAGCTTAAGGGTGACCTACACGAGGTGTTTGGGTTCATTACAGTATTTTATGGGGTGGAACGAGGCAGAATCTTGAAATGGGAGCCGGGCCGTTGAGTTGAGAGGTGATGTTGAGAGGGAAGCACTTCCTCACGCAAAGGGGAGCAGAAACCTGGAACTCCCCTCCCCCCCACCCCAATAAAAGTATTGAGTCTGTCGGGGGTGGGCAGATGGAAATTTCAAAACCGAGACTGATAAATATCAGGGAGCAATCAGATTAAACAGAGATAAATGGAGACGTACAGCACAAGGTGAGGCCATTTGGCCCTTCATGCCTGTGTTGGCTCTTTGAAAGGGCTGTCCAATTAGTCCCACTCCGCTCCCTCCCGTCCGCCTCCCACCACCCCCCTCTGCCTCCCCTCCACCCCTTCCCCCCTCTCCCTCCCCCTCCCCTTCTCCACCCTCTCCCTCCCCTCCACCCCTTCCCCCTCAACCCTCCCCCTCTCCCTCTACACCCCTTCCCCCTCCCCCTCCCTCCCGTCCTCCCCTTCCTCCTCCCCCTCTCCCTCCCCTCCACCCCTTCCCCTCTCCTCCACCCCTCCACCTCTTCCTCCCCTCTACCCCCTCCCTCCCTGCCCCTCCTCCTCCCTCCCACTGCTCCACCCCCTCTCCCTCCCCTCCACCCCTTCCCCCTCCCCTCCACCCCTTCCCCCTCCCCTTCTCCCTCCCCTCCACCCCTTCCCCCTCCCCTTCTCCCTCCCCTCCACCCCCTTCCCCCCTCCCCCTCCCCTCCACCCCTTCCCCCTCCCCTTTCCGCCTCCCCCTCCCCCTCCCCCTCCCCCCCTCCCTGCCCTCCTCCCCCTCCCCCTCTCCCTCCCCTCCACCCCCTCCCTCTCCCCGTCCCCTTCCCTCCACCTCCCCTCCTCCTTCCCTATCCCACGCCCCCCTCCCCAACCCCCACGCCCCCCCTCACCACCATAATCCTGCCCATTTTCTCCGACAAATATTTATCCAGCTCCCACTTTGCAAGTTCCTATTGGATCTGCTTCCACCGCCCTTTCAGGCAGTGGCTTCCAGATCGCAACAACGCGTTTTGGTAGCATGGTGGTTATATCACTGGATTAGTCACCCGGAGGTCTGGATTAAAGATCTGGAGGCGTGGGTTCAAATCCCACCACCGCCACTGCAGCCAAGAAGTTTAAATTCAATTAATAAAACCTGGAATCTAAAGCTGCTCCGGGTAGCGGTGACCTTGAGCGATACCGTTGATCGATGTAAAAACCCGTCTGGTTCGTTAATACCCCTTTAGGGAAGGAAATCTGCTGTCCTTACCTGGTCTGGCCTACACGTGACTCCAGACCCACACAGCCACGTGGTTGGCTCCGAACCGCCCTCTGGAATGGCCGAGCGAGCGCCGCTCAGTTCAAGGGCAATTAGGGCCGGGTAACAAACGCTGGCCCTGCCAGCGACGCCCACATCCCTGCGAAAGGATCAAAAAAAGGAACATCACCAACGATCGTGGAGGGAGGAGTTAGGAGAAATTACTTCTCCGGAGAAACAGTGGATGACCAAAGGGACTTTGCTTGGGGTGTGGTGGTGGTGGTGGTGGTGGTGGGGAGTGGTGTTGTAGAGGTACATAGATCACTAAACATTATACACAGGTACAGAGGAGTGGTGAGAAAGGTTAATGGAATGTCAGCCCTTGGGGCTGGAGGACGGGGATGGGGATACAGGGGCGTAGGATTCATACCTCCGCATGTGTGGAGCCCTGGTTTGAGCAGACCAGGAGTCACCATGAACAGCTCTGGGCCTCCCTGACTTAGGAAGGATATACTGACCTTGGAGTGAACGCAGCGCACGAGTTACTGGAATAATACCTGGACCACCCCACACCCCCCCTCCCCCAGGTTTAAAGTACGAGAGGAGATTACACAAACTAGGGTTGTAACCCCCTTGGAATTCAGAAGGCGAGGGAGTTAGTTTTGAGCAAGGTTTTCAAGATATTAAGGGGAACCGATAGAGAGAAACGGTTTCCGCTGGTTGGGTGACTCTGGGACGATTGGGGGGTGGGGGCAGAGCCTAAAAATTACAGCCAGACCTTTCAGGAGTGAAATTAGGCAATGCTTCCCCCCAGCCCCCCCCAAGGGTGGGAGAAGTTGGGGACTCTCTCCCACAAATGGCATTCGGTCAACCGTTAACTTTATAACAAGAGATTTACAGATTTTCTTTATCCAGAGGTAGTGAGGGACATGGGGGCAAAGGCCGGTGTGCGGGGTTAGGTCACCGACCAGCCACGGTCTCATTCAGTGGTGTATCAGGCACAAGGGGCTGAATGGCCTCCCCCGTTCTTGGGGATGTGGAACACCTAATCAGAAACAGCATGAAAGCAAATCCAGGAACGGCTTTTGAAAAGGTTGAGGAGAATTATTTGAGAAAGTAAAATTCGAAAAGGTTTGGAGTCACCAAAGAAAGAAGAAACTTGAATTCCTATAGCACCTTTCACCTCCTCATGACGTCCCAGGGCGTTCCATAGCCCAGTTGGAGAACTTCCTGAAGTCCAGTCCCTGCTGTAACTGCAAAAACCTCGTCACCCAATCAGCACCCTTTTATTCCGCAGTATAAATTGTTGTGAGGGCATTTGGAAATTTGGCACTCTTCCATTTGTCCTGATGTGTTGGAAACACGTCTCTCTTTTCAGCAATTGGAAGGAGGCAAAGGCTGCAGCTTTTCAGGAGAGAGAGAGAGGGACTGGACGATAAGATGAATGGGGGACTTCAGGGGAATGAAACTGAGTGAAGAGCTCCTACAGGAAGAGGGAACAGGACAGAGGGGCTGAGTGGCCTCCAGCTATGCTGTAAAATTACTCTACACTTGTTCCCCTCCGGTCCTCCATGTTAACGAGGGCTCGTTGTTATTTTAAAAGGTTGCTGCTGGCGTCGCTCATTCCCTATTCCACCTCTGTCCTTCCCCCCCCACCCCCTCCAGGTACATCTGGGCACCGGTGATCCATTCACTCCTGGATTCCCGTCCTTCAACCACACGCAGTTCCCCCCGATCAACGCCTCCGCTCTACCGGGGATTGTGGCGCAGCCCATCAGCGCCAGCGCTGCCATGAGCCTCATGAGGTAAGACGTTGCCCAGCAACACTCAAAAACCCACCCCGACCGGGCATATTGAGTGGCGCTGCCATCTCGGACCCCAGAGCGTCATCGGTTCAAGACCCACTTGGAAGGAACCATTAAAAATGTCAGTATTTACAGGGGGTCCCTGGGGAGTGTGTGTCACTATTTACAGGGGGTCCCCGGGGAGTATGTGTCAGTATTTACAGGGGGGGTCCCCGGGGAGTGTGTGTCACTATTTACAGGGGGTCCCCGGGGAGTATGTGTCAGTATTTACAGGGGGTCCCTGGGGAGTGTGTGTCACTATTTACAGGGGGTCCCCGGGGAGTGTGTGACAGTATTTACAGGGGGTCCCCGGGGAGTGTGTGTCAGTATTTACAGGGGGATCCCCGGGGAGAGTGTGTGACAGTATTTACAGGGGGTCCCCGGGGAGTGTGTGTCAGTATTTACAGGGGGATCCCCGGGGAGAGTGTGTGTCAGTATTTACAGGGGGTTGCCAGGGAGTGTGTGTCAGTATTTGCAGGGGGTCCCTGGGGAGAGTGTGTCAGTATTTACAGGGGGGTCCCCGGGGAGTGTGTGTCAGTATTTACAGGGGTTCCCCGGCATGTGTGTCAGTATTTACAGGGGGGTCCCCGGGGAGAGTGTGTGACAGTATTTACAGGGGGTCCCCGGGGAGTGTGTGTCAGTATTTACAGGGGGGTCCCCGGGGAGTGTGTGTCAGTATTTACAGGGGTTCCCCGGCATGTGTGTCAGTGTTTACAGGGGGTCCCTGGGGAGTGTGTGTCAGTATTTACAGGGGGTCCCCGGGGAGTGTGTGTCAGTATTTACAGGGGGGGCCCCCGGGGAGTGTGTGTCAGTATTTACAGGGGGGTCCCCGGGGAGTGTGTGTCAGTATTTACAGGGGTCCCCAGGGAGTGTGTGTCACTATTTACAGGGGGTCCCCGGGGAGTGTGTGTCAGTATTTACAGGGGGGTCACCGGGGAGCGTGTGTCAGTATTTACAGGGGGGTCACCGGGGAGTGTGTGACAGTATTTACAGGGGGGTCCCCGGGGTGTGTGTCAGTGTTTACAGGGAGTCCCTGGGGAGTGTGTCAGTATTTACAAGGGGGTCCCCAGGGGTTGTCAATATGTACAGGGGAGTGATGTGATTTCCCCATACCAACAATGCTCTAAAACCCCAATGCATCATTTTGTTGGGATTGTTGCTGGACTAGGACACAAATGAGGGATGGAGAGGGCATAGGGGATAAGAGATGGATATCCCTGTTTCTATCAGCCTTCACACAGCCTTTGGCTATTAACAACGTTTTAGAATGAGTGTGCAGTCAAACTGCAACCAGTGATAAAACATCACTCGCCACCTATGGTGTGTCACAGCTCGACCATAGAGGAAGTTGTTCAGAATTAGAGATAGTTTAAGTAAGTTATATTTGCATTTGTGGATGTTAGGAATGAGTTTTAGCTTTAAGTTTAAGTAATATGTGTTTCTTTATTGGTGTGTTAAGGGCGAAATTGAGTTTTGGTTTCACTTGGAAAGATGCTTGCATTCTAATGAGGTTTTACGACTCTTGAACGGATGTAAAAACAAACACAAGGTAGAAAAACTGTGCTGTTGCCCAGCAACAGGAGTCCAGAGAGAGGGACGCACAGATAGAGAAAGCAAAAGCGGTTTGAGTTCAGTTGAAGCCAAGGGCCAGGAGAAGCTGGATACAGTAGAGAGAACTGCAAAGCAAGCAGACTTCCCAAAAGAGCAGAAGGTCCCAGGAACCAGGGAATGGGACATAAAATGAATGTCCCAAGAATACCTACTAATCAAAGGGAGAACTGTTCAGTGAAAGTGAAAGTAAAGAGCAGAGAGGAAGGCTCCAAGCCTAAAGGGAGAAAGCTACAGGACACAGGCTTAAAGCAAAATAGGCTTGCGAGAAGTCTGAAGATATAAGGAGACAGCCGAAGATCTGTAACTCTTTACTATGGGCATTTGTTTGGTTGGCACGGCGGAGTATCTAAGAGAGAATGCATGGAAGAATGCACGTGGCGATCCAGGGGAGAGGAACATGGGAAGGAGAGGTCGAGACCCTGGAGGCAAACCCTTGCGGAGGTTGTCTCAGTGAAAGCATCGTCTGGGAGAAGATTCCAAAGCAGGTTCTCCGGGAGTGGAGATTGGAAACCCTCATGTGAAAGACGGAGTGCGGTGAGACCGGCTGGCTCACCGTGTGATAAGCGTCTAGGGGGGAGTTGAGGAGAGATCCATAGCATCTGTCTGGGGTGGCATCTGTCACTTGGTTTCAGAGTGTGGTGTGTCTGATAACAGGTCGCTAATTGGGTTTACATAGACTGTGAACTTACCGTGAATATGAGAGTATAAAATAGGTTTTGTAACTTGTGGTATCCTTACGAATCTGTATATATCTGTAAAGGTACAGCTGTGGGTGAAGGAGTATTGTAATATAGTTCATCTTTTCTTGTTTAATAAATGTCAAAGTTCATCAGCAGACTCCTGTCACTCTGCTCAGTAGCCATTCTCCATGTTTCTAAACAAAAAATAAAAGTTGGGACCTATTAAGCCAGGTTCCACTCTGGGATCTGGCTTGTCCAGTGGTAACATCAACTGGGCCCAGAACAAAGTGCTGGGGTGCTGGGGGATCTCTGCATCCCACAGGTACCCCAGCGAGGGTCAGACTTCCCTTCAGGAATGGAGGGAAAATACCCCGTGCCTCAGTTAAGCCCAGAGAGTTCACCTGTTCTCATACAATTTGCTCTTTTCTCTGACCTTTGCAGTAAGCTGAGTGGACCAGTGGCACCACTGGAATGGAAGGGTAACCTTCCCTCCGTCAAGTACAACCTAGGCCCCGAGTTCCAGCAGCCAGGGAATAAGCTGCAACTGGGTGTCACCACCCACATGGTCTCCAAGGTGATCAACAACGTATTTGGGTCCATCGAGGGCTTCACCGAACCGGGTGAGTATGAGAGGGTTTCGAGGTGACTGCCTGATTGGATAGAGGGTAGCAGCTGGACGCTGCACCCACCCCCTTGCTTCCTGCACCCTCACACCGCCACCCGCAAGTCACCATCCTCCATGTCCCCCCCACCACCACCCAACGCGCCATCGTGCTCCCCCTATTCTCACTCCATGGGCCTGTCCCTCCTTATTGCAGCCCTCAGATCCCTGGGCTCCCCCAACTTCGATCGCTCCGCCATTGCCGGCCGTGCCCTCAACTGCCCGGCGGTCCGAAGCTCTGGAATTCCCTCCCTAAACCTCTCCGCCTCACTCTGCTCTGGAAGATGCTCCTTATGACCGACCTCTTTGACCGAGCTTTGGGTCACTTGTCCCTAATTTCCCATGTGACTCGGTGTTTTATTACAGTTGTAAATGTTCATTTTAACGGACGTTTACTTGCATTAAAGGTCTTACATAAATGTAGGTGGTTGTGCTGTAACTGCCCTGGGAGTGTTTCATGGAGACAGTGTAGAGGGAGCTTTACTCTGTATCTAACCCCGTGCTGTACCTGTCCTGGGAGTGTTTGATGGGAACAGTGTAGAGGGAACTTTACTCTTTTCCTATCTGAGTGGTCACTATTATCTGATATCCTGGTGGATTAACCAGAGCCTGAGGAAGGAGCAGTTAAAACTACCCTTTCCCTGCCCTGTGGAACAGCTGCTTCGTAGAATCATCTCTCTGACCTTTGCAGTTACTGTTCTCTTTTCCAGATCGATACGTCATCTTTGGAGCTCAGCGAGATTCATGGAGTATGGGCGCTGCCAAGTCGGGCGTGGGGACAGCCATTCTTTTGGAGCTGGCCAACGCGTTTTCCAAAATGGTGGAAAACGGTAAGAGGAGATTTGGGACAGATTCACCAGACTCCGCCCCTTGGACACAGACCATTCAGCCCATCTGCTCCATGCTAGCGTCCATTCTCTGCACCATTCTCCTACCCATCCCTACTTGGTGTTACCCTGTCAGCATGTCCTTCTATCCCTTTCTGTCTCTCTAGAATATCGCTTCCCCTCAAGGTTTACGGCCTCCCTCATCTCTTATTCTCACTTTCCAATCAATAATCTTCTCCTCAGTACTCATCCTCCCCTCACTGGAGAAGGCTGGCACAAAGGAAGATGGTTATGGTTGTTGGAGGTCAGTCACCTCAGCTCCAGGACATCACTGCAGGAGTTCCTCAGGGTAGTGTCCTCGGCCCAACCACCTTCAGCTGCTTCATCAATGACCTTCCTTCCATCATAAGGTCAGAAGTGGGGATGTTCGCTGATGGTTGCACAATGTTCAGCACCATTCACAACTCCTCAGATACTGAAGCAGTCCATGTCCAAATGCAGCAAGACCTGGACAATATCCAGGCTTGGGCTGACAAGTGGCAAGTAACATTCACACCACACAAGTGTCAGGCAATGACCATCTCCAACAAGAGAGAATCTAACTATCGCACCTTGACATTCAATGGCATTACCATCACTGAATCCCCCACTATCAACATCCTGGGGGTTACCATTGACCAGAAACTGAACTGGACCAGCCATATAAATACTGTGGCTACAAGAGCAGGTCAGAGGCTAGGAATCCTGCGGCGAGTAACTCACCTCCTGACTCCCCAAAGCCTGTCCACCATCTACAAGGCACAAGTCAGGAGTGTGATGGAATACTCCCCACTTGCCTAGATGAGTGCAGCTCCCACAACACTCAAGAGGCTCAACACCATCCAGGACAAAGCAGCCCCGCTTGATTGGCACCCCATCCACAAACATTCACTCCCTCCACGACCGACGCACAGTAGCAGCAGTGTGTGTACCATCTACAAGATGCACTGCAGCAACTCACCAAGGCTCCTTAGACAGCACCTTCCAAACCCATGACCACTACCATCTAGAAGGACAAGGGCAGCAGATAGATGGGAACACCACCACCTGGAAGTTCCCTTTCCAATTCACTCACCATCCTGACTTGAAACTATATTGCCGTTCCTTCACTGTGACTGGGTCAAAATTACAGAATCACACAGTGCAGAAGAGGCCCTTCAGCCCATCGAGTCTGCACCGACACGTGAGAAACACCTGACCCACCTACTTAATCCCATTTACCAGCACTTGGCCCATAGCCTTGAATGTTATGACGTGCCAAGTGCTCATCCAGGTACTTTTTAAAGGATGTGAGGCAACCCGCCTCCACCACCCTCCCAGGCAGCGCATTCCAGACCGTCACCACCCTCTGGGTAAAAAGGTTTTTTCTCACATCCCCCCTAAACCTCCTGCCCCTCACCTTGAACTTATGCCCCTTGTGACTGACCCTTCAACTAAGGGGAACAGCTGCTCCCCATCCATTCTGTCCATGCCCCTCATAATCTTGTACACCTCGATCAGGGCGCCCCTCAGTCTTCTCTGCTCCAACGAAAACAACCCAAGTCTATCCAACCTCTCTTCATAACTTAAATGTTTCATCCCAGACAACATCCTGGTGAAATCTCCTCTGCACACCCTCCGGTGCAATCACATCCTTCCTATAATGTGGTGACCAGAACTGCACACAGTACTCCAGCTGTGGCCTCACCAAAGTTCTATACAACTCCAACATGACCTCTTACTTTTGTAATCTATGCCTCGATTGATCAAGGCCATATGTCTTTTTCACCACCCCACTAACATGCCCCTCTGCCTTCAGAGATCTATGGGCACACACGCCAAGGTCCCTTTGTTCCTCAGAACTTCCTAGTCTCATGCCGTTCATTGAATACTTCCTTGTCAAATGACTCCTTCCAAAGTGTATCACCTCACATTTTTCAGGATTAAATTCCATCTGCCACTTATCTGCCCATTTGACCATCCCGTCTATATCTTCCTATAGTCCGAGACACTCAACCTCACTGTTAACCACCCGGCCAATCTTGTGTCATCCGCAAACTTACTAATCCTACCCCCCCCCCACATAGTCATCTATGTCATTTATATAAATGACAAATAATAGGGGACCCAGCACAGATCCCTGTGGTACGCCACTGGACACTGGCTTCCAGTCACTAAAGCATCCTTCTGTCATCACCCTCTGCCTCCTACAACTAAGCCCATTTTGAATCCACCTTATCAAATTAGCTTGTGTCCCAAAATCCCTGGAACTCCCTCCCTAACAGCGCGGTGGGTGTACCTACACCACATGGGACCGCAGCGGCTCAAGAAGGCGGCTCACCCCCACCTCCTCAAGGGGCAATAAATGCTGGGCCCAGCCAGCGACGCCCACATCCCACGGATGAATAAAATTTTTAAAAATCTTCGTTATATCTTGGGTATGACAATAGGCACTCGCCGAGAGGGATCTCTCTGTCGGAACGTCCACCCTCGGAGGCCCGCGTTTGGTCCACGGCCCCGTCTCATGAACGTAGTTGGGGGTGAGGGGTTACCAACCCTCCAGGATTGGCCTGGAGCCTCCAAGAATTAGAACGAACATTTGAAATCGTGCCCCTCGAAACAGTCGCTCGGGTCGGGCACAACTTGAATTCCGCTGAACGGGGGTGGTTGGGGGGGGGGGGGCATGTTCACAGAATCACACGGCGCAGAAGAGGCCCTTCGGCCCATCGAGTCTGCACCGACAGGTCAGAAACACCTGACCCACCGGCCCAATTCCCCGCGGTCCCTGCGCTCATCAGGACAAATGCAAGAAATGCCAAATTTCAAACCGCCTCAAGGGTTTAGGCCACAGGGGAACTGTTATGGATGCTGGTACGGTCAGCAAGTCAGCCACCGATCGGCCGAGGCTTCGCCAGGCTTCAGCGGCGCCATTCGGGGGCTCGTTCCTCCTCGCGGCGCGCTGCCTCGTCCCATAACTAACCGCGGCTTCTCCCCCCCTCAGGGTTCCAGCCACGACGGAGCCTGCTCTTCGCCAGCTGGGACGCCGGCGAGTTCGGGAGCGTCGGCGCCACCGAGTGGCTGGAGGTGGGTTCTTCGGGTTGGTGGGGAGGGGGCCGGGGGAGGTGAGGGCGGGGGTGGGTGGTCGGGCGGGCCCAGGCAAGGAGGGGGTGGGGCCGGGCAAGGAGGCGGGGGAGGGGCCGGGAAAGCAGCGGGTGGGGCCAGGTGATGAGGGGAGGGACCAGTTGGGGAGGGGAGGGGAGGGGAGGGGAGGGGGGTGTGGCAAGAAGTGGGTGGGGCCAGGTGATGAGAGGCTGGGGCCAGGAAAGCAGTGGGTGGGGCCAGGTGATGAGGGGAGGGGCCAGTTGAGGAGGGGAGGGCGTGTGGCAAGAAGTGGGTGGGGCTAGGCAATGAGGGGGCGGGGCCAGTGAAGGAGGAGTGTGCCAGATGAGGAGGGGGGCTGGAGCCAGGGAAGGAGGGGGGGGTGGAGCCAGGGTAGGAGGGGGGTGGAGCCATGGAGGGAGGAGTGTGCCAGGAGATAAGGGGAGGGGCTAGTTGAGGAGGGGGGGGGGCGTGTGGCAGGAAGTGGGTGGGGCTAGGTGATGAGGGGTTGGGGCCAGGGAAGGAGTGGGGTGGAGCTGGGGTAGGAGGGGGTGGACCCATGGAGGGAGGAGTGTGCCAGGTGAGGAGGGGGTGGAGCTAGAAGAGAAGGGGGCAGGGCCAGGAGAGGAGGGACAGGGAGAGGAGGGACAGAAGGGTCTGGACCAGAGGAGTGGGATCCTTCAAGACCGAGGGTGTTCATTGTGGGACCGGGCCCTGAGAAGTTTTGACGAAGCCTGGGATGAAATGTTCCTGACTCTCTGCCTCTGTCCGCAGGGTTACCTGACTATGATGCACCTCAAGGCAGTGGCCTATTTCAGTCTCGATAAAGCCGTCCTGGGTAAGTGTCGTTCCTTAAATCCACTGGGATGGAGAGTGCCCAAGGAATGGGGATTCCTGCACCTGGAGCCCCGGGGCCGCCTGCTGCCCATCTCCCCGACCCTCGGACACAACAATCTGAGCCGCTACCTGTCAGACTATGGGGGCCGATTGCTCCCTGGGTCACTTGCCTGAATTTCTTCTCTGTGGATTTCACATTCTTCTTGAAGTCGAGGGTCTGAAACCAGCTCCCCAATCTCCGCTGGACAATCATTTCCCCGAGTGGAAATTCAGTATATTTTGGCCTCCTCTCTGCAGCTCAGGCAATGCCCCAAGTTTCCCTGGGTTAGGCCCCAAGCCTGCTTTGGGGTGTTGGACAAATGTTGGGCGATGGGGACTAGAATAGTTCCCGTCGACCCCCTCAGTTCAAATTCCTCCCCTTGCTCCCATTCACAGTGACATTACCAGAGACCGGAGGTGAGGGGTCCTTGTGCCTAAAGGCCCCTCAGGGTCAGCATCTCCCCAGGCAGCAGCCAAAGCAGCCCCCGCCGCCCCTCAATGATAAACTATAGGCGGGTTCCTTCTGTACCAAGGCCCCACTGGATTGTCAGGCTTTGGGGCCTACTGGCTCCTGTTCTCCTACAACAGTCAGAAGGCCCTTGGCAGGTGCTGTAGGCCTGTATGTGTTTGCTCCTTCTTCAACAACCCCCCCCAACTCCTGAACCACCCTCGGGCCTACACGGAAGAAGAGAAAGGGGGATCAGGCTGTGCTAACAGTCCGGCCTAGCAAACCCAAGAGCAGGCAGCATGATTATTCTCAATCAATAAATGCATTATACGCAGTTCGGAGAAGGTTGACTCCACCGATTCCCGGGACGAAGGGATCTCATGAAGAGGGGTGGGGCAGGCTGGGTCTGTATCCATTGGAGTTTAGCGGAATGAGAGGTCATCTTATTAAAACACGTCAAGATCCTGAGGCGACTTGACAGGGTGGGTGCTGAGTGGGTGTTTCCCCTCCTGGGAGAGACCAGAACTAGCGGGCCATGGTTTAAAAGTAAGGGGTCTCCCATTTAAGACGGGAGTGAGGAGAATTTTTTCTGTCAAGGGAGCCGGGGGCTGGGGGGGTTGGCGGGGGGGGGGGGGGGGGGGGGTCTTTGTAACTCTCTTCCCCAGAGAGCGGGGTGAGGCTGAGTCATTGAGTGTATTCAAGGCAGAGGTAGACAGATTCTTGACTGACGAGAGAGTCAAAGGGTGTCGGGAGTAGGCGGAACGCGGAGCTGAGGCGGTGGTCAGGTCAATCAGAGCAGGCTCGAGGGGATGAATAGCCTACCCTGGGTCCCAATGCGTACGTTCATATGTTGTGGTCCTCCAGAACTGAACGATGCCCAGGCAAGTGGAGAGGGGCTGGTGGGGAGCGGAGAGAGAGCAATATGACGAACCAAAACCTAAGCGTGGCCTAATTCCGACTTGGCTGTCCACCTCCTCCTACTGACAGCGCTCGCAAGCAAGCCCTTCGCCCGAAATCATTTACATAAAGCTACGGTGCAGGACTAACCTCCTACTCACTTTACAGGGGATGACATTCTGCACACAGAATCCAGTCCGCTTCTCCACAACCTCTTTGAGATGGTGATCAAGCAGGTACGTGACTTTAACCCTGGGCAGGAGGAAGGTCGCTTGGCCCCTCGAGCCCATTCCACCATTCAGTCAGGCCGTGGGCTGACTTAACGGCGTCTGGTTCTGTAACCTTAGATACCCTTACCCAACAAAACAAAAACCCTACCATCCTCACTTTCCTTTTAAGGTTTTTCCTTTAATCATCTTAAAGCTCAGTTTAATCATCTGTCGCCCTGTAGAAAACGAGGAGGTCCACCATTTAGTAGGCCCCGTTTAGGCCTGATCCTCGTGAAAGGCGGCATGCATCGGATTAGATTTCGGACCCTTTTCCGGATTTGAACTGTTGCCGGCAGCTGATTCCCACCGGCCTCTGTCGGAGGTGCCCTTTCAGGGGCCCAGAAGCCCAGCCTCTGCGGTAACCCTGACCCTCCATGGGCGCTGGAAATCGAGGCAGCGGGAGGTCGAGGGGGCAGAACGCTCCGAGATCAAGTGAGATGACGAGCTTGAGGTTAACCCGGGGGGAATCTCCAGAGCAAGGAACAGAGCAAGATCCCAGGCCAGGCACAGCAGAGAGGAACCAGGACCCATGGGCCTGACCATCGTCAAGGGAGCCTTAGGCCATAGGGGTATTTGTATAAGGAAAATAGTGCTGTCTGCTCAAGCAAACACACAAGGCCTAATAGGCCCTGTTGAGGCTGAGGGTGGGTGCTGACTATATCTGGTTCTTTGGCACCATCTCATGCCCAGGGCATTATCCCTCAGGTAGCCAATTAAACCAAGTAAGGGCCTAGATTAAAGCCTGATAACACAGGCCGGCTTTTTCAGTTAGCCTTCTGCTCCCTGTAGGCAGTGAGGAGACAGTTTGGTTGCCTGGAGACGGCCTCCCAGCAGCAGGTTGGGGTTTAGAGGCCCTCCCTGTCTGGCTGACTGCAAGAGCGGCCGATGGCCTCCCTGTGGTTCCCCAGGCTCACATCCCCTACGCTCCCTCTGCCTCTCTGACCTACCGCAGCCCTCCTGCTGCTCCCTTCGAGCAGGAAGGCCTCTGGTTGGCCCTCCAGCTCCGAGAGCCCGCCCTCTGGCCATTCATTGGACGGCGAGCCTGCCCCTCTGGCCATTCATTGGCCGCCCCGACCATGGGGGAAATCACAGTGAGTGTCTGTTTTACCGCACTGTGTGGGTTATTCTGACCCCCTGTTTTAAGCGTCTGTGGGCTAAAGTCTGCCCACAATGTCTGACCTGCTCAAGCGGTGGCCTCCGATCCAACGTATTTTCTTTTTATTCATTCACGGGATGTGGGTGTCGCTGGCCGGGCCCAGCATTTATTGCCCATCCCTAATTGCCCCTTGAGAAGGTGGTGGTGAGCTGCCTTCTTGAACCGCTGCAGTCCATGTGGTGTAGGTACACCCACCGTGCTGTTAGGGAGGGAGTTCCAGGATTCTGACCCAGCGACAGTGAAGGAACGGCCGATATATTTCCAAGTCAGGATGGTGAGGGACTTGGAGGGGAACTTCCAGGTGGTGGTGTTCCCCATGTGTCTGCTGCCCTTGTCCTTCTAGATGGTAGTGGTCATGGGTTTGGAAGGTGCTGTCGAAGGAGCCTTGGTGATTTCCTGCAGTGCATCTTGTAGATGGTACACACACTGCTGCTACTGTGCGTCGGTGGTGGAGGGAGTGAATGTTTGTGGATGGGGTGCCAATCAAGCGGGGCTACTTTGTCCTGGATGGTGTCGAGCTTGTTGAGTGTTGTGGGAGCTGCACTCATCCAGGCAAGTGGGGAGTATTCCATCACACTCCTGACTTGTGCCTTGTAGATGGTGGACAGGCTTTGGGGAGTCAGGAGGTGAGTTACTCACCGCAGGATTCCCAGCCTCTGACCTGCTCTTGTAGCCGCAGTATTTATATGGCTGGTCCCCAGTTCAGTGTCTGGTCAATGGTAACCCGGAGGATGTTTGTTCTGACAGGTCGACAGCCCCAAGTGGAATGGCCAGAGCATCTACAGTCACATCTTGAGCCGGGACCCGCAATCCATCAACAATTTGTAAGTACAGTCTGGGTGGGGAAGGGGGCTGCAGTGGGCGCGGTGAAGAGGCGGCGGTTGCAGGGGGGAGGGGAGGTCTCTTACGGGGCAATACAATTCTTCTCACAGCCGTGAGGTCTCCTCACGCTGGGCTGAAAAACAGGACCCCATATTTCCGCCAACGGCCCCTCGTGACTCGAGGCCTTGGCGCCCGTGGGGGTAATTTTGGTCATGAGGAGGTTTACCCTCATGTTTTACAAAGCGGACGCCTGGTTTCATTTCTCAGTTTGTAAACATTCAGATAACCTGCGGCAGCCAGAATGCGTAAATTACGAGTTAAGTGTTTGCTGAGTTTATCCCGATGTTATGTCGTCACGTTAGCAATGATCAAATAAGAGTTGCTGGAAAAAGAGACGTGTCGAAGCTTTTCGTCTGGCACTCATCAGGACACTTTGCAAGAATACCAACATAAGGGGGAAAACAACAATTTATACTGCATGTGAAGAGAGTGCTGATTGGTTGGCAAGTGGACCAATCATCACTCTCTTCTCAGACACTATAAATTGTTGTTTTCCCTGAGAATCACAGAATCTCACAGTGCGGAAGAGGACCTTCGGCCCATTGAGTCTGCACCGACACGTGAGAAACACCTGACCCATCTACCTATTGTTGCAAAGTGTCCTGATGAGTGCAAGACGAAAAGCTTTGACGTCTCTTTTTTCAGCAAGACTCAAGTCCTGTACCACCAAACGACTATCAGAATTAATTATAATTATATTTAACGATTAAAAATAATTAATTATTGTTATATTATACTTAATGCTTAAATAGTTAATGTAATTAGTTATGAACCCTGCAGGGCTACAGGGGTGGAGAGGGATGTGGGTCTATCCGTATTGCTGTGCGGACAGCCAGTACAGACTCGATGGGCCGAATGTCCTCCTCCTGTGCCGTAAATGACTCTGAGCGCAGGTCATTCTCTTTCCCGTCTCCTGGGGAAATCTGATCACCGTGGGGACACGAGGACTGATGTACCTGGAGCTGAGAATTGTCTGCAATTTGCACACCACTCACAGAGCCTGTGGTATCTCTGTAGGCGGCACCGATCAAAGAGAATCAGCAAAAGAACCAGAGGGGGAGTCAAGGACTATTTTTTTTTAGTGCAGTGCTGTTGCTGTCATCTGGAGTGAGCTGCCTGAAAGGGCGGGTGGGAGGCAGGTGCAATATTAGCTTTCAGAAGGGGAGTTCGAAAAATATTTGTATGGGGAAAGAGTGGCAGGGCTGGGAGTTAGTGGGACTAATTGGATCGTTCTTTCAGAGGGCCAGCACAGACATGACTGGCAGAATGGCCTCCTTCTGCACTCTTTTTGATTCCATGAATCCAATCTCCTCCTGATGTGTCAATGCCTTACTCATTACACTGTTAAGGTTTAATGGCAATAACATTGTTAAACAGGGCGATGGGTATCTGCAGGCCTATAAATGGGGATAGCTGGGACACTGGCGGGAGGGAGCCAAGTCAATAAACTCTCTCGGGGCAAAGAAAGCTGCTGTGTCGCAGCTCTAACTTCACCAGCCGGCGTGGGTCCAGTTACACTGACGTGCGGTGCAGGAACCAATAATAATGTAATGCAGGGATCAGGGATTCTACGTCAGCTGATTAAAAAGTAGCTCATGACAGATGATTTCCATCTTCTCCCCACAGCTTAAAGCCGCTCACTATGGATAGTAGCGCCTACCCTTTCACGGCTTTTGCTGGAGTTCCAGCTATGGAGCTCAGCTTTCGCGAGGTAAGTTACCGCCGCCGGCATCTCTTGCCCTATCACGACAACACCAACCTGCCTTCGTGTAGCACCTTCAACAGAGTGACAACAGCCCGAGGTGCTTCACAAGGGGGCAATTATCAAGTAAAATTCGACACGGAGCCACGCGAAGGAGTTGTTAGGACCCAGCGCATACTCGAAAACTCTTCGGTTTGTAAGAAGCGTCTCAAAGTCCAGGAGGTGGGGGGGAAGGGAGGTGGAGAGATTGAGGGAGGGGATTCCAGAGCTCAGGACCCCAGGCAGCCGAAGGCACGGCCGCTGACCGGGGTGGGGGGGGGGGGGGGGGGGCAGATGGAAATCGGGGGCGACGCTCGGGTGCCCAGAATTGGAGGAGAGCGGAGATCTCGGAGGGTTGAGGGGCTGGAGGAGGTTACAGAGATGGTGGGTGGCGGTGGGAGTGGGTGGGTGGGTGCGAGGCTACGGAAAGATTTGAAAATGAGGATGTTTGAGGTTGCAGCCGGTGGTAGATGGACCAGGAGAGCCTCACGCGGGAGACGGTGATGGTAGTCACTGGACTAGTAACCCAGAGGTTCAAGCTAATGCTGTGAGAATGTGTGTTCAAATCCCATCACGGCAGCTGGTGGGATTTAAATTCCATTAATAAGTCTGCAGTTAGAAGCTAATCTGAATAATGGAGACTACGAAACTACCAGCAATCGCTGTAAAAACCCATCTGGTTCACTAATGTTCCCTCAGCTCTGAGTCGGAGAGTTAAGGATTCAAGTCCCACTCTGGAGCCTTCACTGTATAAGTTCCCCTTCAAGTCACTCACCATCCCGACTTGGAAATATATCGCCGCTCCTTCACTGTTGCTGGGTCAAAATCCTGGAACTCCCCTCCCTAACCGCACGGTGGGTGTACCTACACCATACGGACTGCAGCGGCTCAAGAAGGCAGCTCACCACCACCTTCTCAAGGGGCAATTAGGGATGGGCGATAACTGCTGGGCCCAGCCAGTGATGCCCACATCCCGTGAACGAATCTATATAAAAAAAAATTCCAGCTCAACCGAGCAGTGCCGACGTTGAGGGAGTGCTGCACTGTCAGAGGGCGCTCCTTCAGACAAGACCGAAGCCTTGTTTGCCCTCTCGGGTAGATGTAAAAGATCCCAAGGCCACGACTGGAAGACTGAGCAGAAGAATTTCTACCCCCTCCCCACCCATGACCGCCCCCCCCACTCCCCCCACCCACCGCCACAGTGTCCTGAGGCCAATACATAACACCCAACCGTCATCACTGAAAGAAACGACCCAGCCGGCAGCACCTCAGGTGTTTGTGGGATCGTACTGTGCGCAGGTCGTGACGGCTGCGACTCTTCCGGCAGCGAGACCGACCCCCCCCCTCCCCACCCCAAAGGCAGTTCCCCGAGCGGATGAGAAGTGGGGGTTTGGGAGGAGGCAGAGGATGAAACGAAAGTCTCCGTAGTCCCAGAGGGTCGGAGGCTGCTCCCTCAACGCAGAGAGAGAGAGACGACCGGTGGAGAGTTTAACCTGAGGGTCACCAGGCGAGGCGAGGGGACGAGGTTGAGGAGGCCCGGGGCCTCCCTGGGTGACCTCGCCCCGCTGGGATATGGGGGGTGGGTGGCTGGTGAGGCTGTGTCCAGGACCAGCGTGACGATGTGTGCTTCTCCTCCCCAGCTCGACCAGGACTGCCGCTTCCTCAACACCAAGCAGGACACCTACAGCGCACTGAACAGCCGGCTGAACGGCAGGTTGGCAGATGTCAGCCAGGCAGTGGCGGAGATCATGGGTCAGATGGGCATAGCACTGACCCACAACGACAGGCTGCACCTGAACTACCGAGTGTACAGTGATGTAACTCTCAACTATCTCAACCAGCTACAGACATTCTCACAGGAGCTCGAGGTACAGACTCGACAGGACAATAACCATCTTTTTGTATCGTGGATTTTAAACTAGGGAACGGGAGATAAACACCTGATATTGCCTGCAATGCTTGTACCTAACACCGTGCTGTACCTGTCCTAGGAGTGTTTGATAGGGACAGTGTAGAGGGAGCTTTACTCTGTATCTAACCCCGTGCTGTACCTGTCCTGGGAGTGTTTGATGGGGACAATGTAGAGGGAGCTTTATTCTGTATCTAACCCCGTGCTGTACCTGTCCTGGGAGTGTTTGATGGGGAACGGTGTAGAAGGAGCTTTACTCGGTATCTAACCCCGTGCTGTACCTGCCCTGGGAGTGTTTGATGGGGACAATGTAGAGGGAGCTTTATTCTGTATCTAACCCCGTGCTGTACCTGTCCTGGGAGTGTTTGATGGGGACAATGTAGAGGGAGCTTTACTCTGTATCTAACCTCGTGCTGTACCTGTCCTGGGAGTGTTTGATGGGGACGGTGTAGAAGGAGCTTTACTCTGTATCTAAACCTGTGCTGTACCTGCCCTGGGAGTGTTTGATGGGACAATGTAGAGGGAGCTTTATTCTGTATCTAACCCCGTGTTGTACCTGTCCTGGGAGTGTTTGATGGGGACAATGTAGAGGGAGCTTTACTCTATATGGAACCTCATGCTGTAGCTGTCCTGGGAGTGTTTGATGGGGACAATGTAGAGGGAGCTTTACTCTGTATCTAACCTCGTGCTGTACCTGTCCTGGGAGTGTTTGATGGGGACGGTGTAGAGGGAGCTTTACTCTGTATCTAACCCCATGCTGTACCTGTCCTGGGAGTGTTTGTTGGGAACGGTGTAGAGGGAGCTTTACTCTGTATCTAACCCCGTGCTGTACCTGACCTGGGAGTGTTTGTTGGGGACAGTGTAGAGGGAGCTTTACTCTGTATCTAACCCCGTGCTGTACCTGTCCTGGGAGTGTTTGATGGGCACAGTGTAGAGGGAGCTTTACTCTGTATCTAAGCCCGTGCTGTACCTGTCCTGGGAGTGTTTGATGGGGACAGTGTAGAGGGAGATTTACTCTGTATCTAACCCCGTGCTGTACCTGTCGTGGGAGTGTTTGATGGGGTCAGTGTAGAGAGGGAGCTTTACTCTGTATCTAACTCTGTGCTGTACCTGTCCTGGGAGTGTTTGATGGGGAAAGTGTAGAGAGGGATTTATTGGGATGAAAGAGAAAAAAGTATATAATAAATATTAGGACAAATGTTTTTGTTAAGGACCAGATTAAAAAAGAATGACTCCTCTCTGTTCCTCTCTCTGCCCACTTTGCTGTCATTCCCTACCATTTTGGGCCTATTCTCAGAGCCGGGGCCTGACTCTCCAGTGGTTGTATTCTGCCCGAGGAGACTCATCAGAGCAGCAGAGAGACTGACCAACCTCATCAGCTCGTCGGATGAGGAGAACGAGAGGCTTAATCGTATCTACAACGATAAGATAATGAGGGTAATTAGCAGCGTTTCGGGTCTTTTTAAAGTGCTTGGTCATTGAGGCTTCCCCCCAACTAAAGGCTGCTGAATCCCCCTCCCCCTCCCTGGCTCTCCTCGGGGGATAAATTGGAGAAGTTCGGACTGTTTTCCCTGGAGAAGGGAAGTCTGAGAGGAGGTTTGATCGAAGTGTTCAAATTCACGAGGGACCCAGGCAGAGTAGATAGAGAGAAACACGTTCCCATTGGTGGAAGGATCGAGAACCAGAGGGCGCAGATTGAAGGGAATTGGTAAAGCAGCAATGGAGACATGAGGAGAAACTTTTTCACGCAGCGAGTGGTTAGGATCTGGAATGTGCTGTGTGGGTGGAGGGTGGACGGAATGGGGCTATCTTTGTGTGTGGGGAGGGTGGCTGAGGTGGGGGGGGGTGAAATCTGTGTTTGAGAGGGAGGATGGACAGGATATCTCTGTGGAGGGGGAAAGGAAGGGGCTATCTGATGGGGGAAGGGATAGGGGTATCTTGTAGAGTATCTGAGGGGGTGAAAGGATCCCCCATCTGATTGAGGAAGGGATAGGGGTATCTGATGGGGGAAAGAATGGGGTTATTTGTGAGGGAGTGGAAGGGATGGGAGTATCTGTTAGTGGGGGAAGGGATTGGGATATCTGATGGGGGAAGAGATGGGGAAGCAATCGGAGTATCTGTGGGAGAGGGGAAGGGATGGGGGTATCTGATGAGGAAGCGATCGGAGTATCTGTGGGAGAGGGGAAGGGATGAGGGTATCTGATGGGGGAAGCGATCGGAGTATCTGTGGGAGAGGGGAAGGGATGGGGGTATCTGATGAGGAAGCGATCGGAGTATCTGTGGGAGAGGGAAGGAATGAGGGTATCTGATGAGGAAGCGATAGGAGTATCTGTGGGAGAGGGGAAGGGATGAGGGTATCTGATTGAGGAAGCGATAGGAGTATCTGTGGGAGAGGGGAAGAGATGGGGGTATCTGATGAGGAAGCGATAGGAGTATCTGTGAGAGAGGGAAAGGGATGAGGGTATCTGATGAGGAAAAGGGATATGGGCATCTGGAGGGAGGGATGGAGGTATCTGTGAGGAGGTGGGGTGGGGGCTGTGGGGGGAGGGGGAATGGGGATTGAACGGGGGAAACATGAGATTTCATTTTTTGCTGCGGAATATTACCAACAGGTGGAGTTCTACTTCCTGTCTCAGTACGTCTCAGTGACTGACGCCCCTTTCCGGCACATTCTACACGGGCGGGGCGACCACACGCTGGAGGCGCTTTACAAACACTTCCAGCTGCTGCAGCTGGACCCGGCCAAGTTCAACGAGAAGAGGTTCCGCAAACAGCTGGCCCTGGTGACCTGGACCCTGCAGGGAGCGGCCAACGCCCCTGAGCGGAGACGTCTGGAGCATCGACAATAACTTCTAACGGCCAACGTCCAATCAGGTTCCTTGTCACTGCGACGTGAGCAGGATTGTCTCGATTATCACCTGCCCTTCTTGTGGGGTCGGTGGTGGGGGGGGGGGGGGGGGGGGGTCGTTCCCAAAGCCCAAGTGGGACAAAGATGGGTGGGTGGTGAAATCCACTAATGCCATGACCATTGCATCATACCATTCCCCAACCCCCCTCTCCAACCTCCCGCCAACCCCCCTCTTCCTTCCATCCCCCTCGCCAATTCTCTCCCACTCCACTCCCCCTCCCTCATCTCCGATACCCCTGCTCAGAACGCACAGTGAAAAGGACTCACCATTGGAATCTATTCAGGGCCAATTCCACTCTGTCAGTCCACAGGGAAACACAACCCCAACCCCCACCCTCGGCAAGTATCTTGAGGGAAGTTTCTCTGCCTCTCCTTACCTCCTCCTCCAATTTTCTAATTTGTTCCTTGCTGAGGGAGTTTTTTTTCACAATATCTGTGACATAATTTGAGGTGACAATTCACAGTCACTTGGATTCGGATTCCAATTTCTTGGGTCTTATGTTCCCTCTATTTTTCTCTCTCCCCCTCCCTCCCTCCCTCCCTTTCTCTCTGTTTCTGCCTCTCCCTCCCTCTTTGTCTCTCTCCCTTATTCCTTTCTCCCCTCTTTCTCTCTCAACCATATCTCTCTCTCTTCCCCCCCGCTCTCCCTTTTTCTCTCTCTAACCCCTGTCTCATTCTCCCCACTTTTTCCCTCCCTCCTACCTTTCCTGTACTCCACTCCCCTCTTTCCTTTCTCTCTCTCTCTCTCCACTCTGTTTTTCTCTTTCTCTGTGAGATCTAATGTGCGTTAATGTCTTCACTTTGAGTTCCTGCCTTTTAATCTGGGTCATCATCGATTTACCACCATCAGCTTCAGCAACTCCTCAACAGATTCTCTTCCACATTGAATCATCAAACCTTGGTTGTGAGTTCAAGTCCCACCACCCCGCACCCCCCCCCCCCCCCCCCCCAACCCCTGACATGGTTCAAAAAAATGATCATTTGTGGGTTAAACTTCAAAAGTGGTGTTTAATGCTTTTCAAAGATGGGGTTCTGCTTTCCTTGCGCGAATGCAGTCACCCATGGACTCGGGTCCTGCACTCGATCTCGTTCACACTTTCATGCCCTTGCGAGATTTCCCGGAGAATAACATACGTTCCGCTCTGCCGCAATGACATCACGGAAACAAGGCCATTCGGCCCATCTGCTGCGCGCTGGCCTTTCAGCTCCCCCGCCCTCTTCATCTCGCAACCCCCGCCCCCCCCCCGCCCATCCCCATCCCCACATCCTTCTATTCCCTTCTCTCCCTCCCTCACATCTTTATCCAGCTTCTCCCTTAAAAGGTGTCTACGCTGCTCACCCTCGCCCACTCCCTGTGGGAGCGAGTTCCACATGCTCGCCGCTCTCGGGGGGGGGGGGGGGGGGGGGGGGGGGGGGGGTGAAGAAGTTTCTCCTGCGTTCCCGATTGGATTTATTTCGTGACTATCTTATATTTCTGCTCCCTTGTTTTGGACTCCTCATCCACACCCCTCCCCCCACCCACCCCAGCAAGTGTCTGTTTGTTAAATCTCCTCCAAATCTTTAAAGGCCTACACCAAGTCACCCCCCGCCCCGCCAACCCTCCACCCCCCCCACCCCCCACCCCCCCCGACCTCTTTCCTTGAGGAAACAGCCCCAACCTGTTCAGTCTTATTGACCAATTCATTCAGTGCCATCCGAGTCCTGTTTGGAAAATAAAAGCAGGAATTCAAGGTGATTTAGACAAGCAAGTTAAAAATATCATAGACAGTAACTGAAGCTATATCGTGTGTTTGGACATCCAGATTTGTGTCTAAGCTCTGGTCGTCATTAATGATTGTTTAATTTATCAGGGACAGTGATCACTATAAATTATTTATAAGTATTAAGACATTTTTAAAAATATATCGTTAGTTATCGGAAGCAGTGCCTTCCATAATTGTAACAGTTATAATGCCTTCAAATGGAAAAGCGTCGTTTTTATAATGAACCAGGGTGTCATAGGAGTGGGGCAAGCTGTTGGCAATATTCAGAATACTCAGGCAGCCATCTGCAGTGTCCTCGAAGTCCTAGAGCAGCCATTTGCCGTGGCCCCCAGTTTCTAAGGCAGCCATTTGCAGTGTCCTCGAAGTCCTAGAGCAGCCATTTGCAGTGGCCCCCAGTTTCTAAGGCAGCCATTTGCAGTGTCCTCGAAGTCCTAGAGCAGCCATTTGCCGTGGCCCCCAGTTTCTAAGGCAGCCATCTGCAGTGTCCTCGAAGTCCTAGAGCAGCCATTTGCAGTGGCCCCCAGTTTCTAAGGCAGCCATCTGCAGTGTCCTCGAAGTCCTAGAGCAGCCATTTGCAGTGCCTGCCAACATAATTGTGATTCCTATGCAGTGCCTCCTTAATATTTCAAGCAGTTAACCCACCCGTTAGCATTTTTTAAGAAGTTTTTTCCCCCCGAAATGTAAGCCAAAGTTTTTTTTTTGCAGTTAAATCTGATGTGTCCCGCATCAACCCCTCCGTCAGCCCCATCCACCCAATATTTTCGAATGAATTATCATCAGAGGTGAATCAAACATCAGAGATATCAGAACACCACCACCTGGAAGTTCCCCTCCCACCACCACCTGGAAGTTCCCCTCCAAGCCACTCGCCATCCCCGACTCGGAAATATATCGGCCGTTCCTTCACTGTCGCTGGGTCAAAATCCTGGAACTCCCTCCCTAACAGCACCGTGGGTGTACCTACACCACATGGGACTGCAGCGGCTCAAGAAGGCAGCTCACCACCCACCACCTTCTCCAGGGGAGCCAAGGATTGCCAACCTTGCCCACAGTTTAAAGACAAATTTGCTAACTTGCCCTGCGTGCCCAAACCCTGGCTGCTCTTGAACTTGGGGCAAAAGGTCACACTAGATTAGCCAGCAGTAAGTGTACTGAGCATTGCCGACAGTTTACTCGCCTGACTGCAATCGTCACACCAGTGTCCAGATCCTCAGCTAATTCCGCTTGAAGGCTGCCGTTAATGTTCCATTATTAAAAACAAGTGTTAACTATGGGGAACCGTGCTTCTCATAGTTTCAGGCGCGTTGTCTGTCCGTTCGTGTTGATGCTGGGCTAATTACAAATCATCGATGCTGAGTGTGCTTGGAAATCTCTCTCTTGCGCTGTGGTTTGGCTTGACGTGTGATTCTGCTCCAGGGCGGAGAGGGGTCAGCCTGCAGTTAGGTTCCCGCTACCCAATCCCAGCCTTCCTGTCAAGAGGGACACATTCCAGATCGTTTTGAAGCTTTAGAACCAGGGGTGGGGTTCGGCATCATGGTAATATCAGGCTCACGGTCTGGGGTACAGGGGTTCAAACCTCACCCCAGCAACTGGTGCAATTATAAACTCAATTAATAAAATCTGCAATTATAAAGCAGCTAAGTCTCAGTGATGGTAACCCATGGCAATGATTGATGGTCATGAAAACCCATTCCGTTCAGTAATGGGGGAGGGGAGAGGGAAATCTGCCGTCCTTACCCGGTCTGGCCTACATGTGACTCCAGTCCCAACCCCCAGCAATGTGGCTGACTCTTAACTGCCCCTTTGGAATGGCCCAAGCGAGCTCAGTTCAAGGGCAATTAGGGATGGGCCAGCGATGTCCGTGGAAGAATGAAGGGAGGTTTTCCTCCTGCCCCTCCATAAACTGGAGTTTATCCAAAAACCATGTCCTAACTTGCATGAGGGCCCCTGTCCTTGTGTTGCCCCCCTGATCCCCAATGACGTCCATTTAAAAACTCTCGGTCCATATTTTTCAAATCTCTCCACCACCCCCCCCCCCCCCCCACAGCCATCCCTGTAACCTCCTCCAGCTGTGCATTCCTCCAATTTTGGCCTCCTACACCTTTCCCATTATCATAGAATGTCCCAGCACAGCACAGAAGCAGGCCATTCGGCCCATCAAGTCTGCCCGGGTGGTCATTCCCACACCTCGTCCATCGCCTTTCCCTCGCTGTACCTGTTAATATCCCTTAATCCTTTCCTCACTCCCCAAACCCTTCAATATCCCACCTAACCCATTCCCAATCCCTTCCCAATTTCCCCATCTCCTTCAACATGCCTATTGTGTCCCAACAATTCCCTTTTAGGGTGCGTAGTCCTGACAAAGGGCTTATAGTGCCAGGGACTCTTGGTCTCTGTGTTCAAGACACTTAAGCAATGCTCTTCCTAATTCCCTTAAACTAGATCCTGCTCTTCATGCAATATTCCTCATCTGAATAACAGAGGGCAGTACCAGCCTGGAGAACTGCTCCCACTTGCGTCCCTGCACTCAAGGGTCAGTCAACGCCGTCACATAATCTCAGCTGGCCGGCCTGAGTCAGAAGGTCATGGGTTCGGGGCTCACTGCTAGAGAACTGAACGCCAAACCAAGGTTAAGAGCTCCCAGTTGGCACTGGGGGTGTGGGGGAAGGTGAGGTGTGTCCTCAGGCAGCACTGAGGGAGTGCAGCACTGTCGGAGGTACTGACTTTTGCATGAGGACCTTCTTAAAACAAATTATTTCACGGTATTTTCTGCCCATCCTTAATTGTCCTTGAACTGAGTAGTTTGTTAGGGCCCTTTGAGAGGGCCAACCACTGTGGGTCTGGAGTCACATGTAGGCCAGACCAGGTAAGGATGGCAAATTTCCTTCCCTAAAAAGGGACATTGGTGAACCAGATGGGCTTTTACGACAACCGATGATGGTTTCATGGCCACCGCTGCTGTGATGAGCTTTATAATTCCAGATTTGTTAATTGAATTTAAACTCCACCGGCTGCCGTGGTGGGATTTTGAACTCAGGTGTCCAGAGGCCTGACCGTTGTTGTTGCTTAAAGCACTAAAACCCAAGGGTCCCGTGTGCTCTCCTTCTCTTGAAGTATCCCAGGACACAGCTGTGAAGAGGGGCTGGGTGGGGTAGTTCTCCTGACCAGCGTGCACCTCGCAACCAACAATCACCATCTGGTCATAAACGGCAAATGTGCCCCCTGCGTTACAGCAACGAATTCATCTGTGAAGTCTAAAAAGTGTGTTGGGATACCCTGAGGTGTCATCTAAATGCGGTCCCTCCAGCAGCGAGTTTGATTGTCAAGAGGGTGGGAAGGGGGAAAAGATGGTCGTGACAGGGTAGTAGAGCAGGTGACCTCACTGCGCTGACGTTAAGCGGGTTTCTCTGCAGTTCTGTTTTTTTTTAAAGCGTCTCCCCGAGCTTTGTGCCATACTGGGCGGGAACGCCAGTCAGGGCCGTGGTCAATGCTTCAGCGTGTCGCACTTCAGTAATAACAATAATAAAAAAAAAAATCGAGCCTGAAACTCTTGAGATTGCCTCGGTCTCTTTCCATCCGATGACGTCCTCACCAGCTACCGAGAGCGCACTCGGAGCCCAGGGGCAGGCAGAAAAGGGCCAACGGCACTGCCTGAGGACATCCCTTCCAGCCCACCCTCCCCTCCCTCCCCCACACCCCATCTCGTCTCCAAATCCCTCAACTGCCTTGGACCACACCCCCCCCCGCGACCCTCTGAGATCTCTGTGCTTCTTCAGTTCTAGCCTCTTGAACATCCCTGACGTTAATTAACTTAAGGGTAAGTGCGGGCTCACTCTTAAGTTTTAAGAATAATTTGGATAGATACATGGATGGGAAGAGGTCTGGAGGGTTACGGACTGGGGTGCAGGTCAGTGGGATTAGCGGAATAATATTTCGGCACAGACTAGAAGGGCCAAATGGCCTGTTTCCTGTGCTGTAGCGTCCTATGGTTCTAACCGCTGCACCATTTGGCAGCCGTGCCGTCTGCTGCCTGAGGCCCAAAATCACGAATTTCCTTCCCTGGATCACTCCATCTCCTTTCAAACATCCTCCTCCGAACCTACCACTCTGCCCAACTAACTAACTACCGCAGACCCCTTTTTGTGGCTTGGTACCAATCTGCGTCTGACAAAGACCCTGTTGCGCGTTTTGCGAGACCGATTTACGGGTTAACAACCGGATTGCGATGACCGGATTCGCGCTGTCATACACCTTACTAAGATGTTCTTGGTACGTCGGATTCATATTTGCCAATCACTCTAATGATTCGGTCTTACTGTTAAATCGGGTGGCTGAGCGTGTCACTCAGCACCAGGTCTCCTGGCATTAACAAGACCCTGATACCAGCCCCAGTGCCATTAGACATAGGAGCAGAAGTAGGCCATTCGGCCCATCGAGTCTGTTCCGCCATTCAATGAGATCATGGCTGATCTGATAATCCTCAACACTTGCCTGCCTTTTCCCCATAACCCTTGATTCCCTTACTGATTAAAAATCGGTCTATCGCAGCTTTGAATATACTTAACGACCCAGCCTCGAAGGCCCTCTTGTGGTAAAGTATTCCTCGGAACTAACCTCGGAGATGAGAAACTCTTCCTCATCTCTGTTTTAAAGTGTTCCTTACTCTGAGATTATGCCCTCTGGTCCTAGACTCTCCCACAAGGGGAAACAACCTCGACCCTGTCCAGCCCCCTAAGAATCTTAATGTTTCAATAAGATCACCTCTCATTCTTCTAAACTCCAATGAGTACAGGCCCAACCTACTCAACCTCTCCTCATAAGAAAATCCCTCCATCCCCAGGATCAACCTAGTGAACCTTCTCTGGACAGCCTCCAATGCCAGTATATCTTTTCTTAGATAAGGGGACCAAAACTGTTCACAGTATCTAGGTGTGGTCTAACTTGTGCCTTGTATAGTTTTAGCAAGACTTCCCTATTTTTATACTCCATTCCCTTTGAAATAAAGGCCAGCATTCCCATTTGCCTTCCCTATTACCTGTTGAATTTGTATCCTAGCTTTTTGGGATTCATGCACGAGGACCCCCAAATCCCTCTGTGCTGCAGCTTTCTGCAGCCTTTCTCCATTTAAACAATATTCAGCTCCTCTATTCTTCCTGCCAAAAGTGCATAACCTCGCACTTTATCTGCCACATTTCTGCCCACTTCGTTATCCCTCTGGAGACCCTGTGTCAACCTCACCACTTGCCTTCCCACCTATTTTTTGTGTCATCTGCAAACTTGGCGATAGTACATTCCCTCATCTAGGTTGTTAATATAAAAAAGGTAGGGAAACTCTCTTTGGCAGATGGGTTCCCCAAACCCTTGACAGAGCTTTACCTTACCTCAGCCTTCCAGCCTCTTGCTCTCCAAGTGTAGCCTCTCGCTGTCTAGTTTAGACAGGCCAAGTAACCTCCCCCCCCTGTCCTACAAATCATTCTACGATTGTACTTGGCCCGTTCTCCTGGTCCCCTCTCTCACTCATTACCCTGTTAGACGCGCCATCTTCTCTCTGCCTTCCTGTTGTGTTGGGAGAATCTGGTCATGCAGTTCGCCCTGTGAGTGACCAAGGTAGCCCATGGCCACTGCTGGCCAGCTTAGGTCCTCTGCCCCGCACCCAGGCCACCGATTTCACTCTGCAATCCAAATTGCCCTTCAGAGGAAAGGAAGGGGAAGGTTTGGGGGGTGGTGAGAGCAAGATGAGGCAGGGAGGCAAGAGGCAAGGTTGGTGGGGGGAGGGGGGGGGGCGGGTGGGATGCAGCAGAAAAGGCAACGAGGGGAGGAGGCATTGTCAGTTACAGAGAGACAGTGATATAGTGGTAGTGTCACTGGCTAGTGATCCAGAGCCTCAGGCTAATGCTCCGAGGACCTGGGTTCAAATCCCACAAATGCAGCTGGTGGAATGCAATAAATTCAAATAAATAGGAGCAGGAGGAGGCCATTCGGCCCCTTCAAGCCTGCTCCGGCATTCAATATGATCATGGCTGATCCTCTATCTCAACGCCGAACTCCCGCTCTCTCCCCATACCCCTTGACGTCTTTAGAGTCTAGAAATCTATCTATTTCCTTCTTAAGTATACTCAGTGACCTGACCTCCACATCCTCTGTAATGGAGAATTCCACAGGTTCACCCACACACTGAGTGAAGAAGTTTCTCCTCAGCTCAGTCCTGAATGGTCTACCCCATATCCTGAGACTGTGACCCCCCTTTTCCAGAGCCCCCCCCCCAGCCAGAGGAAACATCATCCCTGTATCCAGTCTGTCCAGCCCTGTCAGAATTTTATACCTTTCAATGAGATCCCCTCTCATTCTTCACCACTCCAGTGAATACAGGCCTAGTCGGCTCAATCTCTCCTCATACGACAATCCTGCCAACCCAAGGAATCAGTCTGGTGAACCTTCACTGCACCCCCCTCTATGGCAAGTGTATCCTTTCTTAGGAAAGGAGACCAAAACTGCACACAGTACTCCAGGTGTGGTCTCACCAAGGCTCTGTACAGCTGCAGTAAGACATCCCTTGCTCCTGTACTCAAGTCCTCTTGCTATGAAGGCCAACACACCATTTACCTTAGTTGCTTGCTGCACCCTGCATGCTTGCTTTCAGCGATTGGTATACAAGGACACCCAGGTCCCCTTTGTACATCAACATCTCCTAATCTATCACCATTTAAATAATACTCTACTATTGCTTTTCCTACCAAAGCGGATAACTTCAAGCTTATCCATGTTACACAGCATATGCCATGTATTTGCCCACTCACTCAACCTGCCTAAATCACCTAGAAGCTTAACATCCTCCTCACCGCTCACAATCCCCACCAAGTCTGCAAAATTGGAAATATTACATTGGGTTCCCTCACCCTGACGCACATTGTGAATAGCTGGGGCCCAAACACCCCGATCCCTGCGGTACCCCCACTAGTCACCCGCCTAACTCTAGGATATCTAGAATGTAAATCCGGAATATAAAGCCAGTCTCAGTCATGGTCACCACTACTAAGATCATATCATCATCAATATGCTGCAAAAACCTATCAGGTTCACTGATGCTGTTTGGTGGGACCAAGCTTGAGCATTGCTGGAAAAAAGACGACATTTTTCTCGTTGAAGCTTTTCGTCTTACACTCATCAGGGCGATTCACAAGAATACCAACGCCAGAGGGGGAACAACATATTTACACTGTATATAAGACTCCAATTGCCACAGAGAATGCACCAGTTGATGGTGACTGACAGTTAACTGCCAATAATTGTTTGACATTTAAACCAGGCAGCTCAAATCCGACTGGTCAAGACATTGCCGTGGGGAATGAACCGGCGAACTGCTGTCACTTATTCTTGGTTAGCTGAAACAAGCGCCACGTGTGGAAATGCTCTGTCAAGTCTGCGAAGAGCAGGGCCCCGTGGTATTAACATATGTAAGCTCCCAGTGCACACAAATGCACCACACTGCCAGCCCGACGGACAATCTTAAATCGGTCAGCGTCATCCTTAGAGCAGCGAGGGTTAATTTAGTAAGCGTAGCCCAGCCGCGCAATCACCCCTGAACGCCGGGACGCTGCTCTGAGTTTTGCAAGGGCGGGCTGGTTGGGTATGGTCTGTACCCTCCCCTCTGCTCGCCACACAAACACATGGGGCCGACGAGACACGGGCCTACCCGAACACAACCACAAGAGAGGACGCGTGGGACTTAAAACAATAGCTGACATCTTTAATAAAATGTCACTCAGGGCCCAAAGGCGCATGATACTTTTGGTCTGACTTTACACATTTGTACAAGGTTCCATTTTTTTTTTTTTTGCAAAGTGCAAATACAATATTTTTTTTAATTAAAATTAAAAAAAAACAGAATCTGTGGTGAGTTTTACACAGCAGCTTCATTCACGCCAACATTCGAATCGATTAATTTGCACAGATCCTTCAGCACACACACAAACTCCAAATATATATATATGTATATATATATAAAAAAAAAAACAGCTTCCCAGTATAGCAGTCAGTGATAGTCCCTACTGTTACTCCTAGCACATGCACATGCAGCAGCAATCTGGGAATTCTACACGGGGAGCAGGAACCAGAGCTCAGGACTGTAAACCACCTGGGTGGCGGGGGGGAGAAACATCCAGGCTCCTTCAGGGATGTCACAGCGCGTCTCAGCGGGAGGATGGGTGAAGGCTGAGCCTGACCAGCCGTTTAGCCCCGCAACCTCCGATGAGTCCCCAACCACCACATGCGGCCTTCGAAGTATTTGCAAAGGATTTCCACCCCCCACCCCACCCTCCCCCTCCCAATCATGTCACGTCTGAACATGCTGGAGTTCTGGCTCCTACCACCCCGGCGTCCTCCCCATTAACACAATTTCCTGACCTTCCTCTCCTCTCCCCCCCGGCACTCACATAACCAACCACCCACCCCCCAACACCCCCCCACCCCACCCTCCCCTTGCAATCGCTTCCTAGGATGGATGCGGTTGTTCTCACTGGCCAGGCGTGCCTGTGGGTGGGGGCAAGACCCACACACAGCGTGGCAAGTGTCTGACAAGCCTCCCCTCCCCTCCACCACCCCCATCACGCACAGTCCTAGAAGGTTGGTTCCTCTAACACAGGCCCCTGCAACCACAGGCTGGGTTGCTTCTTTAGTTCTGTGGCACCAATGCCCCGGAAGAAAAGATCATCCAGGTGGCCACCAGTGGGTCCAGACTAACTGCCCATCCCTATTGAACAAGTGGAACTTATTTTTTGTGCGTTCAATGCGAAGGAGAGATATCAATGTCAGGCAAAGAGAGTGAGCACAATGTCAGCATCAAACACGCCCAGGGCACAGCGCGGGATTAAACACAGGAGTATCTCCCCCTCTACACTATCCCCATCAAACACTCCCAGGACAGGTACAGCACAGGGGTTAGATACAGAGTAAAGCTCCATCTACACTGTCCCCATCAAACACTCCTAGCACAGGTACAGCACGGTTAGATACAGAGTAAAGCTCCATCTACACTGTCCTCATCAAATACTCCCAGGACAGGTACAGCACGGGGTTAGATACAGAGTAAAGCTCCCTCTACACTGTCCCCATCAAACACTCCCAGGACAGGTACAGCACGGGGTTAGATACCTCCCCCTTCTTCCAATAGTGGCTGCGGAAGCTTTCAGATCCATCCAACTCAGTGGGCCCCGCTTTAATACTTCATCCGAAAGATGGCACTTCTGACAGTGCAGCATCCAGTATCCACTGCCCACCACACCCACCTCCGCCCCCTTACCACCGCACTGGCAGCAGAAGTGTCAGACAGAAGAGGGACTTGAATCCACAACCTTCTAACTCAAGAGGCAGCTGCGTTCCGAGCCACCTTCAAGCACTTTGTTTGGTTAAATGATGTAAAACATCACTGGCACATGCCAAGATCCTGAAGGGATTTGATGGGGTAGATATCTGGAGGGCGTTTCCACTTGTGGGAGAGGCCAGTGGACACAGTTTAAGGAATCCACGTTAAGGTCTTCCGTTTAAGGGGGAGATGAGAATTTATTTTCTCTCAGAGGGTCGTTAGTCTGTGGCATTCTCTTCCCCAGAGAGCAGTGGAGGCCGGGTCACTGAATATATTCAAGCTGAGTTAGAGATTTTTTTTTTTGGATAGACAAGGGAGCTGAGGGATATGAGGGGTCAGTGGCAAGGTGGACTTGAGGCCACAATCCAGATCAGCCATGATCTTATTGAAGGGCTGAATGGCCTACTCCTGCTCACAAGACCAATGATCTTAAAAATTTGGGGCTCTGGGGGCTGCCCAGGGAGTGAAGTTTTGGTAGCTGCATGCCAAGACTCAGGTGCCAGGTCGGAGAGGAGAAAGTGATGTCGAAAACAGCCAGGGTTCCCACTCGTGACCTCCTTCCCCCCCCACCCTACCCCCGTGCTGGATAACAACAATCGCCAGACGGTGATGCCACCATGGTCGACCAGCCTGCCACTTCAACTTCGAGCCCTGTGCTGCAACACAGTGACCATGCGTCAAAATCCAACAGCTTCGTTGGCTCCAAAGTGCTTTGGGAAGGGGCGCCAGCCCTCCTGGCTTGTCCAGGGATTCAAGATTAATCTCCTGGACACTCTCGCAAGGTACCATGGGAAGAAAAATCATTCACTCGGGCCTGACTGGCAACAATGAGCAACCTGCTGAGGGTAAATTACAGCTCTGACGATGGATAGAGTGCATCCCAAGCCACAGAGGATTGTGGGTATCGCAGCCGCCATTGATGATCAATTGACATATCAGGCGACCAACGGCGTCTCCCTGAATACTGTTTACCCAAATTTGCCAGGAGCTACGCAAATGTTAAGTCCTTCTTCCTTTCGCACTCCCTGACGCTGGTAATCCTCGGGGAGCTGGACCAATCAAGCACAGACTCCTCGGAGTGGCCCGAGCAGTTAATTCACATGGTGGATCAAAATGGCCACCAAAATGCTCTGGCTGTTCAATGCCTCACATTATAGCACAAAATGGCCACAGTGATGATCGGGGCTTCTCCATTTGCACATCGCTACACTTCTTCAGGTAAACATAGACGATAAAATTGTGTTTCTTTTATCAAAAATAAAACCAAAATGAAAGTCAATGGGATCCTTAGCTTTATAAATAAGGGCAGAGTGTACTGAAGAAAGTACTCTTCGCAAGTTCTCTGTCAGGAGGCAGACCCTTGGCAAGCATTCGCCAAACCCAGCCAAGTGCTGTGATTTTTTTTTTTGTGTTTAAACTACAGGCTAAACAAGAAGGCCACTCCTGCTTCTATTTCTTACGATCTTGTAACACGAAGAGCTTCCTGCAGCACAGACTGGTTTGAATTTTAAGATTAAGAAGGGGAAGGACCAATAATTTTTTGCCCACCCATTAGTGTACTCATTCATGATTGAATCCTTCGAGGCAGAGAGAGAGGCAGAACGAGAGGGGAGAGAGGCAGAACGAGAGGGAGAGAGGCAGAACGAGAGGGAGAGAGGCAGAACGAGAGGGAGAGAGGCAGAACGAGAGGGAGAGAGGCAGAACGAGAGGGAGAGAGAGAGAAAGAGAGAGAGGCAGAACGAGAGGGAGAGAGACAGAGAGAGAGGGAGAGAGAGGGAGAAAGGCAGAGAGAGAGAAGGAGAGGCAGAGAGAGAGGGGGGAGAGGCAGAGAGAGAGGGGGAGAGGCAGAGAGAGAGGGGGAGAGGCAGAGAGAGAGGGGGAGAGGCAGAGAGAGAGGGGGAGAGGCAGAGAGAGAGGGGGAGAGGCAGAGAGAGAGGGGGAGAGGCAGAGAGAGAGGGGGGAGAGGCAGAGAGAGAGGGGGGAGAGGCAGAGAGAGAGGGGGAGAGGCAGAGAGAGAGGGGGAGAGGCAGAGAGAGGGGGGAGAGGCAGAGAGAGAGGGGGGAGAGGCAGAGAGAGAGGGGGGAGAGGCAGAGAGAGAGGGGGGAGAGGCAGAGAGAGAGGGGGAGAGGCAGAGAGAGGGGGGGAGAGGCAGAGAGAGAGAGAGGGGAGAGAGAGAGGGAGAGGGCAGAGAGAGAGGGAGAGAGAGAGGGAGAGGCAGAGAGAGAGGGAGAGGCAGAGAGAGAGAGAGGGAGAGGCAGAGAGAGAGAGGGAGAGGCAGAGAGAGAGAGGGAGAGGCAGAGAGAGAGAGGGAGAGGCAGAGAGAGAGAGGGAGAGGCAGAAAGAGAGAAAGGGAGAGGCAGAAAGAGAGAAAGGGAGAGGCAGAGAGACGGAGAGACAGACAGACAGAGGCAGATAGATTATTCATTTTACCCCCTAATACTGTACATTCACACTCCTAACCTCTGCCAATTCCTTAAGTCCCGATTGAGTGTAAGTGGCACCATGCCATGTGGTTCCAAAAGGAAAACTTCCCCCCCCCCCAAAAAAAAGCTCTGCTAAGCCTGACCACCCCCCCACCCCCCACCCCCCCCCCCCCCCCCCAGTAAACATGCCCACCTCGCACACACTGTGGCTCTACCAAAGTGAATTGTTCCACATTAACATTATTGGGCATCCATTAACACTGTGCGACCCAGCTGAAAAATATATTCCCACAAATTGCATAACCTTCTCATGCAAATCCCGCTGCCCACCCGCCCCACCCCCTCCCCCCCCCCCACCACCCCACCCCCAAATAAATTCACAGTTTTAATACTTGTCAGTCCTTCCATTGAGAACTCGTTGCAGTCAAGTGGAGTATCAATGGTAGTTCCTTCTGCATGATTTCCCTTACACCACAGAACTCGGTGAATGTCTGGTTATCCCTGAGGTGAAGCGAAGTTTCTTCATTCAAGATTCCCAGCCGCGTTGGGGGTTGGGCTGGAGGGCGGGTGGGGGGGGGTGTGTGTGGGGGGTGGTGGAGAAAAACATCCGCTATTCCTTCAGGGGTGACACTTTCTCTTGTTAAGGAAGAGAACAGTGCAAATTAACAGAGTGGGGTGGGGCAGGCGACGGCAGCAGTTGCTCGATACCCTCTTCATCTCCCTCACTTCCAAGAAGTTGCCAAATAAAGACTACAGCGGTGACTCGGGGCTGCAGAGTGGCAGGGGGGGAAAATTAAGATTAAAAAAAAGAGGGAGCTCATCGTCCGGGGCGACCCCAGTCTTCAGCGACAACCGATTGGCTGGCTGACATCACTGCCCGGGGCGACCCCAGTCTTCAGCGACAACCGATTGGCTGGCTGACATCACTGCCCGGGGCGACCCCAGTCTTCAGCGACAACCGATTGGCTGGCTGACATCACTGCCCGGGGCGACCCCAGTCTTCAGCGACAACCGAACCACCGATTGGCTGGCTGATCAACCCGACGCCTCCATCCCATTGGAAGCCAGCCCAACCCTATGCAAGCCGACCAATCAAACGCCCCCCCCCCCCCCCCCCAGTAAACAGAACGCTCTTCAATCCGTCCAACAGCTTCGCCTGACCGTTTTACAACAGATTTTAGAACCAGGTTGTGTGTCTCTGAAAGCCCCCCTCTTCCAAAATAAAAGGGCTCTCTCCCCAACCATCACCGCCTCATCCGCTACGCAGGGTAAACTCCGAGTGAGGGACCCTCGCCACTTCAAAGTTCAAGGGTCTCTGGGTCCTTCCGAAATTAGAAATCGGGTCCCCTTTTCTTCGAGACGAGGAAACCCCCGAGTGCAGAAACCCCACAAGGATCAAAAAGGGTTTTTTTTTTGGAGCGTTCTCCCTTCCCTGGGCCCAGTTAGGGTTTCTTTCGGTGCTGTTCTTTATTTAAACATCGGGGCCTCCTAATCCCACACGAGGAAAATCGAGGCTCTGTGCGTTCTGGTGTGGAAAATCTGCGCGCTGGAAGCGTGGATTGACAGCCTGGGTCCTCCTAGCGCTTCCCTCATTCCCAGCTTGTGTGCGTCGCTGAAGACGGAACGTAATCTCAAAATCCACTTCTCCCTCTTGGGACACCCCTCCACTAATTGTCTTCCAATGGAGGGAGGGAGAGAGACAGAGAAAAATAAAAAAAATTCACCCAGGCCCAATTCAGAGTTCAACTCCTAGTTGGTGCGAGAAAGGTTAATATGTAGTGTTAGAAAGAGATTAGTTATAGACAATCCCCAGGTTAGGAATGTTGCCTGGTTTCCAAGGTAACCCTACTTCAAGTCAGTAACGACAGGTCCCTTGCCTGCAGGGCCTCTGACTTCAGAGAATACGCAGTCTGCATCGACTCCCTTGGTCGAATGTCCATTTCAGGGCATGTGGCGGATGGTGTGGAAGATCCAGTCCATTTTCGTGGTCCACCCACCGTGGTGGGCATCGTTCATCTGCTTCGTGAAATACTCCAAGGCCTCCTGCTCCATCTTGTCCAGGGCCAAGGTCTTGCGGATGTAGGCGATGTCATCGAAGGACTGGAGCTCAGGCATCCCCGAGCCCAGCATCATGGAGAAGAGGTTGATGAAGAGGTTGGCGTGCTGCCGGATGGCAAGGTACGCCTTGTAGCACATCTCCTGAAACCTGTGGTGGCGGTGCGAGAAGAGAAAAGAGAGAGAGAGAGAGAGACGCCGTGAGCCATACATTCGGTGGGATTTCACAGTCACCCACCCATCACAAAGCCTACTCTCTCCAACCCCGTTACAACAAAAAAAACCCCCCGACAACAGCTTGCATTTATATAGCGCCTTATAACAGGAGGGGCCGTGGAGAGTGGCATAGCGGTAACGTCGCTGGACTAGTAAATCCACAGGCCCAGGCCACAGCTCTGGGGGACACGGGTTCAAATCCCACCACGGCGGCTGGTGGAATTTAAATCCGATTAATAAAATCTGGAACTGAAAGCTAATCTCAGTCACGGTGACCACGAAACGATCGATCGTCATAAAAACCCACCTGGTTCACTCATGGTTTTGGAAGCAAATCGGCCGTCCTTACTTGGGTCTGGCCTACATGTGACTCCAGACCCACAGCAAATGTGGTTGACTCTTTTAACTGCCCCCACCCCTGCTGCTCAGTCCAAAGGCGATTACGGACAGGCAACAGACACTGGCCTTGAGACACCCACCGGCCATGTGACACCCACCGGCTATGTGACACCCACCGGCCATGAGACACCCACCGGCCATGAGACACCCACCGGCCATGAGACACCCACCGGCCATGAGACACCCACTGGCCATGAGACACCCACCGGCCTTGTGACACCCACCGGCCTTGAGAGAAAGTAAAAAAAGGGACAATATTTGACAGCAAACCAAGTATGGAGGTATTAGGGCCCATGGCTAAATGCTAGGGCCAGCATTTACTGCCCATCACCATCGTTCAGAGGGCATTTAAGAGCTGACCACATTGCTGTGGGTTTGGAGTCAGATGTAGGCCAGATGGGTAAGGACAGCAGGTTTCCTTCCCTAAGGGACATTAAGTAAGCCAGACGGGGTTGATTTTATTAAAAACAACAATCGGCAACGGCTTCACAGTCACCATCACTCTTTTAATTCCAGGTTTTTACTGAGTTCAAACATCGCCGTCTGCCATGGTGGGATTCGAACCCGGGGTCCACAGGGGGTTACCCTGGGCGTCTGGGGTACTAGTCCAGCGACAGTGCCACGATGCCGCTGCCTCCCCATTAGAGCGCGAGGCAGGAGAGGTTTAAGGAAGAAATTCCAGAGTTTCGGGCCTCGACCACTTGGGAAGGCACAGCCGCCAATGGCGGAGCGATTAAAATCGAGGATGAGCAAGAGGCCAGAAGCAGAGGAGAGTGCAGAGATCTCAGAGGGTTATGGGGCTGCAAGGGGTTAGAGAGATAGGGAGGGCTGAAGCCTCGGGAGGGATTTGAGAACCACAACGAGAATTTGACTGTCTGGGTGCCACACTTACAGCTCAAACTCCTTGGTTTTGGTGCATTCCTGGGCACCTTTACTAATGACAATCAGGAAATCCTGGGTCAGCACAAACGGGACTCGCTCTCGCTTGTAGCCAAACTTCTTCTTCTTGTGGTCAAGAAAGTGGCCAAAATCGATGTGAAACAGCTGGAAGAAGGCGAGAGAACAGACACACACACACACACGTTAGCACGAGCAGGAATATTCCACCCACCCAAACCCTGCTCAATGTCGGTAAGGCAGCCGTGATGGGGATGGGCAGAAAGATTCTGATTAATGGAGTTCAGCGAGAACGGGCTGATATCTTCCGCCATCTTGGGTCACTCATCACGGAAGGTGCCGAGTCCGCCTAAGAGATTTGGGCTGGACTTAACAAGGGCGATGGTGTTGAGAACTCACTAAATAGAGTAGCCACAGCATCTCGATTAAATGAAAATTTGCCGCCCTTTAAACCCTTACGTGGTCGGTGACAACCACATGAAAGCTGCGACCATCAAGAAGATTGACGAGGCTCGAGTAAGGGCTTTCGAAATGAAGGGACTCGGATGGATAAAGCTGGTGTTGAGGGGAACTCGTCTGATATCAGGGAAGCCGAGGTATTTTGGACATGTGTTGCGTGGAGGGGAGTGTTTGGGGGATGGGGGTTGGGAAAGGAGAGGTAATGCAAGGCCAAACACCTGGAAAAGGTGCACATGCAAGACCCAAGATGGCACGGATGGATAATATCAGAACGAGGACTGGCCTCTCTATGGGGCAGGCAAGTGAGGGCAGGCGCAGAACAGAAATCAGTGGAGATTGTTCATTGTACGGCCAACCCTGGGAACAAAGGCAGATGAGAAAGACAAGACAGACTCTTACAGAATTACCTGGAAAAACTCAGCAGGTCTGGCAGCATCGGCGGAGAAGAAAAGAGTTGACGTTTCCAGTCCTCATGACCCTTTGACAGAACTAGTTCTGCTGAAGGGTCATGAGGACTCGAAACATCAATTCTTTTCTTCTCCGCC